>CM045747.1:18628081-18668081 GCA_024760905.1 Plotosus lineatus | reverse complement strand
AGCGACTCCTAATGTGTCAAAAAAAATCCTGCATGAATTACAAAGCAGTCAGCAATGAATTCTGAGAGTGGTCACCATATAAAACTGCTTCATCATATACTTCACTGCCTTTCGATTGTCCTTTTTGGGAACATGGCCTTCAAACACAGGTGCATGAACAGACTGTTATTGAGCTAACAGGGTCGAAAGGTCACTTCCTGTTACTCCAGACATATTGGCCTGGCCTGATTGAATACAGGGCCACCATGGAGGCCCAGAACATAGTCTGCTCATCTGTTTTTTTCTCTGCTTATCAGGCCGGAACGAGCCACTCTGGGACTGCATGCATGGCTTGAATTTCATTATCCTCCCTGCAGATCAGAGCGGCACAGGCCAGATTGCCTCTGTTTCAAATCAGATGTGAGCAGTGAATGGAGAATGGGAGAAAGATGAAGATACAGGAAGGGGGAATGGAAAGAAAGCAGTCTATAATGGAACAAGAGAGCAGTGCATGCTTGAGCGTAACAGCTGAAGTGTATGATTGTAGATGAACTAACGTTAGAAAAAGCTATGATTTCCAAGAATTTTAACGAAATCAATTTCCATGATAAATATGTGAAGACACCATCGATGAGATTAAAAACACTTTATTATCTCTACTGTATTTTGTTACATCAATCAGATTGACTTAATGCATCCATGTGATTTACACAAGTTAATAAAATACAATAAAATGGCTTAGGATTTCAAATTATGCTCAAAATAGTCCATGTATTGTGATTGTTGGAAATTATCCAGGAGGTGAACTGTGATTTTCTGTTCAATCATCTGTTATCCTGAATGCCATTTATTTATAACTTTTTCTTTCAGTGAAATATTGTGTTGTTTGGGAATACAAATAAATTAATTAAAACATACAGATTTAGGCACTGCCTAATGTTGGTGCTCTGAAAGAAGTCTCTATTGATAAGTATCCGAGGGTATTGTTAAAGAGTAGCACAGCTCCTTTCAGAGTTGAATCAACTACAGTAAACACCAAGTTTTTTTTTTTGTTCACTTCCTTTCACTCGCTGATTTCCGTGTTCATTTGTATCACCTTCCTGTTTAGATTAATTATATGTTTACCAAGTCCCTTTTCCATACTCCCGATAATGTTTTTCCAAGCAAAGGTTTGGTTGATACAGTAAAAGTTTGTGTGCTTTTATTCTGTGCAAGTCTGAGCAGTGATGTATGAGCCTCTACATTTTTAGTTTAATTTTCATAACTTCATAACTAGGTCTTTTTTGCTGTTTTAGTCACACAAAAGCAATACTGGATTTTCTGTAATAGCACGGACATTGGACAACCATCCAGGTCATGGTCCGTACATAAAGTGTTTCTCTCAGGCACTCCTTTAAAAATGAATTTTAGATACAACACAAACTATAGATTCGAATCAAAGATATTTGTAAATATGACGACTACCAGTACCTCTGTGAAGCTTGATGTTCTCCACTGCTGGAAGTGTGTTCCTCCGTGGGATGACAGACATGTTGGCCACATCTCCATTTTGCACTCCGAGAGATTGAGGGCTTCCCCAGCGTGTCTCTGAGTTCAAGGTGGGTTTTGGTGGTCTGGGTGGCGGCGGGCCACCTGTTGAATCTGCACTGTTGGGTGTGAGAGCATTGTGGTTCCTATCGAATGTGCGAGGTATCTGGTAGATAGAGCCAGGTGTGCCAGGCAGATCATAGTTGTCTGGAGGGCGGTGGTCATTAAACTGAACAGTGGCAAGTGCATTACAGGGTGTCTTATAGATGTAAATTTCTTCAGATTCAAGGTCAGAGGGCTCATCAGCACTGTGGGCTCGGGGTAACACATAGCAGGCTTCGTGGGGTGAATCTGCACGTACCCCTATCTGTTGGTGTTTGTTGGATTTGGGGAGGCTGTAGGAGCCATGCAGCTGAGAGCTTGTCCCATTCAGACACTGTGAGACTCCATGAGCAAGCCGCTGTACTGCTGAGTCACTGCCCAGCAAGAGACTGCCACGCTGCGCCTGAGAGAAACTGGCACTTCTGGTAAAGAAATAGATCGGCACTGAGGTCAAGGATAAACAGGCTTTGCAGTATTTATTTAAACAGATTTTTATTTTTACATTTATCTGGTCTACTGCATATCATTTTTGAAACCTTTTCTGGCCCTCTCCTGATGCAGGATTTTTTTTTCAGCCAGGGGCATTTATGTATTGTATATCAACCAACTGTAGCCAAACTTGCCAGTTGATGAGGTAAATCACAACTTGTGGGTTATCAATTTCTGACAGGGGGCAGTGGTGGTCTAGTGGTATAGGGCGCTGGATCGCTGATCCAAAGGTTGGGGGTTCAAGTCCCACTCTGCACAAGGTTGTCACTGTCTCTCCCCCCCCCCCAGTGGTGCTAACTGGGTTATCAAAGGCCGGCCATGTCTCTCACTGTCTATGGCGTGAGGCATGTAAAAGAACCATTGCTGACTTTCGACAAGAGTAAGCTGCAAAGCCGTCAGCGTGTTTCCGCCCTGCGATGGCCTGGCGAGCTGTCCAGGGTGTACTCTGCCCTCGCCCGAAGTTGGCTGGGATGGGCACCAGCCTCCCCGCGACCCAAATTAGGATTAAGTGGGTACAGAAGATGATGATGAATTTCTGACAGTGGACCTGGAGGACCTACCATACTTTAATCAGTTAGGACATGAATTCTGGTCTGCATGTGATCACATGGACAAAGGTCTGACTTTGTGATACCCCATTTTTTCCAACATTTTGCTGAACAGCTGGTAGATTCTTAACATCCATATCATCCACCATTTTAAACTAGCAAAATTTACAGTAAACAGTCAACTACAGGCAGTAAGATGCATGTTTGTAAAGAAATACACAAAAAAACTGTGTTTAAAAAGTAATCTATATACAGGGCTGCCTTAAATGCTATATTACACCACAGAACCCAACAGGCAACAGCAGTCAGTATTTTCTACTCTCCGCCATGATGGATGATGCTATTAGAGTCGATAATAACACAGTCTCACATTCAGCTGAGTCATACTGCAAAGGCAGTCTGATATAGTGGGTCAATGGGAAGAATGCTTCAGCTTGCATCCATATTAAAAGGTGGACTCCGTGTAATTCTTATGTAAGCAAGCTGGAGGAGCTGAACTAACAAGTCATACTCTCTAAACACTGAGACAGGGAACAATCTGAGAAATGTTTACATGCTGCTTTGATTTTGTTTTGCTCACACTGATTAACATTTCCTCTGCATTTAAGCTACATCACATAGATGTAGTAGTTCCCTAAAATATGAAATACAGGGATCCCTCACTTTCTGAAGTTAATTGGGACCAAGATCCCTAGGTGACCACCGAATTCCGTGAAGTATGGTCCCCCCCCCCACAACGTATATATGTACATGTATATGTGTATATAATATCAATAAATACATATTCAATGCTTATAATAACAATTAAACATTAAAAAATAATGCATCTTTAAGGTGTAAATAAAATATAAATATACACACACACACACACACACACACACACACACACACACACACACACATACATACAGATACGCGCGCACGCACGCAGATGCACGTACGCGCACTGAAATGCGCATCTCACAAAAATGTAGCTAGTTTTGATGGGAGGTTTTGGGTTGTTTTTTGTTTGTTTAAGGTTTTTTTTTGTTTTTTTTTTGTATAATTGGCCTTGTTTTTGTGGCATTTTCCTAAACTTTTTCCCCTATTCTTCCTTAATTTCCTTATTTTTTTAATTCGGTGAATATTTTTAGAAAAAACCCACGATGCACTGAAACCGCATGAATTGAAGCGCGAAGTAGTGAGGGTATATCTTTTCTTAAAATCTTAAGTCTTCCTCGATTTTATTGATATAAATTTTGACCATGATTATCAAAATAACAATCATCATCCTGTCAGAATTTAGTTAAAGTAACTTCTTTGATTTAACTTAAAACACAATTACAGTACATTTTCAATGAATCGTATGAAGAATTCAGAAGAAACTGGTATTAACTTTACCCTAAAGCAAGTCGTCTCTCAACATGCAGAATGTGTTTGCATGTCATGGCGGTCTTCAAATTAACTGGCAAGTCAATTTTTCCTGAGTTAGAATGTGCAAATGCCTTAATTATGTGTGATTCAAGCAGTTTCTCAAAAAAGTATAAAAATATAAGTATAAAAAATATATTTGAACAAGGTCCTGGGTTATCATAAATATCTGTGATACACACAATATTAGATCATGGCTATGCTACTCATGATAGCACAAGACCTTTAGTTATTTTTTTATTTTATACAAAAGCTTTCTAGGTAATGAAAAAGTAAAGCTGAGAAATTCTGAACAACATTCATACCCCAGAAGTTGCCTGTTGAAGTTGGTCATTCTCAATTCATTCATTCGTTCATTTTCTGAAAAGTTTAATCCTAATTAGGCTCAATGAGGAGGCTGGCACCCATCTCGGCCGACTACGGGCAAGGGCAGAGTATACCCTGGACAGCACAGCAGGCGATTACAGACTTTATTTATTATAAATTAATTTGTAGTCGGAAAGATGTGTCAGTTTGATTCATGACATAAAAACATATAGTAAATTCTATTATGTATTGTAGAAAGACACCGGGGATTTATCTCAGTTGGTAGAGCGTCCGCTTTATCCTCCGGGAGGTCGGCGTTTGAATCCACCCGCGTCATACCATAAGACGTTACAATGTGGGAGTTGTTCCTTCCTGCTTGGCACTCAGCATCAAAAGGATAGAACAACGCAATAGCTGGCGCTGCATGGTGGCGACGAGCGCATTGAGCATACGCATGTATGAAGTATGCGCTATACAAGCATCCATAATAATAATAATAATAATAAGGAGACAATATTTTTAGATTACTACAGAGTAAATTTGTTTATAATGCATTCAGCAATAAACACTGAAATGATTTCAGTAATTATAAATCAGGCTGTGACCAGGCTAGACAGTAGGTAAGGTAGGTAAAGTCTTTTGGGTTTTTACACCAGAGCCTAGTGGCCGGTGCTTATCCCCGGTTTCCGTAGCATGAAGCAACTAGGAGTTCAACTCGTCCTTGATGGGACGCTAGTCCATCGCAGGTTATCTTCCCAGTATAGTACCCATTTATACTTCTGGGTGAACAGAGGCACACTTGTGGTTAAGACCTTGCTTAGGGGTCTTAGCACACTGGGGTGTAACTGGGATTCGAACACACAACCTCTCAATCATGAGCCCAGCACCCTAACCACTACACCACCGGCCCGACAAGGCTAGACAGTGAGTATGTACAATTATAACAATGGTGGTGGAGGCAGTGCTTTAGCACAGTAGGAGAGAGGAGAGGTACCTGCATAGCAAAATCATTCAAGTTAAGCAGACAATATCAAATCATGCAACAGTTATGTAAATTAGTCTGTCGTACTTCCAGATGTCTAGCTTTGTTTGACTTTGTGATTTCAAAATATTACAGTGGTCACTCTATCACTTTACGTGATACCATTTAATAACTCCAAAACCCATGCTTAGAAAATTTTTTGGTAATTTCTTTCAATTCTAAATTTCCAAGGCAAAAATGAGCTCTTAAATTGCTGCTCTTTAATATATATATAAAATATTATTTAATATTTACCTGCTTTTTTTTTTTTTTTTTTTAAACAAATAGAATAGAGTAAAAAACATATATGAATGATAATCAGTCAAAAAGCAAAATGTCCAATCAGAAGATTAAACTGCATTGTTTTTGTATTATAACATCTCTGTTCCCATGGAAGCCTACTAGGATATAGAGGTCATGACCCTTACCGAGTGCTCTCACTCTTCCGGCTCATGCACTGGTGGAGAAGGAGGTAGTCCTGGGGTGCGCTATTGGATAGAGGAGCATGGGAATGGCGTATTGGCATGTCAAAGGTGAACAACATTGGTTGGCTAGAGTGTGATGGCACAGACGTCTTGCATTCAACAAGCAGAGGAGCCAGAGAACTGCTGAGGTCACCAGCCACTGAGCGAAGCATGTGGGTAGTGGGTGGTCTGTCATCTGCATAAGTGAGAAAGAGAGAGGAAAAAACACGGACGATGTAAACACTGGGAATACAATGAATTCAGGCATTTCACAATTTTAAGTTTCGCTGGATTTGATTGGTGAGTTAAAACACAAAGAAAAGAAAACCCAACATTCATCACATCCTGAGGTCACAGGGAAAAGGATGTCCTCAACACTAAAGAATGGAGTTTACTTAAAATGACCCTCCAAAATGGATTAATTGATTTCTTTTTGTATGTCTGGATATAAAAAGGGCAGGAAAAGCAGCCAGCTCCTCTTTCCCACCATGATCAATGAAGCCAGCAGACGGAGAAAATTCAATTAAGTACGTTAGGACGTAACATTTATGTTGGCACATTAGACTGCATAGCTTTCAGTGTGCACTTCGACTCAGGTGGTGTAGTCCGCCAATCTTTGAACAGAAGTGACAAAAGAAAGAATTTTTTGCTTTCTTTGTTTTCAGCCAAAAATCATTTTATAGTGCACTGCTGCGAACAAGTGCAAAATTGTGCTGCCTCTATCTATACCGTGTCTGTTTTTCTGTCTTCACACCGAACTGTGTGAACGGTGTGGCCTTTGCATCGGGCTGTTTCTTAATGATATCTGATTTTTGTAGCATGGGTCTGCTGAGCGGAGGCAAATCTCAGGCCTTGCAACTCAAAATAGACCAGGCAGGAGGCCAAAAAAACAGAAAGTGCATATGACCCTTTCTTCCCACCACCCATCCTCCTCCTCCTCACGCACAACAAGCTGGGCAGAAAAAGTGAGAGAGTGCCAAAGAGTGGGTGGAAAAGTAAGTTTATTACGCCTCTTGAGAAGATCTGCACTTTCCACATGCTATAGTAGGAGGCAGAATGATACCCGCCACTACATATCCAGACCTCATCCGTTTCTGATCTTCATCTTATGGGTAATGTGCTACATTTGTTCACCATTTGCTGCTAATATGTACAGTACTCAAGTAAGTATTTTTCCTGTTAAACTTGTGGAATCAGTATGACAGCTGTTCAATACAGTGACCTGGAGATGAATGTGGTCATACCCCTGACTCAGGCATAGACAGAGGGAGAGGAAAATACAGACAGAGGGAGAGGGAGAGGGAAACAGAAACAAAGGGAGACACAGATGTTCCTCACTTTACCCGAGCACTGGATAACCGGAAAAAGGCAATGACCAGGCCAGTGTCAATGGGCTCACACTAGTCTTCAATTAGCCCATTGTGTTTTCTGAGGATCCAATACCACTCCTATGGCTAGTTTATCATGCACTCTTCCAATGCCCTAATGCTTCAATCATCTCTCTCTATGAGCTCTGGTCCATGTGCAGACATGATATGTATTGATTTATTTGAGGATGCTATTGGACATGATGGAGAAAATACCTTCAGGCAGGCAGTGCACTGTGGCTGAACTCTATAGTACTATTTAGGTTTGACTATGTTGGACCAAAATGGAAATATACATTTTATATATATATATATATATATATATATATATATATATATATATATATATATATATATATATATATATATATATATATATATATATATATATATATATACATATATATATATATATACACACACACACACACACACATATATATATATATATATATATATATATATATATATATATATATATATATATGTCTCTACACACACACACACACACACATATTGATGAGATGACCTAGCCCGGGGAGTAGACCTTATGGCTCATTACTGATGCTAATGGGATTGATGATCAATACTCTTGCTACAGCAAAGTAGCTAAAAAGGCTTTCCATGGTGATGGTAGTATGGATACTGTATATGGTTTTCAAAATTGTTAACAAAGGTGACACTATTCAAATGACCCTAAATTAAAGTTTTCTTTCATTTTATCATTTGATTTTTTTTTTTAATGGTTCCGAAACCATACCTTTTGATTTTATAGATCGGCTTAGACAGATCGATTTGATAAATTAACCTGGTTGGCATATTGGTGTGGCGATAGGTATGTCTGCTTCACAGGAAGAATGTCCCGGGTTCGAGCTCATGGAAAGGGTGTATCTGTGTGGAATTTGCATGCTCACCCCTTGCTCGAGTGGGGGTTCCTCCAGGTACTCTAGTTTTATCCCAGAGTGCATGCTATAGACATGCACGTTAGGCTAATTGGCCTATGTAATGTGAGTGACTGAATGGTTGTGTGTGTGTGTGTGTGTGTGTGTGTGTGTGTGTGTGTGTGTGTGTGTGTGTGTGCTGGCCCTGTGATGTACTGGCAAACTGTCCAGGGTGTAACCTGCCTTCGCCCATAATCGGCTGAAATAGGCTCAGGTAACGCTGCAGTCCTAGTAGGATTAAGTGGTATGGCAAATGAGTGAATGATTGAATAAAAGAATGAATAAATTAATTGATCATTATTATTTATGGTGGTTCGATGATGAATGTTGCCATGATGTGAAATGATTTTTAAAGTAAAACAGTAAAATGGGAAACAAAAAAAATTTAATGCAGCATCACAATAACCTGCTTTTTAAATAAATAAACACAAACAAGCAAAAAACCTCCTATGTTATGACACCAGATGCACATAATTTGCTAATTTCAGTTCAGATTTTGACCCTGAATTAATGTGCGCATAAAGACCAATGATGCCTTTCCTACTGGCAAGACTGCCACAATGTAATATCATCAGATGTCCAAAATTAGTAAGACTGGAATCGGGAGAAAGTGGAGAGAAACAGTCTTTTATCAAAACCTCATTTCCTCCCGACAGTGAAAAAGTAATCCAAGGACAGAAAAGAATATGATTTATATCTAATACAGAAATAGAAACACGGAATGACCCAGTGATAAAATCTGACTTTAGCATATTACAAAAGAAATTGCAGAGACACTATTCCTTTTTCTTTTGGTATCAGTTTAACAGGTGGCTCAGATGGCCATTCTACTGAAGTTCATTCCCGCTCACATCAGTCCAAATAATATCAAAACACCATAAATCTATGTTCACTTTTTCGGGGACTTTTTTTTTCAGTTTGTTAAGATCGAACTGGTGAAAAGTCATTTCCTCAATGGTTTCCACACACAAAAAAATGGTGTTTGTGTTTATGGAAGGAGAACTTCACCCAAAGTCTGTCACTCCTCACAGACTCTGGACTGACTGGTTTTTGTCTTTTGGGTTAAAAAAGTCTTCAGCACAATAACAAACTCAATGATAATGGTGTCATTTTCATTCCTTTTGTTGGGACGGTCTGTTTGTACTAATGAAGCTGATGTCAATAGATAACATCTCCCGCCATTTAAAAACTACTGTGGAGGCTGGTCAGAGGATGACAGTAGTGGTGTTGTTATGGAAAACTTGCGGCCTAATAATAGACCTCAATAACATCATGACGAACCTGGTACAAATGAACAACATCCAAATTAAAGAAGACAAATTTGTTAGGGACAAAAGCTAGTGAGCTGAGATGGTCGGGAAGACTTGCTCTGAATACAAAGCAATTATGAGAGTGACACAGCAAGATGAGGGCCATGTCCCAGGAGCCCGTCTTCTCCATCCCCCTCCACTACCGCCTGCATCATGTGAGTGCTGCTTGCAACCACACAGTAACATCAATTAGCTTTAAGAGCTTGGTCTGATCAATCTGTGAAAACAGCATAGGGGGAAAAGTCTTGCTTATCCACGACCCAGTAAATCATCATCTATTTCCCATCAAAAAAAAAAAAAGAAGAAGAAGAAGAAGAGGAAAAGACAGAAGGAAATTAGTGTTCTTCCCATGTCCAGATTCCCAGGGAGTTTGTAAAAACTAAACACTACTGCAAAGCTGTTAACAGATGCTCATCCATAATCAGGGAAGAGTGAGGCAGGGGAAAAAAAATGAGAGCGAGAGAGTTCAATGCGGAGGATTGGAGGATTGCATTTCATTCGCTCAATGGAAAAAGTGAGAGTAATACCTGGAACAGAGCACATCAGTTTCTTCAGCCAAGGGTGTGGAAGACAGCAATGTATAAGCTGATAGTATATTAAAAAACAGACTGAGAGAAATTCTGGAAAGATTGATGTAATGTCTCCGATAAAATAATGACAGCATTCTTAGAGAATCCAATAAGGCTCACCACATCAGATCAGCTCGTACAGTACTGATTCGGCTAACAATGCCAAGCTTAGAGAAGATGTTTATATAAATGCGTTGTGTATAATGCTTATATACCCCACTATCTATGCTAGTTTGTAAACATGAAAAATTGTCATCAATTTTAGGCATATTATAGCTTTATGGTGGAGCGGCATGATGGCATAGTGGTTAGCATGTCCACCTCAACGCTAACAGGTGCAAGGTTCGAGACCCAGACTCGACTGGGGCTTTTCTGTGAGGATTTGCTATGTTCTCCTCATGCATGATTGGGTTTCCTCTGAGGCCTTCAGTTTCCTCCCACAGTTGAAAGACATTCATGTTAGCCTAACTGGACATCCTTGATTGATAGGTGTGAGGCTAATCGCTGTGCATTTGTGTTGGCCCTGCCATTGTCCAGAGTCGGCTGGAGTGGGCTTCAGCCTTCCTATAATGTTAGGTAGAGCAAAGCAATTTGACAAATGAATGAATGAACGAATGGATAAATACACCTTTATGGTGTAGCTAGCCAATAGATATTCAGTGGAAGTTTGTTTGTCATGCTTCTGTGACTGGAAGTTGTGCATTCAGATCTCAGACTTTGCAATGAGCCACCACTGTATTGTTGAACAAAACCGTTAACTCCCAGTCACTCATAATTATTATGAGGAGATTGCATATTTTCAAAGCTGGCTCAGATAAACATCTGTCAAATTACTGAGTGACATTTTTTGTCATAAAAATGTAATAATTAAATAGAGTTTGAGTGATTGATGGGCCAACGTCAATAATTTTAAACTAATGGAACCAATATGGATGCCGTTGATAAAATCACGGCAAGCTTTTTTGTTTTAAGGGGTGACGGGGACGGACCACAGCCTAATGATATAGACACCATGGGCTTTACTACAGAAACAGAACATCAGTACACACATTTAGCACAATCACTCCTACATTGGTTCTGTAAGTGGACTTTATTACTGTACTTGCTATTTTTTTGCCAGTCTAGCACCTTGCATACAAACGATACCTTGGCATATCATATAATGTTTCAGGTAAATGCTATTAATCCATATTTTATATTGTTAAGAAAATGGCATCCAATTCTGGAAGGCGTCTTTGTCTACTGAGAAGAGTATCACCATATCTACATCCAGACCAGAGAGCCATGATCTAGAAGAGAATGATCAGGTCACGTAATGGAATATGCCTACTCAGTTTGGATGGCAGCATCACAAACCTCCCCATCACGGCGTGATTCCATTCAATGAAGGGCAATTAAAATAATGAATCTCCCACAAGAGCAACTTGAAGCCAAGCAGATCCAGTCCCTCCAGCAAAGACGAGAAGTTGGCGCCCTAACACTCCTCCATTGCATATTCTGTACTATGGAGATGCTCCTGCCCTTCTGACCAGCCTACTCCCAAAGCCTAAAGTTGTGAGTAACCCGGCAGACTGGTGCTCAACACTGAGCCACCCTTGAGCCCATGTTCTCTGCAACAAACTCTCACAAGAGATCGTTCCTACCTGCCACAGTCCAACTGTGGAACAGTCTGCCCGAGGAAATAGTGACCATAAGCGACAGAAAGAAGTTCAAAGATGAAGCAACTCCATCCTCAGTGCCCATCACCGGCGTCCTACCTAATAAAAATGATGCCCAGCTGCTCATACTGAGACAAGGAACAGAACATAAAAAAGGGACTTAATGTAAATGCTTCGGTTTTTCAGTTGCAATCATAGGTAGCCAATTTTTTTTTATTTGTCTTACATTCAATTTCTTGAGATGTTTTTTGACAGATTTCATTTTATAATAATTTTTTCACCAGCCACAAAAAGATATTGATTAATGAGACATTTAGAGACATTCAGACTTGAGGAGGAGGCAAGTTCAGGAGTATGTCATCAAACATCAAACTGGGTTATCAAAGGCTGGTCATGTCTCTCACTGTCTATGATGTGAGGCATGGAAAAGAACCATTGCTGACTTTCGACAAGAGTAGGCTGCAAAGCGTATTTCCGCCCTGTGATGGCCTGGCGAGTTGTTTAGGGTATACTCTGCCCTTGACCTGAGTCAGCTGGGATGGGTGCCAGCCTCCCTGTGACCCTAATTCGGATTAAGTGGTTACAGAAAATGAACGAACGAAACTTTGGTGAGTATTAAAATGGCTTGGTTTTAATATATAGATGCTCTTAAAGACCTCAATTAGCTGAATGATTTGCTCTACTACTTTGAAGATGTGTAGTGTAATTAACTCACGTTGCATCAATGTAAGATGGTACGGTGCTCTACTGCCTCACAGTGAGAGTTCTGAGTGCTAAGACAAGGCCCTTTCTGCGTGGTCTCCTCATGCAGAGTCAAGTAACTACTTAAAGTTACACATATAGGCGCACACGTGTAATGGTTTTCTCAGTCTGTATTAGTCCAGCAGTGGATCTGTTCAGGATGTGCTCAGTCTTCAAAAATAGGCAGCTGGGATTGGCTCAAGCTTGTCCACAACCCAGATAGAACAGCGGTATAGATAATAGATTGATTAACGGATTGTCCAAAGACACCAAAAAAAAAAACTAATAGCCATACATTGATGATGCAGAAAATATATGATTTCTGTCTGCTTTCTTGAAATATCAATTTCTAGTATAGTGACAACCTTGTGGAGAGTGGGACTCGAACCCCCAAACTTTGGATCAGCGATCCGGCGCCTTATACCACTAGACCACCACTGCCCCCTCTGATCATGTGCTCTTCCTCTCAGGCTCCAGAAGGAACATGAGAACGTTCATCAATGATTGAAGCCTGTGAATAATCACTAGCTTTAATCCGATTCGCGCTCAGAAGAACACGTCATGACTCATCATCGTGATGAGAGACGTAACGCTTTCAAATCACATTTCCCATTAAGGAACTATAGAAATGATCCCTGAAAGTATAGTCTATACTTTCATATATATATATATATATATATATATATATATATATATATATATATATATATACATACACACACAAGTCCTTCTCAAAAAATTATCATATTGTGATAAAGTTCATTATTTTCTGTAATGTAATGATAAAAATTAAACTTTCATATATTTTAGATTCATTTCACACCAACTGAAATATTTCAGGTCTTTTATTGTTTGAATACTGATGATTTTGGCATACAGCTCATGAAAACCCAAAATTCCTATCTCAAAAAATTAGCATATGATGAAAAGGTAGTCTAAACGAGCTATTAACCTAATCATCTGAATCAACCAATTAACTCTAAACACCTGCAAAAGATTCCTGAGGCTTTTAAAAACTCCCAGCCTGGTTCATTACTCAAAACCGCAATCATGGGTAAGACTGCCGACCTGACTGCTGTCCGGAAGGACATCATTGACACCCTCAAGCAAGAGGGTAAGACACAGAAAGAAATGTCTGAGCGAATAGGCTGTTCCCAGAGTGCTGGATCAAGCCACATCAGTGGGACGTCTGTGGGAAGGAAAAAGTGTGGCAGAAAACGCTGCACAACCAGAAGAGGTGACCGGACCCTGAGGCAGATTGTGGAGAAGGGCCGATTCCAGACCTTGGGGGACCTGTGGAAGCAGTGGACTGGGCTACAGGTGCCGCATTCCCCACGTCAAGCCACTTTTGAACCAGAAACAGCGGCAGAAGCTCCTGACCTGCGATACAGAGAAGCAGCACTGGACTGTTGCTCAGTGGTCCAAAGTACTTTTTTCGGATGAAAGCAAATTTTGCATGTCATTCGAAAATCAAGGTGCCAGAGTCTGGAGGAAGACTGGGGAGAAGAAAATGCCTGAAGTCCAGTGTCAAGTACCCACAGTCAGTGATAGTCTGGGGTGCCATGTCAGCTGCTGGTGTTGGTCCACTGTGTTTTATCAAGGGCAGGGTCAATGCAGCTCGCTATCAGGAGATTTTGGAGCACTTCATGCTTCCATCTGCTGAAAAGCTTTATGGAGATGATTTCATTTTTCAGCACGACCTGGCACAAGCTCACAGTGCCAAAACCACTGCTAAATGGTTTACTGACCATGGTATTACTGTGCTCAATTGGCCTGCCAACTCTCCTGACCTGAAGCCCATAGAGAATCTGTGGGATATTGTGAAGAGAAAGTTGAGAGACACCAGACCCAACACTGTGGATGAGCTTAAGGCCGCTATCGAAGCATCCTGGGCCTCCAGAACACCTCAGCAGTGCCACAGGCTGATTGCCTCCATGCCACGCCGCATTGAAGCAGTCATTTCTGCAAAAGGATTCCTGACCAAGTATTGAGTGCATAACTGAACATAATTATTTGAAGGTTGACTTTTTTTTGTATTAAAAACAGTTTTTTTTTTTTTATTTTATTTTTTTTTTTTGGTCGGATGAAATATGCTAATTTTTTGAGATAGGAATTTTTGGTTTTTGTTTACTTTTTTCCAAAATTATCAGTATTAAAACAATAAAAGGGTTGAACTACTTCAGTTGTGTGTAATGAATCTAAAATATATGAAAGTCTAATGTTTATCAATACATTACATAAAACAATGAACTTTATTACAATATGCAAATTTTTGGAGAAGGACCTGTGTGTGTGTGTGTATATATATATATATATTTATATACACATATATATATATACACACACATCCTCTCGGCCCTCTGCCTGGCAGTTCCAACCTCAGCATCCTACTACCAATATACTCACTATCCCTCCTCTGTACATGTCCAAACCATCTCAATCTAGCCTCTCTGACTTTGGCTCCAAAACATCTAACATGTTCTGTCCCTGTGATGTACTCATTTCTGATCCTATCCATCTTCATTACTCCCAAAGAGAACCTCAACATTTTCATCTCTGCTACCTCCAGCTCTGCCTCCTGTCTTTTCCTCAGGGCCACTGTGTCTAAACCATACAACATCGCTGGCCTCAACACCGTCTTGTACACTTTTCCTTTCATTCTTGCCGATACTCTCCTATCACACATCACACCGAACACTTTTCTCCAACCATTCCAACCTGCCTGCACACGCTTCTTCACCTCTTTTCCACACTCTCCATTGTTCTACTTAAAATTTATATATTTATATATATATATATATATATATATATATATATATATATATATATATATATATAGACAGACAGTACTATATTATGGGAGGGACAACACATCCCTTTCCCATGAAGCAAGGTGTGTGCTGCGGTACTTATGAGTGCTGGTATTCTGGGATGTGGATTTAGGCAGACGGCTGAATAGCATCAGCAATCTGACCCCACAGCTCCATGGTGTCTCACTATTTCAATAAAAATCG
This sequence comes from Plotosus lineatus, assembly GCA_024760905.1. Taxonomy (NCBI): domain Eukaryota; kingdom Metazoa; phylum Chordata; class Actinopteri; order Siluriformes; family Plotosidae; genus Plotosus; species Plotosus lineatus. The sequence goes on along the minus strand of CM045747.1, from coordinate 18,652,635 downwards.
ATAAACATGAAGGGCACTTTGTGTGAGTTTTTTCGAGCAAAGTATGGCGGAGTAGAGGGAGTCTGTTTAGGTTGCCCTTGCATAACCTTGGTGAGTGTCCCATGAGGAACTTCTACATACCCATCCATCCCTGCGCCGTCTAACCTTCCCTGGCTCGCCTGACAGACAGATACACACATCAGCATATCGATACCAGCCTTCTGCTGCTTACATATACCATTCTCCATCCACACACACACACACACACACACACACACACACACACACACACACACACACACACACACACACACACTCTCTCACACACACTCTTCACACACACACACTCTCTCTCACACACACACTCTCTCACACACACACACACACACACACACACACACACACACACACACACACACACACTCTCACACACACACACACACACACACACACACACACACACACACACACGCTCTCTCTCTCTCTCACACACACACACACACACACACACACACGTACACACACACACACACACGTTTACTGGAAAAAATAACATTCACACAACATATAACTGTACACATGAGCAGGACACAAATAAGATCAATTTGCATAAAGATCTACAGTATGAGCAGAATTTCTTTACACACCCTGTAGGCTCACTAGAACTTTTCATAATCAATTTATGCTCAACTGTTCATATAAGGTACGAGTCAGATGTTAGCAACCTTTTCTGTGAATCATTGTTTTGACTACACTGGTATGGCTGTGCTCTTCTTGTGAACTGTCTGTGTCCTTAAATATAAAAGCAAAATTAACTATTAGCTTTGTCATCCTGGGAATCCCCCCACATCTGTATAAGTTGATCCAAAAGTGTACCGAATTTTTTAGGTATTACATTACTGGAGCTGCAGAAATTTAAAAGTCCAGCTGATACTTGTTGTTTGTCTTGAAAACAGATGTGTGACTACACATATGATCGAGATAACAAAACATCCTTATTTATTCAGAGCACATCTGTAGACAAAACCAGCCTAAAAAAGACACAACACTGTAATCGCAGAGCACAAGAAGAAAATGCCTATTGGTAAACAAGTCGTCTGAAATTTTAAAGTGAAAGAGTCAGAAATTTGAGGTATGTAGACTGAAGCAAGGAGAGAAATACAAAACAATGTCTTACAGCAACCAGCATGTACATGAGTCTTCTGGCTCTTTTTAATATGAAATTCTTGCTGAACATACATGAGCTAGTACAATAATGCAAATCTCCATCATTGCCAATAAATACAAAGCACATGGTATTTCTCTACCAAGACTGAATTTGTATCCACTGCTTAGAATGTTATTCCATTTCATCAACCAGAAGCAAATCATATATATATATATATATATAATATACAAAATCTCAAGACCGAAGGCACATTGTTGTATCTGCCGGTTTCTATCCTTCATCTGAAATTACCACAACTGAATTTTGTCAAGCAATTTCTTAAATTCGGGGCTAAATCTAAGCTAAGATAAGTCTCGACATTTAGTAGGGACTTAAAAAGTATATAATTCGAGCACTTGGTTGTATTATGAAACGATAAATTCCAATCTTGTGACAAATAGTCAGATAGTCTTTGTTTAAATACAGCAATAAAATAATCTATATCCCAAATTTCTTGTGAGATCCAAACAAATCCAAATCCTAATCTCAATAGAATATTTTTAATACGAGAGGCCCATGTTAAGCGCCCATCTAAATATTTTAGTCATCTAAAGATTTTAACATTAAATAGAGCTGGCGAGGTATTCTCAGCTGGGAAGCGTTCAGGGTATACACTAATACTTCACTGCCCTAGACATGTAAGGAAGCTGAAGAGGGAACCGGCCACATTCTTCAAGAACTATACTGTTACATGTACTTTTGAGGAATTTTTGCAAGTTTTTATTTTGGATTTGTTTGATAATTTTACAATATGTAACACCCCAAATTTCTGAGCCGTAACAAAGGATAGGTTTAACCATAGCATCAAATATTTTTTAAAAGATCATCAATATATCATCAATAACCTACTCTTGTTTGATATCTATAAATAGCCATAAGGGCTTTATTGGCTTGAGGGGAAAGAGTGATCTGAGCTTTAGTCCATACTAGTCTAGGTGTGAACACGTTTAGCTAAATACGTGTAAAAAGAAAGAACTTCCAGCCTTTGATCAAAAAGAAACCACTTTTCGTAATGTCTGAGAGGTTCGCTATAACACAATGACTTTAGCCTAGTCTTTATTAATATTCATATACAGTATATACAGTGGTACCTCACCTTACAAAATTAATCCGTTCCAGCACCTTTTTCAGAACCTGCATTTTTCGTAAGTTGAACCGCATTTTACATGTAAAATGCATGATTCGTTCCAAGGCTCCCAATATTACCCCATAAACCCTTTAAAAATTATAAAAGTACATCAATTTTGTATGAAATATGTGTTAAAACTAAAAGAAAATTATATACCTTTTTTTAAATCTCTCGAACCACCCATGCGACGCTTTAAAGTCTGGGGGTTGCTGGTCCGAAGAACCGTCACCCCCATCCTCCTTCACGAGGTCCTTAAATATGGCGGTTGCTTTTTCCGAAATAATCGCCTCCGTCACTGTATCTTCGCTTTTAATGCCTCCTTCTGCTTCAATATCGTCCCGATTGTAGAGGGGTTTTGGCCATACGCCTTTGTGATTTCACTCAACCGCATCCCACTTTCATATTTTTTTATCATCTCCTGTTTTACCTGTATTGATAACAGAGCCGCTTCTTCTTGTCAGTCTCACCGGGAATCACTTTCTTGGGGCTCATGATTAATAACGAAAAACAACACTCATGAAACTCACGAACCAACAGTACAATTCCCTATATATATATATATATATATATATATATATATATATATATATATATATACACACACACACACACACACACACACACACACACACACACACACACACACACACACACACACACACACACACTATCCAAGTTACAACTTACGCGAGTTACGACCACCCATACTTACGACCACGTCTAGCAGATGCATATGAGTTTACTGTACATGTCTGGCAGTGCGGCATGTAAGATAGTTGTGGCAGCGCAGCATCCCATCATCTCACACTCACAGCATTCTACCTCTACACTCAGTGACTAGATACCATCGCAGTAGCATCTCTTTTACAGTACAATTTTACATTTATTTACTGTACACCTTTGCCATGGCTCCCAAGAGGAATTCTGATTCATCAGATGGCAAGGCACTGTCATTGGAGACGAAAGATGAAAATGAAAGTGAAATCTCATCTCTCCCACTCCACGGTGGCTACAATTTTCAAGAACAAGGACGTGAAAGAACGTGCTGGTGAAAAATACGCTTCACATGAATTTATAGCGAGTGTTGGGTGGTTTTAGTTTTGTTGTATTAAATATCCGACTTACGACCAATCCAACTTACGCCTGGTTGGTCGGAACCGATCTTGGTCGTAACTCGAATAGTGACTGTAGACAGCCAGCCAGCCAGCCAGCCAGATAGATAGATAGATAGATAGATAGATAGATAGATAGACAGACAGACAGACAGACAGACACACCACAGCTTTTAGATTCCACAGATATTAAATACATATACATCTTTATAATCAATGACCGAACTCCATCTATTCTCTTGTTCTTGGCAAATTTTGTCATTTTGAGGATTCAAGTTACCCAACTCTCCATCATATGGCAGGCTACCACTCTGGGAGGGTAAAAGCTAGCACATGCTTCATTTGAGCTATGTGAATCCAGTCAATGCATCTTTTCAAACTTTTCCACTCTCGGCTACATGGGCAGAGTGACATAGTCGTTAGCATAGTGAGAACAGTAAGAAGGTCCTGGGTTCAAGTCTCAGGCACAGTGAGGTTGTTTCTATGCAAAACTTATGTTTGCACATGCTCGAATGGATTTTCTTTGGGTAATCCAGTTTTCATTCCACAGTCCATAGACATACTCATCAGGCTAACTGGCTGTTCCTAGGTGTAAGTATGAATATAAACGTGTGTGTGTGTGTGTGTGTGTGTGTGTGTGTGTGTGTGTGTGGTGGCCCTGTGATAGACATGGACTCAAACGCATGGTTTTCGTGCTGTGAGGTGGAAGTTCTAACCACTGCGCCACCTTGCTACTCTTTATGAAAACAAAGCTATTGTTTTATCAGAACGACTGAAGTTTGTAACAGAGATAACTGCTCTAGCATGTTACCAAAACTGGCTTCAGTTTATGTAGAACACTCAACTGTTCATATAGTTCATTTAAATTTTCTGCACTAGGAGAGAGCAGGGGATCCTCCACTCTTTTCCAGTGTTAACTTTCACAAAAGAACTCAATCAGCATCTTAACATTTCCATAAAAGGTAGAAGTTCACACCTCCACAGTTTCATCCCCAGGGTGCACATCCTTCCAAAAAAAAAAACAAACAAAAAAAACATCTTCATGGGACACCGTAATACACCAGTAAATTTTAACTGTACCTGCATAAATACATGCAGTGCCTACACAATAACATTAATTATAATCACAGGAATTATATTACAACTTTACAGTCTGCTGAATCATCACTATCTGCCGACAGAATGGTGGCCTAGTGATTATCCCTTCTGCCTCAGAGGTGCCTCAAGGTCGTGGGTTTGAGCCACGTGTCCAGCAGATTCATTTCTGTATGGAATTTGGATGTTCTTCTCATGCGTCTGTGGGTCTTTCCAGGTGCTATGGTTTTCCACAGTTCAAATACATGCCCATGAGAATAAATTGATGATCTTGTTTTCCTATTGACGTGAATACAAATGGTTGTGTTTTGTGTTGGCCCTGGGAAGGTCTGAGAAGCTGTTCAGGATGTACCCCTTCTTCAATCTTCCCACAACCATAATAAAGAATAAAGTGGTCTGCAAAATGAAAAGTAAGTATTTTTAAAAAGGATGCACCACATTTTAGCTGATTATCTCCAATATCCTCAGGAAGTTTTTCCAAACTGACTTCTAAAAGTCACATGTCATTATTTATCTGGAATAATCAAGTTTGTCAAAGCATATCTTTATTTTGAAGAGATACACCGTTAAATCTAACCCAGGTGAAAATTGCACTGATCGCACCAGTCTTGGAAATCTAACCTGTTATAAATTCCGTAGGAGGTCAGATATACCAGTACACTGTAGAAAATAGTTCACCAACCAAATAACATCAACCACATACAGGTTCCCATAAGATAAACGTAAACCCAGGTAGCCTTTCAGTTTCGAGTAGGAAATCTGTATTCAGCGACTATTCTCAGACGTTGTGGATTCCTTGCCTCCCTAAAATGTCTGACCATTTAAAATGGCAAAAAAAACAACAACCATTGGATACATCGTGTCCATCTTAAACAATGAATAGCTCATCAAATTATTTTTTTGACTTTGGCCAGGTTTTCCCAGATGAGGTCACATTTTTCCAAAACCCTATTATTATGTTGATCACATACAAACAGTTCATGGAGTCTATAGTAGAACATTGGAGATGTCAGAGGTGAACTGTTCGGTCTTATTTTTCATGGCGTATAGAGCAGCTGATGACTTGATATGAGCTGTGGGAAACGAGAGGTCGGCAATGTTATTTGCCTCAGGAGAAGGCAATGAAGAGCGAGAAAAAGAGCTGCTCTGATCTACATTGCAATCCTGGTGCATGCATGTTTTATTCCCTGGAGGACGCGATGGCTGTAGCTCATACAGTAACTTGGCTTCAAATCAGAGGATCAGCATCTTGTTTCGGGAGGTCATTTAGAGGTGTTTAAAGTTACAGCACAGCTGGTATGTGTGCAAGTATGGTGAAGCACTGTGGTTATCGGGTTTTTTTGTATTGTATGTGTTGACAAATAAAAAAGTTAATTGAACAGAAAATAAAAAAGTAAAACAAACTTACATTACTTAATCCTAATAGGGTCACTTGGAGGTCGAAACAGTTCAGTCGAAGACGGGGTATACACTGAACAGCTCACCAGTCTATCACAACCATTCACATTCACAGTTTGAAGCAGCCAGTTAGCCTAATGTAGATTTACATTCTTTGGTAAGTGGGAAGAAACAAAGAAGGGAGAACAAGCAAATCCACACAGAAGCGACTTCGCGACTTAAAGGGTACCTGCAGTGAAAGCGCTCATATACCTAATTTGATGTATTGTGTATAGCTAGTGACAATACACCTATAAGGCGTTTATTATATTCTCTCACAAACCAGCTTTAAGTGATTTAAGGGCTTCACTAACATCAAGCTTCAGAGCACAGGAGTTTTAAAACGGCGCATTCGAATGACGTCATATCGTTGACAAAGCCTCGACCGGAACTGCGAGATTGCAATGTAAACATAAGACTATATACCGGACATATACAACACAAGCTCACGGAAACTTGGAAAAAACAGACATTATAGTAGGTTTTTTAAACCATGGACGAAGACAGTTTCGTAGAAGGATTAGAAGGTTACAGTGAGTCGTCGACTTACGACCGCGTTTGGTTCTGGCAGACCGGTCGTAACTTGATCTGGTCGTATGTCGAATTTCCATCCAAATACACTCACGCCAAACAAAAACAGATGAATAAATCTCGCGCATTTAAATCTATATACATTTATTTTCAATTCCATGTCACTGTGACACACAGCGGAGAGCCAATCCTTTCTGTACTCCACTGTGTGGGCGGGTCCGATAGCTTCAAACTCCATTTTATTGGATTATAACAACAGCCACAGAGTGCACGTGTTGTTTGAGTAAAGAGATAAATTTCCCTCGTTTTGATCACCTCATTTCCACAAAGCCAAGCACAGCTGACAAACAAACACAAATGGACAGACATGGAAAAACTTCAACCCACAGACCAGCTGATTGCTAAAACTTTGGACGCATTTCCTGTCACAAACACTGCAGCGTGTGAGTCCAATAAAATTAGAGTTTCAAGGTATCGGACCCGCCCACACAGAAAGGATTGCCTCTCAGCTTCGCGCCACAGTGACGTGGCATTTAAAGTAGATGAATAGATTTGCTCTGAGCAGTTAGAAAGTGAAGCTGCATCATCTCCTGCTTGGTCTTTTAAGATGCTGGCGCTGCCGGCAGCCCAAACAACTGTCGCACGCAACACTCGCACTGCAGTGCCATGAATCATGCTTCACCACTTTTGCGGTCGTAAAGTCGATCAGTCGTAACTCGCATAGGTCGTAAGTCGACGACTCACTGGATTTATATGAACCACTGAAGAAAGACTATCCATATTTCGTGAATCGGACCAGGAAAGTGACGACTCGGAGGATGATATTGGAGCGTCTGCAGAAGCTCTTACACGGGAAAATCGTAGCAAACAATTTGGTGCTCTTGTGGAAAATGCGTGCGTCAAAAAACCGATCAGGACTGCTATTGTTGTAAAGAACATGAATTGCTTGAGGAAAATATACTGACATTCTGCAATTAGCTATACGACTGTCAACGACCTTTAACCCCGGTGAAAGGAAGCCAACATGTCCGCGCGCTCAACAAGGAATGTCATATAGAAGAAAAGGAAATGTGGACTTATAAATAAACTACCGACGACGCGATGTTTATAAGTTAATAATAAAGTATAGTGGATATTTTTTGACTGCTGTAAAGTTACCCTTTAAACTGAGATCCCTCCTCTATGGTATGAGGTGAATGTGCCAAACACTATGTCACTATAAAACAAACATAATTTACAACTACACAGAAAGCAATGCAATAAAATACAGTCACTATCAGAGTTACGACCTAGATCGATTCCGACCAACCAGTTGTAAGTCGGATTGGTCGTAAGTCGGATATTTAACCCAATGAAACCGAAACCACCCAGCACTCGCCGTGAATTCATGTGAAGCGTATTCTTACAACATGCGAAATAAACATGTAGCCTTACTTTGCACTGCTCACAACATCACTTTCACATTTTTTTGCCTATTATCTTCCAACCACGTTTATAGCAACTTTTCCATCTCTGCAATCGGTCCTTCACGTTGTATTGTGATGATAGTTGACTTAATTGGGGCTGCTGCTTTCACTGCTTCCTTAATGTGGTCCTTGTCCTTCAAAATTGTAGCCACCGTGGAGTGGGAGAGATGAGATCTCACTTTCAGTTTCACTTTCATCTTCGTCTCCAATGACAGTACCTTCCTTGCTTTCTTGGTAGAATTGCCATCTGATGAATCGAACTTCCTCTTGGGGGCCATGGTAACGGTGTACAGTAAATGAAAGTAAAATTGTACTGTAAAAGAGATGCTACTGCGACGGTCACTGAGTGTAGGGCTAGAATGCTGTGAATGTGAGATGCTGGGACACTGTGCTGCCACTACTATCTTATGCGCTGCCGGACATACAGTAAACTCATAATAGGCATTTGCTAGTCGTGGTCGTAAGTACAGGTGGTTGTAACTCGTGTATGTCGTAACTCGGATAGTGAGTGTATTAATAAAATTTAATAGATACTGTATGGTAGTTTGGTAAGGAGACTTTGATAAGCGATTTTGAGTTTGATTGCAGATGGGCACAGTGGTGGCCCGGTGGTAGTGATAGTTTACTTATCCCAAGATCAAGGGTTCAAGTCCCACTATCACCGGCAATCTCTCAATGTTTGTGGCGAGAGGCATGTAAAAAAAGCCAATGCTGATTTTCGTTAAGCGTAGCTGAATAGCTTTTAGGGTGATTCTGCCCTGTGATGGCCTGTCAAGCTGTCCAGGGAGTACTCTGCCTTCGCCCAGAGTGGACGGAGATGGGCGACAGCATCCCCACAACCCTAATTAAGGCAGTAGTGGCTTAGTGGATAAGGCAAGGGGTTTTTGATCTGAAGGTCAGCAGTTCAATCCCCACTATCACCACCGTTGGGCCTTTGTGCAAGGCCCTTAACCCTGAATTGCTCACTTGTGTGTAAAAAAAAAAAGATCGTAAGTCGCTCTGAATAAGAGCGTCTGCCGAATTCTGTAAATGTAATTAGGATTAAGCGATTCAGAAATGAATGAATGCATAATCACAGATGAAACACACTGGCAGTGTCTTCCTGTACATCCTCTACATTTCTTAAGTTGTATGTACGGCAAGAATATATTGTACAGCTATGAGATGTGTGCGAGACTCTTTAAAAAACATCACTGCTCATTGCAGTTATCAATTTTTAATAATCAGTTAGCTGTAGTTCTTAGGTATTGACTGCATTTGAACGCCTTAAATGAGAACTGTGCAGGTCTTGTTTGTCATATACAGTATTCATCGACATGACCTTTCTTTGTCCTGCCCATGCAAAAGTATAAACCGCCCTGTCTCATCACTTCTGTTGTGCTATAACAAAATGTACTGTACAATTCTAATGGCGAGAGGCACTAATATCCACTCATTAACCTTTTTGAAAATAAATAAATAAGGGAATAATACAGGTTACTTGGTGTTGAACTAACTTAACCGTTTTAAAGCAATTTATTACATAAATTAATACGCAGCAGTTCAACCGATCACCAAACAACAGCAACCTAAAAATGACTTCACCGAACTGACTAAAGGTGAAAGATGACACCACTGCACCTGTGATGCTTAAAACACACATCACACATGGCTCCTGAGGCTTTACAGTGGCTTGTCAGAATGATTCACAGCCATATTATACGTATCATGTTCTTGATTCAGTGCAACTGTGTGCAGCAGCTCTCCCTTTAGGCAAAGACATGAAAATGACAGTAATGGGATTTCAATATAAATTTGGTGATATTAAAAGGGGCTGTTAAGAGCAGTTTAAAAATGCATCTACACTTTACTTAAGGGCCTTTATATACAGGGGTCCCTCGCTACTTTGCTCCAATTCATGTGGCTTCAGTGCATCGTGTTTTTTTTTTTTTTTTTTTTAATATTCATGGAATTAAAAATAATGCCGCAAAGACAAGGCCTACTATGCAAAAAAAAAAAAAAAAAAAAAAAGCCCTAAACAAACACAAAACAAAAAACAACCCAAAACCTCCCATCAAAATTTTTATGAGGTGCGCATCTGAGTGCATGCATGCACATCTGTGGGCGTCTGTATGTGTGTGTATTTATATATATATTTTATATCTAATGCATTATTTTTTGTTTAAATTGTTATTTTAAGCATTTATAGCATTGAATATGGATTTATTGATATTATATACTCACATACTTGTACGTATACGTTAGTCTGGGTGGGGGCTGGGGTGGGGTGGGTTTGATCCTACTTCGTGGAATTCGGTGGTCACAAGGGGATTTCAGTCCCAATTAACCGTGTAACGTGAGGGATCCCTGTAATTTAATTGTGATCACATTGGACGTTCCTATTCTATATCGCTTTTGAAAAATTCTTCTTCTTCTTCTTTTCCTTTCTGCTGTTCCCTTCAGGGGTCGCCACAGCAAACCATCCGCCTCCATTTCACCCTATCCTCTGCATCTTCTACTCTTACTCCAACTACCTTCATGTCCTCCTTCACCACATCCATGAATCTTCTCTTTGGTCTTCCTCTAGGCCTTCTGCCTGGTAGTTCCAACCTCAGCATCCTACTACCAATATATTCACTATCCCTCCTCTGTACATGTCCAAACCATCTCAATCTAGCTAGTAAAATATTTCAATATTTAGTAGATAGAAATTATATAACTAATTGTATCGCATTTGATAGATAGGCTCCAGCCTCCCCGTGACCCTAGTAGGATTGAGTGGTTTGGCAAATGAACGAATGAATAAATAAGGCTGAGGGATACAAAACAATGATTTGGAACAAAACACAAGAAATGGCTTGAATCCAAGCTGGTATGATTTTGTATTCCTCACATTTATTTAAATTTATCATTTTCAATGGTGTTTATACTACAACAAGAAACGAGGAAACACAGAAAGCACGCATGATGTCTATTAAGACACACAGTATTTGTTATACATCTGAGTAATCAGACTGAAACATGCAAGTGGTCACAACACACCAACACAAAATTTAGTTTATGCCTCCCAGAGGCAGCATTAAATACTCTCCTCTATGCACTGTTTTGTACTGACCATGATGGGAGCAATCGCTCCCTTTCTTTAACAAAACAAAAAGCGAAAAGGGGAGGAAAAAAAAAAAAAAAAAAAAATCAATAAACCTTTCAGACACTGCATCCATTTGGCAGAGTTGCTCCAGCCCAACTTTCTCAAATAACAAGGATGAGAAGCATTGGAGATAAAAGATAGCAACAAATCACCATATCGTGTTGCCTTCTAGTGTATTTTATCAGACTTTTTCATCAATTCAGACAGAACATCAGCAAATGAACCTGGCAATGGAATTTCTACTGCTATTTTAATATAACAAGCCTTTTAAATGAAATAACAGGAACATATGCATTAAACCGTTGTTCTGACTAAAGAAAAATAAATTATTTTCACTCGCCCTGTAGATATGAAATAAGTCTGAATCATTTCATATGAAAGCTGTAGAGCTAACACCAATTCACTGGACAAAAAAATGAGCAAGAATGAAAGTATCGTGTATGAGAGCTGTGCCATCATTGACTTGTCAGAGCTCGTTGTGGGGAAAAAACTCAAAACAGGGAAAGATACTTATCTTCCATAAAACTTTTCCAAAATATCTTCTGACCTGTTCTGTTTTTCTCTCTCAGAAGTGAATAATTTTTTGATCTTTAAACGATCTTTCAGGGTGGCACAGTGGTGTGGAGGTCAGCATGGCCGTCTCATCTTAAGAAGGTCCTGGGATCAAGTTCTGGGCTTGGTGAGACTGCATGGTCTCCCTGTGCTAGAATGTATTTCCTCTGGTTACTCCAGTTTTCTCCCACAGTCCACAGACGTGCACATTAAGCAAATTGGCTGTTCCAAACTGCCCTGAGGGGTGAGTGTGAGTGGTTAAGCGTGTTAGCCATGTAGTGGTTTTATGAGCTGTTCAGGGTGTACCCAACCTTCATCCAGAGAAGGCTTAGATAGGCTCCAGCCACCCTGCGCTCCTAGTCGGATTACGCAGTTCGGCAAATGAATGAAAAGTAAGCTCTATCATCCATAAATGATGAAGTCCATCACAAACCTAAAACCAAACCCCGAAGTAAAACTAGAACTGTCAGATTTACCGATACAATATACAGTGATCCCTCGCTACGCTGTGCTTTAGTTTCTGCAGCTTCAGTGCATCGTTGGTTTTTCAAAAATATTAATCGAAAAAAATTTTAAATAAGGAAATTAACGAAAAATAGGGAAAAAGTTAAGGAAAATGCCGCAAAACAAGGCCAAATATGCAAAAAAAAAACACCCCAAAAACGAAACAAACAAAAACAAATAAACATCCCAACAAAACTACTTACATTTTTATGTGAGGTGCGCATCTGTGTGCGTCCGCATGCGTCTGTATGTGTGTGCATTTATATTTTATTTACATCTTATGCATTATTTTTGAATGTTTAATTGTTATCATAAACATTTATAGCATTGAATATGTACAGTGGAAGCTCAACTTACGAAAACCCCAACAAATGAAAAATCCTGGATACGAAACAAAAAGTTGACGTTACGAAAGCACCATCTCAAAAATTCAAACAATGTACGAGTTGCTTCCCATTGACTACATTTCCCAACATCCCCGCTGGCCTCCCATTACCTAGAAGGGATGACCCAGCTCCCTCCTATTGGCTACTATTGAGCACCCATAATGCTTTTCGTGTAAAGGACAGAATTTCTGTTGTTTCATGAGTTTTTCGAGTGTGCTCATTGCAACTTTATCTTTTGACGCAGGATTTTAACCTTGCATAAACATTTGTAAGATTATAACTCTGCTAAGAAGACATGGTCAACATGCGCGCGTGCACACACACACACACACACACACACACACACACACACACACACACACACACACACACACACACACACACACACACACACACACACACTTGATTCCCAGTGCAAGAGAAAATAAGCAGCGGGCTCGTGGCATCGGTACCATTGGTACGATACTGAAGCAGAAGGAACGGAGTAATTTCGTAAGGTGAGGTACCACTGTATTTATTGATATTATAGACACATATACATGTATGTATACATCAGTCAGTGGGGTGTACCGATCCTACTTTGCGGAAATTGGTGGTCGTGGTTGGGGGGGGGTTGGGCTTGGTCCCCATTAACCACAGAAAGTGAGGGATCCCTGTAATATGTAGTTTAATGAGTCTTAGGTAAAAAAAAAAAAGAGGAAAATCTGCTTCAAATTTGCATATTTTTTAATTTGGGGTTTGCCCCATTTTTCTTTGCCCAAGGAATGTACGTACTTTTATCATTCCACTAGTAATCAAAGGCTCGCCTTTGATAACCCAGTTAGCTGCACTGGAGTTATATCAACAGTTAATTTTATAAATGTAATAATATAGCTGGCTGTTTTATTGTTTTCTTGTTACCAAAATCCGAGGAAAAGAAAATACAGTCATATCTGTAGTCCATTGTGAAAATCTAGTTTTGTAAGTTGATCGTTTTCTCATATCACCCACCCATAATCCAAAGCAGAATAAATGTTAACGTTAAAAGGTACTTTGATTGAATCAATAGTGTACAGTATCTCTTTAGGTAATGTGAAAGCTCATAGTATATAACAGTTTGCATGGCACTAAGTAGCCATACATTACATTTCATATTTTAGAAGCTTGTCCAGATACCAGGAAATCTTCCCAATTACACCCAATTCTGAGAGGTAAGAATGATACCACCATGATTAGTCAAAAATCGAGTGCTCAGATGATGTACAGCAGATATGTAATTTGCTACCTAAATAAATAAATAAAATTTATTGATGGTGAAAAATGTTCTCAATAACCACATGGGATTTGAGCAGGTACACATAGCAGCCTTGACAAGAAATATACTAAAGGATGGGTGTGTGTGTGTGTGTGTGTGTGTGTGTGTGTGTGTGTGTGTGTGTGTGTGTGTGTGTGTGTGCATGTATTCTGTATACATGAGCTCACGGAACATAATCATTGCTTGCTAGAGCTCGGATCGACAAGTGGAAGATTAACATCATCTCTCATACCCTGGGAACAGGAGCAATTTTGCTCTCTTAGACTCTTCAGCCAAGAATGGCTTGCAGTCTCCCAGATAATAAGATGAATGATTTCTGTGGTGCTAAACTGGAGCCTCAGAAGGTCTTTTAAAAGTTCTGATTGCATTATTTAGTTGGTCATTTTTAAATCAATTTAAACGCAATATTAAATTCAGTAAAGCCCGTCATGTATATCGCACTATCAGTATACAGGGATCACTCGCTACTTCACGCTTCAATTCATACGGCTTCAGTACATCGTGTTTTTTTTTTTTTTTAATATTTATTGAATTAAAATATAAGGAAATTAAGGAAGAATAGGGGAAAAAGTTAAGGAAAATGCCGCAAAACAAGGCCAATTATGCAAAAAACCCAAACAAACACAAAAACAACCCAAAACCTCCCAACAAACCTACTTACATTTTTATGTGAGGTGCGAATCTTAGTGTGTGCGCACATCTGTGTCTGTGCATGCGAGCCTGTATGTGTGTATGTATTTATATTTTATTTACATCTTATGCATTATTTTTGAATGTTTAATTTTCATTATAAGGATTTATAGGTTGACTATGTATATATTGATATTATATACACATATACGTCAGTCAGGGGGGGGGGGGGGGGGTTGGTACTTCTTCGCAGAATTCGGTGGTTGTGAGAGGGATCTCGGTCCCAATTAACTGCGGAATGTGAGGGATCCCTGTATACAACAGAAATTTAGACTGATTTATATAACAACTGAAGATGTACTATAGGAAACTCACCTATGTAAAGGAAAAAGCCACTGTAGGCCATAGCTGTGGAGTTTTCAACATGTTCTTGAGTATATCAATATATTGTTTTTCTCATAGGACCATGTTTTTGATCAGGTCCACTTCCTAGGTCTGTTGTATAAAGTCACATAAGGTCCTACGGCTGTGTTATGATATTTATGTTCAAATTTCGTGCCCTTTTTTGGTCAATTAATTGCTCAGAATCATGTTTTTTTAGTCACTCATTCTATGATTGCTGATTAAACTCGTGGGACTTCCGTATATACCAACGTGTTTGGTACAACATTTTTACTACAGTGTTGGGTTGAGCCATACAACAGTTCACAGAAATCTCACATGAGGATTTTATTATTTTTTTGACTTACAACAATTGTTTTATTTTCATATGAATCGATTTTTCAATTTGGCGTACAGCAGGCAAACAACCATGCAACTCCTAAAATGAAAAAAAAAAAAAAATTAAAAACCTCACAGGTCGAAATGGCTTAAGATGTGTAAAAAGATATTTGGGCTTTTTACATCCGAGCATAGTGGCTCATCAGGCCGGTGCTTATCGCCGGTTTCTGTAGCATGAAGCGACCAGGAGTTTAACTCCTCCTGGATGGGAAGCGAGCCCAACGCAGGTTATCTTCCCAGTACAGGGATCCCTCACTTTCCGCGGTTAATTGGGACCGAGATTCCCCGCGACCGTCGAATTCCGTGAAGTAAGATTGACCCCCCCCGACTAATGTATACGTACATGTAAATGTGTATATAATATCAATAAATACATATTCAACACTATAAATACTTACAATAACAATCAAACATTAAAAATAATACATAAGATGTAAATAAGATATAAATACGCACATATACAGACACACCTGCGCGCGCGCACACACGCAGATGCGCACCTCACATAAAAATGTACGTAGTTTTGATGGGGGGGGGGGGGGGGTTATGGTTGTTTTTGTTTGTTTGTTTGTTTTTGCATAATTGGCCTTGTTTTGCGGCATTTTCCATAACTTTCCCCCCTATACTTCCTTAATTTCCTTTTTTTTTTAATTTGATGAATATTAAAAAAAAAAAAAAAAAACGCGATGCAACTGAAGCTGCGTGAATTGAGGCGTGAAGTAGTGAGGGATCCCTGTATATTTTTACTGGTACCCATTTATACTGCTGGGTGAACAGAGGCACACTTGTGGTTAAGATCCTGCCCAGGGGTATTAGCACAGTGGGGGTCTAACTTGGATTTGAACACACAACCTCCTGATCATGAGCCCAGCACCCTAACCACTACGCCACCGGCCCCACTATAAGATGTGTAAACTAATCATCAACTCCATCAATCTCTTTTGTTTCTGCAATAAACACACAACATCTTTCACACTGTAAAGATTTGGATGCCAGTTTTCATGTGTAATTATGGTATAGCGTAAACCAGGGGTCACCAACCTTTTTGAAACTGAGAGCTACTTCATGGGTACCAATTAATGCGAAGGGCTACTAGGTCGATACACACCTCTGAAATTACAAATTTGCTCAATTTACATTTAATTAGATTTAATTAGATGTTATTATTAATAATTAATGATATTCATCTATGTGAAGATATTGACTTGATTTAAAAATATATTCAAAAAAATTATATGCAGCTCAATGGAGAGTGGCGCTGTCCTAAAAATGGGCCTGTCCTAAAAATAGCAGTGAACAGGTCCGCGGGCAACTTATATTGTCCTTGCGGGCTACCTGGTGCCCACGGGCACCACGTTGGTGATCCCTGGCGTAAACTATAACTTACCACAAGACTGAATTAAAATATAGACAGCAGGTATGTTTTGTTGAAACATTGGTATAAATCGAAATTTGTGTAAATTTGAGTTTTTCTTCTTTGTTTCAGAAATGTTTTATGGGCGTACATTTTAATAATGATCTAAAATTTACTTTTAATATCCATATACAGTTCACAGAAAAGTTTTACTTACCATGGTTGTCTTCAGACTGGTTGAATCCACAAAGCTGGCAGATAGCACGAACCCAGCGGTTCATGTCGTCCTCTGTCTCAGCCACCAGGTAAAAGGTTCTTTCAGCTGTTTTGATATCAAACACAAAACTGTCTTGGAACTCTTTACGCTTAAAAGTGAGTCCTGCATCGACCTGCTCACAGCAGTGGAGATCGATGATGCGAATAGGCTTTTTGGCATGGTCATTCTTGTAGTATTCCAGAACATCTGGGTCTCCACTCATGCGCCCACTGCGTAGGATAAACCAGCGCTTTTTCCAAGCCTGAGGAACAAAACAACAGATCAGAGTAAGAATAAGGTAAGAGCGCCACCTTTCTAGGATTGTCCAGTGAAGGATCTACAAGCACTTAACCTTATTAAAAACAACAGCAGCAGCAGCAACAACAAAAAAAACATTCAGAAATCCAGTCTTGAATCATTTCCTGGAACAGATTGGGCTGGTTTGTGCTTTAGCTAGATCATTTTAGTTCAACGTTTCTGGTGGATGCACAGAATATCCCAGGAACACAGGCCTGATGTGGTAATACACACACTGGATGGAATGGCAGTCCATCAGAAACAAAATTACCAGTACATGAACTATTTTATTTGTTAAACAGTAAACTGTTTAAAATAAGCACACTTTAATCAGATTTTAGGGAAATATATCTCATATGATTCATATTTCATAAAATACATTCAAAATAACAAATCACCTATTAAGTACAATGATTTCAAATGTATTTTATATACAGGAATCCCTCACTTTCTGTGGTTAATGGGAACCGAGATCCCCATGCGACCATCGAAATCTGCGAAGTACGATCACCTCCCCGACTGATGTATACGTACATGTATGTGTGTATATAATATCAATAAATACATATTCAATGCTATAACTTGCTAAATGCTTATACAGTGATACCTCTGCTCACGAACATAATTGGTTCCCAGAAAGTGTGTGTAAGGCGAAAAGTTCGTCTTCCGAACATTTATTTCCCATAAGAAACCATTAAAATGAGAATAATCCGTTCCCAGGTCCCCATAAAACATAATTTTCTACTAAATAAGCCTTAAAACTACACAAAAATATACCTTATTTTATGTATAATAAATGTCTATTGTATTGTAATTAAAGAAATAAACTGTACTGTATAATAAAGTCGTTTTATTTACCTTTGTGATGGTAGTTGATGGCTTGATGGAATGGAGTGGGAGGGAGGGAGGGACTTACTGTTTGGAAGGAGTGTTTGGAAACGCCTACTGTTTAGAAACACCCTTAGCCACACACGCACCCTTAATAGCTTCCTTGTTCCTTGTACTGGTACTGGGACGCTGAGTCACACAAACGCACACCTCGTTCGTGTTTTTCAATGATCTCCGCCTGTGGTGGGGTCTTTTTCGGTCCCATAATAGCAAACGTACACTCAATATGGTCCAAAATGTCTATCAAACACAAACCACGTCCGCACTCAAAGAAAGGGGGTGACGAACTGGGACGCCGTGAGCGTGCGTCAGCTTCTCGTGGCCGCCACCGCGGCGCTGTTCGACCGTGTAGGTTTGATTCGTCCGCCGAAAACTAGTTCGTCAGCAGAGACTATATGCTCGCAAATTTAATGTTCTTGAGGCGAAAAGTTCGTGAGCTTAAGCGTTCGTCAGCGGAGGTTTTACTGTAATAGCAATTAAACATTCAAAAATAATGCATGAGATGTAAATAAAATACAAATACACACACACATACATACATACGCACTCAAATGTGTTTTGATGGGAGGTTTTGGGTTGTTTTTTGTTTTGTATTGGTCTAGCGTTTTTTTTTTTTTTTTTCCTTAACTTTTCCCCCTATTCTTCCTTAATTTCCTTATTTTTTAATTCGATGATTATTTAAAAAAAAAACTAAAAAAAACGCGTTGAATCTGCATGTATTGAAGCGCGAAGTCGCGAGGGACCCCTGTATATTTATGGATGGAAACTATTTTATTTACATTTGATTTAAAACAAAGTAAAAATGACCTCATACAAGAAAGTAAAACATAAACAGAGTTTTTCAGTTTAGTGTGCAGAACGTACTGATGGAAACCTAGATTAGGTTCTAAGGAAAGTGTATTTAAGTGTGTCTGTGTTTTGTGTGGCTTATCTGAGACAGGTGTCACTCCCCCATATTGTTTCCTGTTCATATACAGCTGAGGAGGAGGTACACACACACTACAAATACACACAGACATGCAAACACACACGCGCGCACACACACACACACACACACACACACACACACACACAACCACCATGACAACTGCGTCTCTGGCAAACACACCTGCGAGGCTTTAGTTTGACAAGGAACCAATGAGAATGTGTTTGCGATAATAATGCTTTGAGATAGTAATGGATGTAATAATGGGGGTTATACTATAAATAAACATGTACAACACTGTACAGTTTAATATCTGGATAACTATTTATGTGAACACTCTCTCTCTCTCTCTCACACACACACACACACACACACACACACACACACACACACACACACACACACACACACACACACACACGCACATGCTTCAGTTAAATTGGAAAACAGAGGGCTAACCTTTTGTTGAGCTTTTATACAAACAGATCTTCCATTAAAACTACATGTAGGAAGAGATTGTACTTGACTATAAATAGCCTTAAACATTTGAGGAAAACATCTGAATATTTGAAATGTTTGATGTGAGGAGTCACATCTAATAGAGACACAGAGAAAGGAATTCATTGTGCAGAGAAGGGAGGAAGAGACAGCTAGATGATGGAAAGACGCTGCCTGGCCCACAGCCAGCCATCCACTTCCGTCCAGCCTCTTTCTCTCTCTCCACAACACTCGTGCTGACACAGGATCCTGCAGGCCCCAGGCTCCTTCAACACGAAAGGGGGGGTGGAGGGGGCACTTCCACCACCTAAACAGATAACCAAGGACATGCTTTCCACTACCCCCCCCCCCCCCCCCCGCCCCTTCTCTTCCCTTTCCTCCATTCAGTCCCACTGTCCAGCAGGAAGCGGAAACACGGATCCCACTGCACATCCTGTGTTTTCTCAAGCCTGCTGTTGACCTTCATTTAAAATGCTGTTCTCACACCCTTCTCCCAGCCCTACAATCAGGGTACGACTGTTACTCAACAAGTCCGATCCACGAGGATGGATAAACAGCCTTGCTGAGGACAGAAAATAGCAAAGTGCTGAACTCTATGATATTTCTCTTCATATTTCGTGATGTTAACAGATTCTGATCTCTGATCATAGAAAACATACACTAGTTTACAGACCCACCCATCTTTTTCATTCCTCCATGCTCAGTCATCGCTTTGCTGTGTAAGGTTGTCCGAACTGAAGTCTCGGAATCACATCAACACCGGCTGAGAGACAGGGATATGTATCCCGACCCAACATTCACATTTATTTACACACCCATTCACACCGATACCAATTAAATGAAGTCAAACACTACCAGTTTTTTTATGGTTTGAGGAAACTAGAGGACCTGCAGGAAACCCACATGCCAGACCAGAACATTCAAAACTTCATCCAGACATTAACCCAAGCTCTGATTCGAAACATAAACTAGCACAGCCTGCATTCAATGTTCTCAGAAGATTCAGTGTGAGTAATTTTACCAGCCTGCTTTAATAGTGAGAAAAACAAATCCTGCTATAGGCGGCTAAAATGATATTCACTCCACAGCAGCCCAGTAACGCACCCCACAGCTGACACATTTTCTTAACAAAACTCTTCATTGTGTAAGTCCTCAGATTTTATACAACCATATTGCTGGTTTAAATATTGCTGTCTCGACTGATTTTAAACATTTTTGGGAGATAAAATGATGACGCATTTGCCAGACAGACAGACAGACAGACCAGACCATCAAGTAATAACATCTGTGTTTTCCTCCAACCTGTCAGGTTGCTGCGGATTTCATTTTCTGCCTGACTTCATATGAAATGGCAGCATACAGGAAGGTGTGCACGTAGATGAAAGTGCAACAGTTTATCACTGTGGAATGCAGACAAAAATTATGCCACCACTCCCTTTGGTGCAGCAGTAGTACTGCCAGCTGCTCTCATTAATTAAATAGCAGGTGAAGCCTAAAGGCATGACTGTTTGGAAGTCAGGCCTCACCGGGCTATGGGATAATTACAACAAAGCTGATAATGAAGTCTTTATTTCTTTCTGTTACGACAGTGATGAGTACCATCTCACAGTGTTATATCAATTTATATTTATATAATCATGAATCTGACTAGTCAGATGCCCCGCGATGGCCTGGCGAGCTGTTCAGGGTGTACTCTGCCCTCACCCAGAGGGCTGAGATGGGCGACGGCTTCCCCATGACTGAACATTTTTGCTGTGGGGCGAGAGTGCTAACCACTATGCCTCCGTAATGCCGTGTCTTAATTTAAATGGATTACGAGTAGATAATGTTAATTATGAAGACAGCTCATTGTTTTAATGCGTTCTGTAAGGGGATGTTTATCCTTTATGAAAGAAATCTTCAGTGTCAGTACTATACTTTGTACTAATCTGCATATTTTCTGGCATAACACTTCAGTTTCCAGCAGTTTTTTTTTTACCATGACAACCGAAGATGCTGAAGATGGGAAGACTGTTTATAGATACTGTAATGTAAGTGAGATCAGGAACTTATTATTATTATTATTTTTTACAGATTTTCCACAAAGAGTGAATGAAATTAAACTATTAAAAAAGATGACACGTTAGTCAGTGTCAAATACGTGTTGGCAGTACAGGGATCCCTCACTTTCCGTGGTTAATTGGAACCGAGATCCCCACGCGACCATCGAAATCCACGAAGTACGATCACTTCCCCGACTGATGTATACGTACATGTATGTGTGTATACATTATCAATGAATACATATTCAATGCTACAAATGCTTATAATAACAATTAAACATTAAAAAATAATGCATAAGATGTAAATGAAATATAAATACACACACATACGGACATGTGCGCACTCAGATGCACACCTCACAACAATGTCGCTAGTTTTGATGGGAGATTTGGAGTTGGTTTTTGTTTGTTTCGGGTTCTTTTTTTTTTTTTTTGCATAATTGTCCTTGTTTTTGTTGCATTTTTCTGAAAATTTTTCCCCTATTCTTCCTTAATTTCCTTATTTTTTAATTCAATGAATACTGAAAAAAAAAAAAAAAAAAACCGCAATGCACTGAAGCCACATGAATTGAAGCGTGAAGTAGCGAGGGATTCCTGTATTTTATGGGAAATGATAAACACAATCATTTTTAACTTGTTCATCTACACATGTGCGATGGGGAAGAATATTTGTTGACCCGTGAACGTGAACCTCTTAATCCCAATTAGGGTCGCCATCAGGCTTGCGCATATTTTAACCGACTCTTGGAAAGAGCAGAGTACAGCCTGGACAGCTTTATCATGTTAGGAGGAAAAAAAAAAAACCCCAATGTATGTTTGATCAATTGTTGAGTCCATTTGGTTTGGTGCTGTACAAGTCATACATAAATTAAGTAGTTTTATACATCCATCAAGAAATCCATGCTTATATCCATTCATTTGCCGAATTGTTGAATCCTACTAAGGTCATGGAGAGACTTGTGCCTATAGAGGTTTTGCAGTCACGTGACACGCTGAGTAGCAACTCTGTTTATGCCGCCATATTGGAGTGAAAACAAACGTATACTTTGCAATTGAGGTGCCTGTTTTTAGCTTGGTAGATTATATAAATATAAATTGACAGCTGTAATACAATCCCAGTGCTTTCCGAGCTCCTTGGTAATTATGATAACGATCATAAACAACGGTATATTCAAAAACTACGGTTATCAGGGCTAACAAATGACCCATATGTTTTGCCTGATGGTTTGTTTGTTAACTGCATGGATGAAGCAACGGACAGGATATCTGGTTTAACATACCCAGATATCTATAATTATTTGATTAATCGCACATCTGATTATACTCACGAAAAAACTGAAAAGTTTCAAAGGCCTTAGCGCGTATGAGTATTTTTTATCTGGATGGGTTTCGGCACTTCGCGAGCATATTATACCCAGGAAAGCCTCTAATATGGCCCATGGCAAGCTATGTGAGGACACCAAAGTATTAATCACGGCAAAGGTAATCATGACTCACATTTTTTTTGTCATTTTGCCTACATTATATATGAAGCACAAACATGTGGATCTAAATCTATGAAGTATTTTAATAGTTATATTATATATACTGTATATGTTATAATAAAGACTAAATAGCATTATTATATATACTGTACATGTCATAAAGACCCTGAAATTTAATTTATGGATAAACTTTATAAGTCGATTCATTTAAAGATGTAGAAGGGCTTCACTTTTTATTAAATTTTGTTTTAGCTATCAACGGCTACAATATAGAGATCTACAGTATCTAATTTTTTTGGTTCCAGAATTTTCAACCGACAGCAGCACGGTTAAGTACTGTACCGTTTTGTACTTGTTTAGTAAATAAATGCAGTATTACACCCTTACACACGCATCTGCAAATGTGTTGGGACCGGAGTGAATGGTTTGTTTTCACTCCAATATGGCGGTATAAACAAAACCCGCATTGGGATAATATATGCATGACGTCAGCTGAGAAACCTCTATACTGTAGACGACTCTGGTGGGCAGTGAACAGTTTGACAATCCATTGCAGGGCCAACATACAATACCATTCACAGTCATATCTAGGAGTAATTTGGAACAATCACTTAACCTGTATGCCGAATGCGCATATCTTTGGACGATGGGAAAAAACAAGAGTGCTCGGAGGAAACCGACACAGGCAAGGGGAGAACATGTGGGCGCGAGACAGAAACGCTCCTGCTGAGAGAGGTTTTTTAACCCAGGAAGACTTTCTTGCCACAAGGAGGACATACTAATCACTACGCCATCAAACCGCTCTCCATTATCTATAGAAATTTTGGCTAGAGGTGAGGAACATCCTGAATATGTCACCAGGGCCAATACAGATACAAACAACGATTCATGCTCATATAAACACCTATGCGCAATTTAAAGTAGATAGCTGACCTACTGTGTTTTTGAACTGTTGAAGAAAACTGGAGTACCCAGAGCAATTCCACACAAGCAAGCACAAGCACTGTGCCATTGCACCTCCTGTAGTTTTTTGTACATTTTTCTGTCAGTTACACTGGATATAGGATACTAGTGACCAATTTTCTAGTGGACTAAATCAACATTTATTAAAAGGCATTATCTGAATAATAGTTCAAACTGATTTGTTATATTGATAATGTCCATTAAACACTTCTACACACTTTTTGTTTATGTTTTTTGGTGTGGTTGCTACAGTAGAGCTGGAAACCCCACCTCGGAAAGTGTCTCCTGCTACATCAACTCCCGCTTCAAACTGCCACATTGTACATACTACAGATTATCACATAACTCTGTCCTCTTACCAGCGTACACACAGCTGTAGACCACAAACATAAAACTCGTCTCAGTTTGATCTATATCTTCATTACCCAAGGAAACAAAACATAGAGGGAAAGAGGTAGGGGGAGGTAGAGAGAAGAGAGGCAATCTTTTCCCCGGTATAGCTCTCATTGCTATAATATGTGGTGTTCTCACCTACACAACATGACTTTATGAGAGCTGAATGTTGCCCAGTTTGGCGAAGAAGATCACTATGACCTGGAATCCTTTGTTCCACAAAAA
>CM045747.1:18608081-18623081 GCA_024760905.1 Plotosus lineatus | reverse complement strand
ATTGGCAGCCATGTCCCAAGTATTCATTTCCTAATATAGATTGCAAGAAAAAACCTAAATATTGTGTTCATCCTAATATCAACATCTATAGAATAAAAAAGTTAGCGTTATACACAAGGCAACAGTTTGTTTTCTGTGTAAGTACTGAATGCAGAGCTACACAGATTTTTTCAAATATATGCAAATTAGATACGGAGTGACAAAGCAACAAATCTAAACAATGGCTCCAGGCTATTCTTCAGACCAACTGAAAACATCTACTCTCTTAGTTTCTACCTGCACTTAACCCCCCTTCAACTGCATTTCAACGCTCAAACAGAACAACCACAATCTAATACAGTAGTACCTCATTTTACGAAAGTCTCACCAAAAGAAAAATTCAGGTTACGAAACGTATTTTCTTAAAATGTTTGTCTCTGGATACGAAACAAGTTCACGTTACGAAAGAGCCATCTTAAAAATTCAAATTTGCCATTCAAACATTCAAACAATGCATGAGCTGTCGTTCAAACATCCTACCCCACCCCACTAGCGCTCCATTGGCTAGGAGGGATGAAGCAGCTACCTCCCATTGCCTATCTCCCAACATCCCGCCCCACTGGTGTCCCATTGGCTAGAAGGGATGACGCAGCTCCTTCTTATAGGCTATATCCCAACATCCCGCCCCACTGGCCTCCCATTGGCTAGGAGGGATGACGCAGCTCCCTCCCACTGGCTATTATGGAGCTTTATCTGCCATAATGCTTTTCGTGTAAAGGACAGAGTTACTGTTGTTTCATGCTTTATTTCTTGACTCAGGCTTTTAACCTTCCATAAACATTTTGTAAGATTAGAACTCTGCTGAGAAGACATGGGCAACACACGCACACAAACACACACACACACACACACACACACACACACACACACACGTGCGATTTTTGGTGCGAGTGAGAAGAAGAAACGGGCTCAAGTGATATCGCAAAGGAATATGGCCAAACCCATCTACCATCGGTACGATATTGAAGCAGAAGGTAAAGTAAAAAAAGCGGAGATACAGTGACGGAGGCGATTATTTGGGAAAAAGCAACCGCCATATTGAAGGACCTCGTGAAGGAGGATTTCTCAGACCAGCAACCCCCAGACTTTAAAGTGTCGCATGGGTGGATCGAGAGATTTAAAAAAAAAAAAAAAAAAAAAAAAGGTAAATCTTTTTTTCTTACTTTTAACAAATATTTCATACATATTTCACACAAAATTGGTGTACTTTTATAATTTTTTAAAAGGGTTTATGGGGTAGTTTTGGGAGCCTTGGAACGAATCACGCGTTTTATATGTAAAATGCAGTTCAACTTACAAAAAATGCAGGTTACGAAAAAGGCGCTGGAATGGATTACTTTCGTAAAGTGAGGTACCACTGTATTTATTTCTGGGTTAAATGCAATTGGAAATCTATTAACACTGGGCAATAATCAGATGTATTTTACAGTAGAGCATATACATTTGTAAACATTCTACTACTACCATTTTAAGACGATAACAAAATGGTCAGACAGTGCACACCTACAGACAACACCAAAAATGAACATACACAACATTGAACATATGACTGTCATAAGTAACACGTCCATTGCTATAGTTAATTAGTTCAAGCCACTATTTACTCATTCGTTACTGTCATATCTGTCCAAAACGCTATCTTGTTGTTTTTGAAGTCACGTTTAGATCATGAAACATTTTATTATACTTAACAATTAGCACTGAAGCACGGTGGATGTAGCAGGACAGTCCAATCAATTTCGACTCAACATCCACCTAGACTGAGGTGCGCCTTGTGAGACACCTTGAGCCCAGTGATCTTTATCCTGATATATGGGACCAATCAGATCACACTGCTCCTGTTTAGTATATACTCTCATTCACTCATTCATTTTCTGAACTAATATTCTATGTTAACGCCGTTTAGGTCACTTGAAACCATCGAGAAAACATTACGAGTCATATTGTCTGGGAGGGATACATCACTGCGTGTTTTGATATTTCGTGGTTTACTTACGGGCAAGCGCAAATCGAATGGAATAGAAAGTGACTGAAAAGTGGCTCGACCAAAATACAGTGGATAGTATGCAGGCTTAGTTTTAAGAAACCACATGTTGGTCCTCCAAATTCTGATACAGTCTGATATCAGCAAAGGATTTTAGGTCTAAGAAATTATCTGGAATAACAAAAGGCAGATGCGAAAATAAACAATTAACACAGGATAAAAATGTGTCCCTTGCCGGGATTCGAACCTGGGTCAGCTAACCAAGAATCCGATACGCTGCTCGCTGCATCATAGAGGCACGTACATGTTTGAAAGCATTATATGTGTAGATAAAGCTGATATGATGCATACATACGCATTTGTCTGCGACCCCCTCCTGTTCGTACACATCATGTGCGCAAATCAGTCACAACCCCCTACCTGGGCCATGCATATGTACTTTATGAATGGTCCCAATAAGAAATATACAACCTTTTTCTGGAGTAAAATATTGTCCCTTTGCTATTTGCTTGCTTTTCATAAAAAAACATTTGAAACTATTTCCTTTTCATTTGGTAACATTTTTGTACCCCACCTTTCCATATGATATACATCATATCATTCCACTTTTACATGTACATACACAAATATGGGTGGGCAACATGCATCTAGACAGCGAGTGTCATGCTAGTTCCTGCTGTTGTCTGTGTGTACATAAGTGACATGAGTTTAAGTCATCAAGAGGTTAAAATAAACTGTGTATGTCATGAGCGTGTACAGTCTAAAGATGGCAAAAAAAGTTTTTATATAGTGTAGACAGATATAGTGTGCGTTTAGTATATACGACTGAGCAGATGGCCATTAATAGACATGCTTTATGACACACACACACATACACGTATGTGTGTGTGTGTGTGTATATATATATATATATATATATATATATATATATATATACACACATATGTGTGTGTGTGTGTGTATATATATATATATATATATATATATATATATATATATATATATATATATATATATATATATATAGAGAGAGAGAGAGAGAGAGAGAGAGAGAGAGAGAGAGAATTTTCTGAGTAGATCCTTCCGTAAGAGAGTGCTCAATACTTTTTGGTAGAGCAAATAACAATTAAAATAAAAGGACAGGACAAAGACTTTCTATTGAAACTCCATTTATCACTACAGATCTGTTTCGAAGTGATGAATGGAGTTTCAACAGAAAGTCTTTGTTCTGTCCTTTTATTTTTATTATATATATATATATATATATATATATATATATATATATATATATATATATATATACTCCACACACACACACACACACACACACACACACACACACACAGATAAATCGAGATCAGGTAAGGCACTCAACTGTAAATTTTCTTAATTGTTCTAGTTTTTTATCTAGCTATCTATATAATAATAATAATAATAATAATAATAATATTAATATAAATAATTATAATAGTAATAATAATTTAATTTCGGTTCATTTCATTTTCTGAACCACTTAATCCTAATTAAGGTCACGGGGAGGCTAGCGCCCATCTCATCTGACTCTGGGCAAGGCCAGGGTAGACCCTGGACAGCTCGCGAGGCCACCGTAGACAATAACAATAAAAATAACAATAACAGTAATAGTAGTAATAATAATAATAATAATAATAATAATAATAAGCTATAACAAAGTTCATATTTTTTTGTCAAAGTGGAACATTTTTCCACAGAATTGCCAAATAAATGACTTCATAAGATCAAACTTCGCAAGTATTCCCATCTCACAAGCACACAAACATTTCCAACAAATTAACACTCCTTGCAGCAGCACCAATCAAGGGAAAAAAATTTGTCGTCCATTCGTTTTTACAGCTCTCGTGCGTAATCTTGCTTTTTACTTGAAAAGATCCAGAGCCTCTAGTTGGTAATGGCAGCATTCCATCCCACATAGCCCAGGAAATAAACAGGAGGAGAGATTAAACAGAGCGGTGGAGGGAACAGAGCTGGAGAGGTTCTGCTGGGCGGATGCATTAGAGTCCCTCTGCAACTCACATTAGACTGCTCGGCCTCCCCGATAGTCAAAACAGAGGTTCTGGAAGACCAGCAGCTGTGTCATGTTTGACGTGATGGTAAAGAGCTAACCACCCACAACACACTCACACATACAGGATCGGACACGTTCTCCAGTACTCAACTGGCTTCGCATGACAAGAGTTTTACAGTTTAGGACATTTACAATGATGCAAAGATATGTTTATAGTGCAGCCTGATACTGTTGTCAACAGTGCGAAGTATGTGAGTTGAATGAAAATTAAGTAACTTTACCCTGGAATACTGCAGTTAGTAACTTGAAGAGAGTGGCTTTCTGTATCAAATTGCAGAGGCCATACCGGACTGAAGGTTTTGTGCAATCAAACCTATTTTGTAAGCAACCACTTCAACACAGAAAGAAAAGTGCACCTCTGAATACATGCTAGCTTTCATTTAAAAATCTGCTCAAGCTTGTGCTATGAGTGATAGCACGGCATTCTGGTTAATCAAAACTCTTTGTGCGGCCTCCTATGTTTCCTGCCATCTGTGCTGCAATGGGTTTTTGTGTTAGCACCACACTGAAATCAACGTGGAACTGGGAGTGAATGTCAGTCACTCTGACTTTAACCATGCTATCAATTTGACAGAGCGACACAGCTTTTTGAACACATCCCCTTCTACCTTCATTTCACAAATTCTCATTTCCGTATATAGGTTATGCAATACAGTAAAAGCATTATTGTACCATAGTGATGATCTTGAATCTAATCAGTCAGATGGTGTTGAATAATTTTATATAATATCAACTCTGGCATGTACTGTCTGTTGCAATATAAATCATAGGATTATATTATTGTCCTCAGCCTTATTAACAATTATTCACCAAAGGCGAGATGGATGTGGTTGATTAGTCCACGAGGCAGTACATTAAGGGAAGTAACAAATTGAGTGACATCCACTGAGCCTTAGGAGAATAAGTGTTTTAGTACATATTACATGGGAACATAAAGCAAATTCAATCAAGAGTTTTATAGTTTATTTTAGGCATGACAGTAGTTGGTGATGTTTATTATTATTCATTCAAAATATGTCCTCATTTTTGCAAGATGGAAAACTGCAAGCTAATCCTTAGTCTTCTACGAGCTGATTTATCCATTTTCAATATTAGATAAGTTCATTATTGCACAAATGGCAAACGTCAATCTTCCTCCTCATAAATGTCATACACGAGAGCGAAGTGTTACAGCTCTGAGCTGTCAACGCTTTTTTTTTTTCACTATGTATGCTGATATGTGCTATATAAAAAAATATAAAGCAACAAACAATAAGGTGGCAAAGTTCCACACCCAACATCGCTGTGAGTAGAGTGTAGTCCAGAAGCGGGCAAACTACGCCCCGAGCGCCACATCCGGCTCGTTGGTCTTTTTAATCCTGCCCGCCGAAGATTGATTGGTATAGAATTCATGTTTGATGTGAATGATTGATCGATTGCATTCATTTGACTTTGACTTGTAATGACAACATTTCAACACCGGTGGCGCATTAGGTGCAGTTAGTTGATTTTGCGGCGCTCAAGCCACTTCCTTTTATCACTCTTCTACTGCACAGAGCCATCTGCAGCAATGTCAGAGAAATGAAAAGTCAACAGTGAGTGCTGGGTGGTTCATAAGTAATGGACACCTAAATGCTTTTTTACTGAAATCCACTCAAAGGCTGTACGTCTTATTTGCAAAGAAACCACTTCAGCTTTAAAAGAATACATCAGCCGCCGCTTTCCCACCAATCATGTTAATTACGCCAACAACCTGCCACCTCAAGAACTTCCGGCTACCGCTGAAAGGTCGGTCGTAAGCTTGCAGGCTCAGAAAAACAGGTTCATCCGAGCAACTTCCATCCAAGAATCAAGCACGAGGATATATGCATAATTCAGCAGGAAGCACTGTGTACATCCGTGGTGCAGCTCGACGACATAGTGAAGCCAGTTGTGAAACTCGTTAAGTTTATTCGAGCGAGGGGACTTCACCATTGTGAGTTTAATTATTTTTCTGAAGAATCTGACGCTGACCACAGGAACTTGCTTTACATTCTAATGTCTGCTGGTTCAGTTTGGGGAAAGTATGTCAACGAGTATGAAGCTTAAACAGGAGTTTATTTCATTTTTGGAGCTCCTTGAGAACATTGAGAATGTTCCAGAGCTGAAAGACACAGATTGGCTGTGATTTCGCTTTTACTGTGGACAAACTGATCCACATGAATGAGCTGAATGTGAAGATACAAGGGAAAAACAGTTTGTCCATGAAATGCAAGTAAACATCAGAGCCTTCAAAACCAGGCGAGTTTTATTTTCAAAGCAAATGTCAGACAAGCTATTCGCTCATTTCCCCCACACTGGCCATGTTAACAGACAGCCTACAACATGTGAACAAATCCAGGAAAGCACCGTATGACCTGCATCTGCCGTCGGTTTTGTGATTTTGGAAAAATTGACAGGGTTGGTGTTAGGTCCCTTCTCACAAGAGCCTGAAACGGTACCACAGGAGTTGCAATTGGATCGGATTGATCTCCAATGTGATATGATGTTAAAGGAGATGTTCAACTCCCTTAAACTGGATGAGGTTTATTCTTTATTTGGTAAAGATAAGGTAAAATCCATTGGGCCTTTTACACCCGAGCCATAGTGGCTCATCGGACCGGTGCTTAACCCCGGTTTACATAGCGTGAAGAGACTAGGAGTACAACCTCCCGATCATGAGTGCAGCACCCTAACCACTACGCCACCGGCCCCACTTTTATGCTTCATTAAGTGCAGCCAAATTTCCAAACATCCAGAAGATGGCACAAAGGATGCTGGTGTTGTTTGGCTCAACATATGTGTGTGAACAGACTTCTAGTGTGATGAACACCAACAGAGCACCCCACAGATCCCAACTGAGTGATGAACACCTCGAATCTGTTCTGAGAATCATCACAACAGAATTACCACCAGACTTTCATGCACCGGCAAAACTGGGTGATCAACAACACTGTTCCTACTAAAGGGTATGTTAATATTTTAATACTTTTTTCTGTTTATGTTTGATATGTACTGTTTAAAAATGCATTTTCAAAAGTCAATGTGCCCCCCCGAGCCAAAATGTTTTCCCACCAGTGGTGTAGTCTATATATCTTATTGATTACCGACTGTATGTCCCTCCTCTCCTCCCCCTCTTCTCAATGGCATGTGCAACACATCAAAACAATATTGTTGAATTTAATGGAAAAAGTCTAAATATTAAAAATAAATATGTACTCATTATACTTTTTTGGATTAATGTGTGAATCATTTGATATTCGGATAAGCCATCCATCACTCATTTTGAGAATTGTCATTTATATGGTGTCAATACTTATTCTCAAGCCATTAGCATAGATATCCTTAATGCTAGTAGTGTATATAACGCAGGTGCTGTAAACACGAGATAACCAGTATGGATCACATCAATCAAATGACAGAACTGATCCGGTAAGCACTTAATGAGTAGGTGCAAATGACCAAACATTACACATCGTAATTATGACATCAAAGACACTGCATGACTTGGCAAGAGGACTCGGAATGTTTACATACACACATTAGCCATAACCTTCAAAATAATTGAGCAGAGATGAAGACCATAACATTTTATCTCATGTATTAGCTAGAAAGTGAGCAGTCAGTTCATGAAGTTGATGTGTTGAAATCAGGGAAATTAGCAAGCAGTAGAATCTCAGGGACATTGACAAGGACCATAATACGATGGCTAAATTGCTAAATGGGTCTATTGATCTCTAGAAAGGCAGGTCTTCCGGGGTGTACTCTGTATGCATTCCTTCGTTCATTTTCTGAGCTGTTTAATCCTAATTAGGGTCATGAGGAGGCTGGCGCCCATCCCAGCCGACCCCGGGCGAGGGCAGAGTACACCCTGGACGTCTCGTCAGGCCATCGCAGAGCAGAAATACTCTGACGGCTATGCAGCTACTCTTGTCGAAAGTCAGCAATGGTTGTTTTACATGCCTCACACCACAGACAGTGAGAGACATGGCCAGCCTTTGGTAACCTGGTTAGCTGTACTGGGGGACTCGACTCTGTTTGCAGTGGTAATTAAAGTTTATCCAAAGGAGAACAACTAGTAAACTGGCAAGAGCGTCATGGGTACCTAAGGATCACCGATGGTGAGTGAAGGCTGGTATGTCTGGTCTATTCCCACAAAAGAGCTACTGTAACATAAACTGCTGAAACTGTTAATTCTGGCTATGATAGGAAGGTGTGAGAACATAGTGCACTGCAGCTTGATACATATGGGGTTGCCTAGTCACAGACCCATCAAGTGTATTCAATGTTATTGTGAGGATGCCCCACAATGTTAAAATCTTGTAGGGGAGATGAAATAATATAAGCATTTACTAATTATACAACCGAAATCTAATTACTTTTATCCTCATCACTCATTTAAGAACGAAATGCAACCACTGTCAGCCGAACTTGAAAAGATAAATTATTGTTTGCTTGTGTTACATTTTTTTAATAACTAAATGAACATCTCTCGCTACTTCGCGCTTCAATTCATGCGGCTTCAGTGCATCACTTTTTTTTTTTTTTTTTAATATGCATCGGATTAAAAAAATAAGGAAATTAAGGAAGAATAGGGGGAAAAGCTAAGGAAAATACCGCAAAACAAGGCCAATTACGCAAAAAATAACCCAAACAAACAAAAACAAAAAACAACCCAAAACCCCCCAACAAAACGACTTACATTTTTATGTGAGGTGTGCATCTGTGTGTGCGCAGGCGTGTGTACATGTGTATTTATATTTTATTTACATCTTATGCATTATTTTTGCATGTTTAATTGTTATTATAAGCATTTATAGCATTGAATATGAATTTATTGATATTATATGCACATATACATGTATGTATACGTCAGTCGGGGGGAGGAGGGGGGGTTTGATCCTACTTCGCAGAATTCGGCGGTCGCGTGGGGAGGGGTCTCGGTCCCCATGAACCGCAAAAAGTGAGGGATCCTTTTGGTTTTTTTTTTTCTTCCATTTTTCTCCCTAATTTAAACGTATCCAATTCCCACCGATCAGGTATTGTCTTCCCTATCACATGACCACCACCAACCAGGGAGGGGGGGAAAGCATACACATGCCCCCTCCATGACATGCAATGCTAGCTACCCGCCTCGGCGCATGTGCATTTGGGCGAGGTCTAATACACTCGGAGAGAAAGAGCTTATGCTGTCCCTCCCTCCCGTGAGAGCTCAGCCAATTAGCTCCCATGGACTCCCAGCCATGGACAGCTGTGATGTTAATTTGTATTTGTACTTCAGCCTCTGGGTTAATAGCGCCTTGTCAATTCGCCACTCAGGAGGCATTGACAATAATTTTAAAATAAAGCTAATTAAGAGTTAAATTGGATAAAGGGAAACCTTAAGAGAACTGGTCAATACTATGTGCTCTTTTTATGTTCAATCTAGGATTTCTTTGTAATTTGTACTGATGTTATAAACAGCTTTTTAACATCTGGCGTTGGCATGCAAGGGCAGTTGAGAAATTTATGGAATGTAACATCTTCTTGGACAAACTTACAGAGACTGAGGTTGTAACAGGTATTCCAAAGACAATAGCATTCCATACAACTGCAAAACACAAACATGAAAAATCATGGCACTGTACATGAAAATGTTCCCAGCCTAGAAAAGAGTTATGCGCTTAATAATGCAAGAAATAATGATATTTATACATGCCTTGACATTGTTGGTTTAATCTGTTTTGCTCCATGGCTGAGAGACTGGTTATGATAATTGTACTTGAAATACAATAC
Organism: Plotosus lineatus; assembly: GCA_024760905.1. Classification (NCBI taxonomy): domain Eukaryota; kingdom Metazoa; phylum Chordata; class Actinopteri; order Siluriformes; family Plotosidae; genus Plotosus; species Plotosus lineatus. The sequence goes on along the minus strand of CM045747.1, from coordinate 18,613,182 downwards.
ATTCCCGAGATTGTTCACACCCTTTTAAAGCTCTCATTGAGCTGAAGTCATTTGCTTGGGAAAGCAATATTTCACACCAGTCTGTGACAACTGCCTGCAGGAAGACAGGGCTTTGTCTTGGACACGAGGCTCGTTGAACAATCGAACTACGCAAACAACCCTCCCTCTCATCATGAACAAAACACATGGAGCACTTTTAATCAAGAACATTCTGATTAACAATCTGTCCGCCATGTGACCCCAGTCATATGTTATACACATACAAACCTGATTTCTCTCTCTCTCTCTCTCTCTCTCTCTCTTCCACACACACACACACACACACACACACACACACACACACACACACACCTATCTGTGCCTCCAGTACCATGATGCAAGATGACATAACCTGTAATAAAGTCACCAAGCTGTCAAAATAATCAGAAAGGACTTGCACTTCTTGTTAATATCAATACTTGCTTATGTACTCTCTTATGTTCAAAAGCGCGGATGAATCATGTTCACACTGCTTCACATCGTATTTTCCTGGAATCTGTTTGAATGCAAACAATTCCAGGGAATTGGAAAGTGCATAACTTGAAATGAAGGAAAAAACTTGAAAAACACAAAAAAAATTCTCACACAACAACATTACATTTACATTAGCCAGATGCTCTAATCCAGCGCAATTTACAATTATCATTTTTATACAACTGATCGATTGAGGGTTAAGGGCCTTGCTTAAGGTCCCAACAGTGGTGATAGTGGGGATTGAACTACTGAGGTTCGGATCAGTAACCCATTGCTTTTAGCACTAAGCCACCACTGCCTTATTACTTCCAAGTGACTTTGCAATCCAAGTACTGGTACGAATATTTAGTAAATACGGACGCTCCCCGACTTACATTCATTCATTTTATGTTTTTTTAGATTTTACGGGTTTTTTTTCCCAAGAAAAAAAATTGTCAAATTTTGAGTTAAGCATGCTCTCTGTAGTACGAGACGTACCTACGTAGTACACTGACGTAATGATGCAATGAAGCTGCGCCCATTGTTTACAAACGGCAGACTGAACGTGCCCCTCCTTCTTCCCAGTTGAGTGCATGTTACCCGTGTGTTAAGACGTCATCTCTGTGATCTTTGTGTTTACACTGTTTTGCAGACTTTTGTAACCCTAAACAAATATGGTTGGTCAGAAGCGTAAGCCTACTAGCATGGGTGCAAGTCTCATACACAGAGATGAATTAACTATCTGCTCAGATTGGCACAATCTACTATGCATACTCAGTTAAGCAAAAAGAGTTGTAAAATGAATGAAAACCCAAATCCAGAAAAGAAAGAGAACTTTCCGCTCTGCTGGTGATTCACATCAGTGCAGGCTGAGTACTAAACAAGTATCAACGGCAACCTTGCTCACTTGAAAGACCGGAAGTCCGGATAACCCACGCTTTGTCTCAAGCACAAGCAAGTGAACTACTTTCGGTGGCGCGCCTCACATATTGTAACCGTTGATTGGCTGTTTTAAGCTTCATGTATTGTGACTCGGCTCAGCTTCATGTAAAGTGACCATCCGTCGACCATCAGAATCATTTACAAGCAGAAAGATCGCATCATAGAAAATGTTAAAGGTTATATTTGATATTGTATTTGATATTTGATGAGTGAATTTGATTAACATTTCTCTATTTTAAATTATTTTACTTGAATTTAATTTATTTGAAATTAATGTTGATATTATTTGATATATTGGATATTATTTTACAATGTTACATTTATAATAATTGATTTAGGGGTGTTTTATGAGATACGGTAATGGTATTTATGGATATATAGTACAGTATGAACGTCATACGTAACTGGAACATGCAGTAACAACTTACGTTTTTTTTTTTTTTTTCAACTTACGTTCGGCCGTCTGGAACCGAACTAAAACGTAAGTTGGGGAGCGTCTGTAATAATACTAATTTCATGTTAGTATGAGCTCAGATCTTAAGAATCTTTCTTGCCATCTGATGAGACTGAGTTTATATTTTTGCACAATAATATCATCCACTAAAAATAAAACATTGAGATTATCTTCAAGTAATATCCTACGTAAAGCTACGGGGGTGGAGGTAGGGGATCTTCCCACTGAGTTCCCACTGTGTTTCCAATACATTCTAACAGAGGGCAAGTTGCGAAGGGTACCTGAGGTTGTGACCCAATTTCGACAATTCCTTGAGTTTAGCATAATGAATTGTAACAAACAACCATGCGTTCAGAATAGGTATATGATTGGTCATTTATAGCAGCAATGTGGAACAACTAATTTTAGAAACAGGCTGGTACAATTTTGTGTCTTTAATACACAAATTGCTGTGCTTATTATAGCTCAGTCAGGCCATGATTAGTCAGCACGGTCTAGAAATAGAAGTCTAGAGACTTGCTTGAGTGATAAATTAATGCCACACTGTTGTAAAATTCTTTCATGCAGCCATTCATTTTCTGATCCGTTTAATCCCAGTTAGGCCAACGCGGGGCAAGGGTGGGGTACACAGTGGTCAGCTTACCAGGCCATCGCAGAGCCTGTTGTAAAATTCATTCATTCATTCATTCATATTCTGAACGGTTTAATCCTGCTTAGACCAACTCGGGGGGGGGGGGGGGCACACCCTGGACAGCTTACCAGGCCATTGCAGGGCCAGCTTTAAAATTCATTCATTCATTCATTCATATTCTGAACGGTTTAATCCTGCTTAGACCAACTCGGGGGGCACACACCCTGGACAGCTTACCAGGCCATTGCAGGGCCAGCTTTAAAATTCATTCATTCATTCTCTGAACCGTATAATACTGATGAATATGCTTGATGAAAGTCAGCAATGATTTCGTGAATTTTTTTAAGTAATTACAATTATATACCTTTTTCTTTAAGAGACATAAAGATTAACCTGGCAGTACAAATAGAACCATTTGACTTGTATATTCACTCACTTTATCACTTATATACTGAACCATCCTATTATTAGTGTTGTGGGGAGACTGAGGCCTATTTCAGCTGACATTTGGAAAAGGCAGGTTACAGTCTGAACAGCTCACAAGACCATCACAGGGAAACACACACAACCATTCATACTCGCATCTAGGGCCAATTAGCCAAAAGTGCATGTCTTTGGAAAGTGAGAAGAAACACACACACACAACAAGGGGAGAACATGCAAACTACAAATAAGACTGTCCAAACCCAGGACTCGAACCCAGGACCTTTGTCGCTGTGAGGTGGACGTGCTAACCACTATTCCACAGTTCAAAAAAAAAAAAAAGTATAAACCCTAAGTATTCTGACTGATGCCTTGCCCACATACACACACACTATATATGTATATATTATATATATATATATATATATATATATATATATATATATATATATATATATATATATATATATACACACACACACACACACTATATATATATATATATATATATATATATATATATACATACACACACACACACACACACACACACACACACATATATATATATATATATATATATATATATATATGTGTGTGTGTGTAAGTTCATTCATCTCTGAATCGCTTAATCCTAATTGGAGTCACAGGGAGGCTGGCTCCCATCTCGGCTGACTCTGGGTGAGGGCAGAGTACACTCAGCTTACACAGCTTGCCAGACCGTCACAGGGCAGAAACACCAGTGGCCTACTCTTTATAAATGGCAGCAATGGTTCTTTTACATGCCTCTCAACACAGATAGTGAGAGACCTGGCTGGCCTCTGATAACTCAGTTAGCTGCACTGAGGGAACAACTGTAACAACCCGGTGACAGTGCGGCTTGAAGCCCTGAACTTCAGATCAGTAAACCAGCACCCATCCACCATATACATTTTTTTCCCCTCAAAAACAAGCTTTTTTACCTTTTCCAAAAAAAGATTTTTGTCTCTCCAAGCAAATCTATACACGTGTGTAAATATCTAAACAGTGACAGTAAACTATAACCTGTCCCCAAACAATGGAAACGTGCAAACTAGGAAATGATATCGTGGGAAAATATTAATGTGCCCAAAAGCTCGAAAACAAACAAACAAACCAAAATAAAGCAAAACTTTATATGAGCTGATGATACAAAAGACAAAGATTTGAACACATACTGCAGTTTATATGTATGCATAAAGTATTTTGCCAGGTTTTATCCAATAAACCGATAACTAGCACACGCATAACACACGCAAAACCTCAAGTAACATAAACATGTTTAAGCAGAACATTGAAACGGCATGTTTTTCGCACCGACATTCAAAAACATTTCAAAAGGTTTTATTTTCACCGAGTCCATCCTCGTACCAGCCACTTTTAATATACGCTACCTCTAAAACGGACCAAATTCCTAACGCAATGATTAGTGTGAACGAAAGAAACATTCTCAAAATGGATGAATTACAACGACACAAATACAACGACACTGCACGGCTTTGCTTTGCTCCATACGGAGAGCTGAGGCACAGTGTTTCCTGTAGGTGCCATCCAGAGGAAGTCTGGAGCCTGCTACCGCTGCAGTTTAGCTTTCAGCAGCCGCACAAACAGGTACAACCCTGGGACGCACTGAAGGACAGGCCACATGCTATATAAAGATCAAACATGTCTACTGTCACATCCTGACTCACAAATGGTCAGGGAAACTGGGTTAAGTCAAAGGCTCCATATGAGGAAATTTATTTCCTTAGATCCTAATAAATTACATGTAATTGAATAAAGCAGAGCAGCATCTTTTTTTTTTCTGACAGATCAGTCATTTCCCCACAAACCGGAGAGTAGATGTGTGTCTTTACAGATGGAAAAAGGAAATCTATGCTTTCTGTTTGTTTTTTTTAATCTGGCACCTTCTGATACAGCACCGTGTCTGTGTTTTGTCTGATACTTCAGCTAAATTGTTAAGCGCTCCGATGAAGCTGAACATTGTCTGTCAAAGCAGGAACTGGGAGGTGTTCAGTGTTGACCTGCAAAGCCGAGACCTTCTCGGAGACCCTCTTCAAAACAACAGTGCTGGGTCTAGGCAAACTTGCCGACCTCCTACCAGAGCCAGATGCACTTATTCTAAATCTGGATAAAAGCAG
>CM045747.1:18598081-18603081 GCA_024760905.1 Plotosus lineatus | reverse complement strand
CTGTACTAACTTGTCAAAAGAATTAAAAATAAAACCATATAATCATAATATAATAAATAATAATAATCAGTACGAAGTGCTAAATTTGATCAGAATCACTCAGCACATCACAAATCTTAATAATATGCATCATAAATAAACATATCAAATGTGTTTCAGGGAGGCGTTTTTTTTTTTTTTTTTTTTGTAGAAAAAGGAAAACGAATTTCACACTGGTTTGGGCAGAGTGTTAAATTGACAATGGTGACAGGAAAAGGAAATAGAGAGCTGTTGTTGTGGGACATGCCAGAACTGTCCGTCCACTTCCGATCACGAGTTTTATTACAGGCGTTGTGATAGTAACACTGCTGATGGCATGGCATCAGAGAACACAAATTTAAGCAGCAGCCAGTGTTTCAGAACAGCATCGGTCGGGAACAGCTGTGTTCATTATCTACATGCCATGTTTTTTGTCACAGCGATGCTTTGCTGTTATGCCTGCTTAATAATGATTAATAATGTAACAAGTCTGCCTGGAAGCAGCATGAAATGATTGGAATGAATCTGTTTCTGGAATTGCAAGATTAGATCTAAAATCGGCTTGAGTCATGTTCTCACTGATTCCTGAGTGCAAATCAAGTCATTTTGTAACTGACCTTTAGTCAAGTGGCTAAGATTAAGTTTAATATTAGACATTTTATTTCGCTGAGGGAGTGTTGTTCGCTAAAATTTACAAATACAGTAAAACCTCCGCTGACGAACGCTTAAGCTCACGAACTTTTCGCCTCAAGAACATTAAATTCGCGAGCATATAGTCTCTGCTGACGAACTAGTTTTCGGCGGACGAATCAAACCACGCGGTCGAACAGCGCCACGGTGGCGGCCACGAGAAGCTGACGACGACGCTCATGGCGTCACAGTTCGTCACCCCTTTCTTTGAGTGCGGAAGTGGTTTGTGTTTGCTAGACATTTTGGACCATATTGAGTGTACTTTTGCTATTATGGGACCGAAAAAGACCCCACCACAGGCGGAGATCATTGAAAAACACGAACGAGGTGTGCGTTTGTGTGACTTAGCGTCCCAGCACCAGTACGCTAAGTCTACCATTGCTCCCATCCTTAAGAACAAGGAAGCTATTAAGGGTGCGTGTGTGGCTATGCGTGTTTCCAAACAGTAGGCGTTTCCAAACACTCCTTCCAAACAGTAAGTCCCTCCCTCCCTCCTCCTCCCACTCCTCCCACTCCATTCCATCAAGCCATCAACTACCATCACAAAGGTAAATAAAACCACTTTATTATACAGTACAGTTTATTTCTTTAATTACAATACAAAAGCACATTTATTATACATAAAATAAGGTATATTTTTGTGTAGTTTTAAGGCTTATTTAGTAGAAAATTATGTTTTATGGGGACCTGGGAACGGATTATTCTCATTTTAATGGTTTCTTATGGGAAATAAATGTTCGGAAGACGAACTTTTCGCCTCACACACACTTTCTGGGAACCAATTATGTTCGTGAGCTGAGGTATCACTGTACAGGAATGCCTCGCTACTTCGCGCTTCAATTCATGCGGCTTCAGTGCATCGTGTTTTTTTTTTTTAATATTCATCGAATTAAAAAAATAAGGAAATTAAGGATGAATAGGGGAAAAGGTTGTCGGGCCAGTGGTGTAGTGGTTAGGGTGCTGCGCTCATGATCGGGAGGACGCGAGTTCAAAGCCCAGTTAGACACCCACTGTGCTAAGAGTCCTGGGCAAGGTCGTAACCACAAGTGTGCCTCTGTTCACCCTGCAGTATAAATGGGTACCAGTTAAAGATACTGGGAAGGTAATCTGCGATGGACTAGTGTCCCATCCAGGAGGAGTTGAACTCCTAGTAGCTTCATGCAACAGAAACCGGGGATAAGCACTGGCCTGATGAGCTGCTATGGCTCGGGTGTAAAAAGCCCACGAACTTTACCTTAGGGGGAAAAGTTAAGAAAAATTACACAAAAACAAGGCCAAAAAAAAAAAAACCCAAACACAAAACCTCCAATCAAAACTAGTTACATTTTTGTGAGGTGTGCATCTGAGTGTGTTCGCGCACGTGTCTGTATGTGTGTGTATTTATATTTTATTTACATCTTCTGCATTATTTTTGAATGTTTAATTGTTATTATAAGCATTTATAGCATTGAATATGTATTCATTGATATTATATACACATGTATGTTCAGGGAGTCCTCGGTTTATGACGCTGATGCGTTTTTAAGACGCGATGTAACCCGATTTTCAGTGTAAGTCGGAACATAACAAAATATACTGAAAAGTACTGTATGTACAGTGCTATAATAAAATGTAACAGTTAATAACATAAAAAAGTATTAAAAAAAGAGAAAACAGTTCCTTACCACAAGAATGAAATACAGTAAGAGGGGAGAGACGGGCTGATTGTGCTGGAGACGCTGGGGCAGGTGAGCCTGGAGTAGTAGATGCAGCTGAGGTAGAGGGTGCAGGATCTGTTGCAGGCCTCTCTCTACCTTCTGAAAATACTGCTCCAGGTTAGCCTGGACACAGAGCAACCTCTTCTCATCCAAGATCTCCTTGTAGCATTGCATCAAATCCATGATGCCAAGTTGGGATCCTGAGCCTCAAAAGTTGCTAACGCTTGCTGCATATCACGTGCCCGAAACGAGTTCGCGTTTGTGTAACCGTGCAAGACGTAATGACGTGTTAATATTACAGTACTGAGACTGAGCGAAGGGAAGCGACGCCGTCTTCCTCGGCCCACAACCACAACACAGCATATTCTTCCGCCTCGCGCGGCCAAAACTAGTTCATGTTTGTTTAGGTAACCGCGTAAGACGTAATGACGCGTAATATTATTTTTTATATTTTTATGGATAGGTTGAGACCAGCGTAAACCGAGGGCTCCCTGTATACATCAGTCAAGGGGGGTGGTGGTGGTGGTGATGTCGGGGGGGGGGGGGGGGGGTGATCCTATTTCGCGGAATTCGGTGGTCACGGAGAGATCTCGGTCCCAATTAGCCTTCGGAAAGTGAGGGATCCCTGTAATTGATTTGCATTAGGCAGCATGATGGTGTCGTGGTTAGCGTGTCCCCCTCACAACGTGAAGGTCCTGTGTGCGCTCCGAGTCTCCTTCCATAGTCCAGAAACATTCACTTTAGGCTAATTGACTGTCCCAATTTGTCCGTAGATTTGAGTGTAAATGTTTTTTTGTGTGCGCGCGCGCATGTGTGATAGCTCTTAGATCGACGTGTGAACTGTTCCGAGTCCATATGTTTGCCCAGAGTTTGCTAAGATAGGCCGCCTACAACCTTAATAGGATGAAACAGTTCTGAAAATGACTGAATGTATGATTTGGATTAGTGATGAAACAAATATAGAGCATAGTCATGGTAGATTTAATTAACTCCTACTTGGAATTATGATTTGTTGTTCTAATTCCATTCGTGAATAAATGTGACCCAACTCAGGCTTTATTAGATTTATTCGACCTCATATGATATAAGATTTATGCTACAAATGTTCTCTATAAATGCAACACCACGATCTACAGTGTGTTCATTATTATTATTATTATTATTATTATTAACATTCTCTATTGCATGTTCTGTTCAAAAGCACCTGCCCACAGTACTGTGAGAGCAATACCACAGGATTACTCAAGCATTTCCAGGTCACATGACATTTCCAGGTTTCCATGTTTAACCGAGTGTGTGGGGCAGTGGTGGTCTAGTGGTATAGGGCGCTGGATCGCTGATCCAAAGGTTGGGGGTTCAAGTCCCACTCTCCACAAGGTTGTCGCTGTCCCCCCCCAGTGCAGCTAACTGGGTTATCAAAGGCGGGTCATGTCTGTCACTGTCTATGGTGAGAGGCATGTAAAAGAACCATTGCTGACTTTCGTAAAGAGTAGCTGCAAAGCCGTCAGCGTGTTTCTGTCCCTTGCTAAAAAGGGTTGTGACAGGAAGGGCATCCGACATAAAAACCTCTGCCAAATCAAACGTGTGAATCAGATGATTCGCTGTGGCGACTCCCGAGTAAAAGGGGAAAAAAGCCGAAAGGAAGACAGACATGTTTAAACGAGTGTCTGTTCAAGACTCAATGTTTCTCCATCTCTTTCTATACCACTCTTTAAAATATTAAACAAGCACAAGAGCACCACTGACACACAACATGTTTGTTATTATTATTATTATTATGGAGTATAATCCGCTTTCTACTGGATTTCGAACGAGACGATTCTGTTTATGATCGTAAGTTCCCACTTTGAATGTGCAGACCACAAGTGAGTTCTTTTTCATAAACAAATCTACTGATGATCACCGTCAAGGTAAATAAGTAACAGTGAGATTTTCACTGAAAACACTTGTTAATATTTCACATTATAACCAGAGGGGGATGATACGAAGCAATTCTATGCTTGTGGCTGTAGGAAAATATTTTCAAAGTTTTTTTTTTTTTTTTTATATAAACAGGGGCAAAAAAATTCCACCCATAGTTTTCACTACAAGGTTGTAAAAGATGTAAAATTATACACATCTGAAAGAGAGTACGTAATTCAAATGAACTCACGCTAATTGGTGCATTTTGATCACTTCTGCTTACAGTATATTATTTGCACATTCGATTTCCTGTCCCAGTTTGGACATTATGAATGTGCAGTCGTACGAGTCAAGGCAACAGACATCACTATTTTCTAATTGTTGCCACAGGGCACTAACTGACAGAATTGTTTGTGCTTGGGATTTGCATATGATTTGCAGCACACAACTGAGGTTCAGGTGATACCTTCTGGCCTATACCAGGACATCTGAGCTGTTGCTCAAACACTTTTTTTGTTGGAGTAGTAAAGTCGAGAGCTGCTTAAAACATCTTGGTACATTAGGAGGCCAGCAATGTCAGATGACAGCAATCTTGTCTACTCAATGGAATTTTTGAAATCAGGCAATTGGTTCTCTTGATGGTGGCCTGGTGGTTAAGGTGCTGGATCATTTGATACCAAGGTTGTGGGGTTC
>CM045747.1:18525581-18593081 GCA_024760905.1 Plotosus lineatus | reverse complement strand
ATCCAGTAGCATTAGTAATCAATAAATTCTGCTGCTGAATATTAATATTGATAATGACTGCTGTGATCGCTACGTCATATCAATCGTGATATTTAGGAAAATAAGAACTGCAGTCGGTTTAACTTGTCCATACGGGAGCCGAATCAGCCAAGAAAGAGGGTCGACCAGTTTAACCGCTTGGGATGTGTTTCGGAAACCGGTTGTCAAACAAAGCTGAACTTTTCATGTGACTGTGCATGTTTTGGGACAGTGGGAGGAAACCGGAGTACCCGGAGGAAACCTACATAAGCACGGGGAGAACATGCAAACTCCACACAAAAACACCCGAGCTGGGAATCAAACCCAGGACCTTCTTTTTGTGAGACGGACGTGCTAACCACTATGCCACCATGCCGCCCTGATGGAGATGTGTTAAGTTCAATAAACAAACATAACCAGCACACAAGATTCTTTGGTTAGAAAGTATGTCCTCAATGAAAGTACAGTATTACAGAATGATAATAGAAGGACCGACCGTGGACCAATAAGGTGGACAGTGTAAATGTGAATAATTAAGCACCCTGTGTAAGAGTATTCTCAGGTGGGTGAAGTTAAACAACAAATAGACTTTAAACAGTAACTTTATATAAACTACACCCACATGGGAGCTTTACATTTTAGAACAATTCCCAACGAGTATTTACTCATTGATATTAATAAACAACCAGTCTATAAATCAACACTAACACAACTGTTGATTGGAGAGAGCTGCCATCTAGCGGTCAGAAAGTATAAAGCAGCTAACGACACACTCCATTCGAAAGGCCTACTGGTGGAAGTGTAAATAATCAGCACCCATCATACACTATGCTGTGTTATTTAGTCTTTAAGAACACACATGAATTTAAACAAACTAGACTTTACAATTAAGCAAAGAACTACATTGAAAAGCCTTCAAGAAAGAAATCGGCGCATAAACATGGAACTCCAGTATGAATGTTCAAAGTGAAACAGGAGAGGTAGGTGCCTGGTGATGCTATTAAATAAACTTTCAAAAAGATTTTTAGCTACAGTACTTACAAACCATTGAGGCTAAGGCCTGGCAAAGTGAAATGATCCGTACATATTTGCAAGTGATTTGCATGTCAACTGTGCACTGCTGAATTATCAAAGAGGCTCCGAGATCGAGATCGAGATCTTAACTCAGTGAATTCTGTTTTCTACTTAGTTTTTTAATGACAGATTATATTTTGGAGAACGTGATATTTATGTTACGAAGGCGGCATTTGTCAATTAATTCTTATTAGAAAAAAACCCCCATCACAATTCTGAATGTAATCTGGAATAATTTACTGTCTCGGTGTCTGATTCTGTCTATTAGGTATGGATTTCCACTACCACTATATAAATGCATAAACACATGACATAATACAATGCCCTTTTTTATCAGTTTATTATATTTTCTGCTTTAAAGAACACAGTAGCGTGAAAACCTTGCGAACGGAATAGCGTCCTTGATATTGTCGATTCCTAAAACACACTGCAGGTACCTCTCGAAGCCCATCCCAAAACCTCCGTGAGGCACTGAGCCAAACTCTCTCAGCTGAAGATACCTATAAAACAGAAACAACAGAGTCAGTGGATATACCATTTATTCAGCTGTTAACTACTGAGCTCTAAATTGTGATCTGGGAAACCTCATGGTCATACCATGCATACGTCTCATCTAATCCAGCCCTGGAAAAACAAAGAATAAAGAAATAAAGATTATACTTAATACACATAACTCACATGTATATAAGAATATGACCAGTGTGTGGTGAGATTACGTATCTCTTTAAATAACCTTTACTCTTAGATAGATCATCTAAGAACTCATTTATTATAAATGCCCTCGTTTTACAATACAGTAATTTACTGTAAAAGTAAAGATTACAAAACAATTAATGCCACTCAATCTTTTTTTTTTTTTTTTTTTTTTCAATGTCTCAAACTATAGAGTTTGTTTTGGAACGACTCCACTTTAATGCTATTAAAAATCAGGGCTATAAAAGTCAGCTCAAACATCCAAATCAATATAAAATAGTTTTCAACATTCGGAAAGTCTCCAACATGACATAATTCTCTGTGTGTTGCTTTATTAAACAGCAACTGTAAGACTGGCGCTAATTCCGAAAGTGGGGTTTCAAAGGTAACCTGATAAATGATAAACAAAACGGGAGCACAGATATTCGCTATACAAGCAAACCTCGATTTCCGACCACAATTCGTTCCAGACGGCTGTTCGAATAGCGATTTGTTCGAATTCTGAATCTATTTTTCCTATTACAAATTATGTAAATCGTCTTAATCCGTTCCAAGACACTAGAAAACTACCTTTTTTAAACATAATGTCATTTATATATCAAATCGTATATTGGATGTGAAACAACAGGGCAAACACACAAATTATTAATATAGAGTAGGCTAGGCTTGGGTAAGAGTTGCCGCGGCAACTCATACCCCAGCCCAGCCTAGCATGCAGTATGTTACGTTTTTTGTGTAAAGGACTGTGTAAAAACATTATGCAGTAATGAAACAATGTCAAAGATTCTCGCGCTTGGCGTCTCTCGTTTGTTTATTGTTTAACTTCCAAATTTTGTTCGACTTCTGGGACAAAAAAATTCAGAATTTTTTTGGTCGAATACGGATTTGTTCGATGTCTAAAGCGTTTGAAAACCGAGGTTTGCCTATATTTGCTTATGTGTATGTTCAAGTTTGATAATGAATTGTAATTTTCATTGCACTTTGTTTTAAAATTGCTTCATTGAGAAAAAAAATTAAGTTCACAAATATGCACAGTGGGTTAACTGGTGGTTACAGATTGTCCTTAGGTGTGAGAGGTAGTGTGAATAGTTGTATGCATGTTGCCCGACGATGACCTGGCGAGAGGGTGTACCCTGCCTTCGTCCAGAGTTGGCCGAGATAGGCAACAATCTCCCCACAACCCCAAAGTTTTAAGCGGATTAGAAAATGAATGAATGAATATAAAAGTTCATTTTTAAATTCTCTAGTTTCATAACGCACTATACTCCCGTGTCATTTTTTAAAAATTTTGCCTATCGTTTTCGTTACGTTATCAGAGAAAGAACATGGTTTGCACAGAATGCTAACAATAAAACTGCAGAACTTTCCAAGGTCATTTCCAGGATGCTGTGCAAATTTTCAAGGACATTCTGATCATTATAGAATAAGTGAAATCAACATATTTGAAGACATATTAGAGAAAAGTTAGGTTTTAAATAAGTACTACTAATAATCCAACCTTTTATTTCAGTTATTTAATTCTGTCACATCTAATCCAAGATACAAATGATAATGTTTTTATCATCAGGTTTTCTTTTAATTCTTGGAGGGTTTTTTGGAAGTTCATCGTCCAAACCGGCCTTATAGTTGTTTTTTTTTCCTTTGCTGTTCTTTTCAAAGCATTTTCCTCAGTGATGAATTTTCCCCGTTTCCTCTGCTTTATTATACAGACTGTCAGCAGTTTTATTCAGGTAAAGTTCACGTGTGATTCCTCGTGATTTCAGACGAGATTTCAGAAATGATCTAAATCATAATATTAATACAGGCATACCTCGGCTTAGGTCGTTAATTGGATCCAGGAGAGACGAAAACGACTTAAATCGAATTAGCTTGTCTCTAGGCTGGCCTAGGCTATGCTACGCCAAATTTACTTGTGTGTATACAGGGATCCCTCGCTTTCCGTGGTTAATTGGGACCAAGATCCCCCCATGACCGTCGAATTCCACGAAGTAGGATCGACCCCCCTGACTGATGTAAACGTACATGTATATGTGTATATAATATCAATAAATACATACTCAATGTTATAAATGCTTACAATAACAATTAAACATTCAAAAATAACCCATAAGATGTAAATAAAATATAAATACACACACAGATTGTACAATGTAAAACTTAAGTAGTTTTTTTTTTTTTTGCATAATTGGCCTTGTTTTGCGGCATTTTCCTTAACTTCCCCCCCTATTCTTCCTTAAAACGGGATGCACTGAAGCCGCATAAATTGAAGCGCGAAGTAGCGAGGGACCGCTGTGTGTGTGTGTGTGTGTGTATATATATATATATATATATACACACACACACACACACACACACACGCACACACACACTAGGCCCTTGACTATTCGCGGTTTGCCGAGCACTCGCACCTCTCCATATTCGCGGATTGCCGAGCAACTGTCACGTGATTCAAATTCAACCAATGGCTGTCTTTCTTCCTGCTGATTGGTTGAGATGATGCCCAAGTTGTCAATGAGCCTTTTTTTGTGTGTTTTAATTACCAGTTAAGCTCTGTGATGCCACTCAAACGCCAGAAAAAGGTAATGACGTTGGATGTCTCTTCTGAAGAAATAAGACTTTTTCCTCTGAAGTGCGTGAAGAGGAATAATCATCTGAACTGTTGTAAAGCACTGTAGTATTAAAGTCTTTTTCAATTATTATTCCAGTACAGTACCTAAGTTAATGTTTAGAATGTTTGTGTGAGTGATTTTATGTACTGTGGTGTAGCATGTTTATCCTTTTGTTTTGTTTATCCAATTTATTACACTTCATGTTGTTTCATGTTCTTTTTGTTATGGTCCGTTTTTGGGGCACTTTGATTTTGGCAGCTGTGCCGCCGTCTCTCCGCTCTGGCTGAGGGGCGTGGCTGAGCTGCTCAGTTGCTCACACCAGAATTCACTCTTTTCATCTACTCCCAATAAACACAAGCACGCTCACCTCTGCGTCAGAAGATTAACTCACATCACATCCCTGCTTCTTTGTACTGTATTCGCTAACTCTGTTCTCTGCCAGCTCTGGCTGAAGGACGTGGCTGATCAGGCTGAATGCAGTTCACCTCAGTGAACTGCTTAAGTGCTTCCCCTTTGAATAATAAATCCACTCTGTCATCTCACGCTGCATTCTGGGTCCGGCTGAAAGCTCATTAGGTCATTACGTCACACTTTTATGTTCTTTATGTACTTGTGTAGTACTCAACCTTCACTTGCTCACTGGAAAGATCGGATAAGCCACACTTTGTCTCCCAAGCACCATACGTTACTTGCAACAAGCACCTACGTTCAATGGAGCACCTCACAAATAATGCAATGAGCCCCTCTAGTGAAGTCTGATAAGCATTTTTAACTATTAATGTCTTTTTGTTGATTTGAGCCTTCCTTTCTGTTTTGTAACTTGACTCTTTGAACAACCGCACAAGAATTCCTGTGTGCAAAAGTCTTGAATGTGTTGTACCTGTATGTCTTTTATATATACTATATATATATATATATATATACACACACACAGTCGGCCCTCTACTTACGAAATTAATCTGTTCCAGAGCCATTTTCGTAACCTGGAGTTTTTGTAAGTAGAGGTGCATTTCACATGTAAAACACGCAATTCTTTCCAAGGCTCCCAAGACGACCTCATAAACCCTTTAAAAATGATAAAAGTACACCAATTTTGTATGAAATATGTATGAAATGTGTTAAAAGTAAAAGAAAATTATTTATTCAACCATTTAAACATTTTATTAAAATTTTATTAACATATTTATTAATTAAGCCATTATTAAACATTTTTATTAACACACACACACACACACACACACACACACACACACACACAAACATTTGTGGCACGCTCCGCTGAATGCGGGATCCGCCCACACACAGGACGTTGGAGCATTTTAAGACGGGGAATTGAAAGCGCATTCCCTGCTTGACAGATCAGAGGTCCAAACTCAACTTTAAGTTGATTCCTTGAGGGATCGGAGTTCCAGATAGCCGAGTTTTGCTCACATTCGGCAGAGCGCGCCACATTTATTAAACATTTACTGAATTAAACAACTTAAAAAAATGAACAATAAGCTGCAATATGCTCTCTCGAAGGAGTGTTAAGTCTCCTTTCATCTCTGACTGACTCTGTAGGCAGTCTCTCTCTATTTCTCTCTCTCTCTCTCACACACACGCGCACACACACACACACACACACACACACACACACACACACACACACACACACACACACACACTGTCTCTGTCTCTCTCTCTCTCTCTCTCTCTCTCACACACACAAAACTCTGTCTCTCTGGTGTGTTTTGCCGAATGCAGGCTCCGCCCACACGCAACGTGCAGCTGACGGAACAATTGTATAATTATTTAAATGTTTAAATGGACGGGATGTTGTATTTAAAGCGGAATTACAGTACCTGTTTGAAAGAGCAGAGGTCCTGATTCAATATTAACTTGCTTCCTTGCAATATCGGAGGTCTTGTCCCACGGAGCACTCTGCTCATGCTCCTTATCGTGCCGAAATAATCTCATCCATCACTGTATTTCCGCTTTAAGGTCTCCTTCTGCTTCAATATCGTCCCGGTTGTAGAGGGGTTTCGGCGATAACGAAATATAATGCTGCATGATCAATCTCCAAACAAGCCAACAGTCCTGTTCAACTCTCCTTCACGAGTGTGACAAACAGGACGTATGGTACAGGAAGTATGGGTACAGGTCAGCTCCCTCCTGGCCAATGGGAGGCCAACACACATACATATGCACACGCGCAGATGTGTGTGCACGCACTCGGACACGCATGTATCCAGTTTTGATGGGAGATTTTGAGTTGTTTTTTTGTTGTGTGTTCGTTTAGGTTTTTTTTTCTTTTTTGCATAATTAGCCTTGTTTTGTGGCATTTTCCTTAACTTTATCCCTATTCTTCCTTAATTTTCGTATTTTTTAGTTCGATGAATATTTATTATTATTATTTTTTTTAAAAACCACGATGCACTGAAGCCGCATGAATTGAAGCGCGAAGTAGCGAGGGATCCCTGGAAATATTGATGTGGTTTTAAAACCCTATGTATGATATTACATGCACTAAAATATGCTTCATAAACACATTCTATAGACAGTCTTACACAATAAAGCAATAATAATGCAGTAAAATTTAGTAATCATTGGTAAAAACTTTTTCATTTTGTACTGTGATAATATTTATGAATAAATAAAGCGCTTAGCCTCCTTACCAGAAGCTAGAGAAGATACGGGGCGTTTGACATCATAGGGCTTAAATAATCATTAAAAACAACTAAAAAACCGTGAATTCGCAATTCAAGCAATCACATTGATGACATGTGCACGACGGGGGGAAAAAAGAGGTGTACACATTATCTGCAACCAATCGCAGGAGGGAGAAACAAAAGCTCTCAGCCATTGGCTAAATTTGAATCATGTGCCAGTAATGTCATGATGATGCATATCTGTAATTTGCAGGGACTGCCACTAATTTAAAAACATTATGGAAAAAAAAAGTCTTTGACAGCAAAATCCACGAGAATGCGGCCCCGCCTTTTTTTTCTCTCCATATTTTTTTTGAAAACAGACGTATACTCGAGAACGACTTAACTTGAAACGTCTTAAGTCGAGGTATACCTATAGTTCTCAAAAAATGGCGCTATAACATTGCAACACACTACGTCAGTGACTTGTGTATGTTTACATACAAATCTTTGCAGACGCATTTGACTTGAGTGTATTTTTGTGCTATTAAATAAAAAAATCTTCAGTAAATATTAATTCAAGGAGAAATATTTATCTGAAGGAGTGTGATTCTGAAAATCAAGGAGTTTTCAAGGGGTTTCTCTGATTTCCAGGACATTTCAAGTGCATTTGAAATTACAGGACTTTTCAAGGCCTTGTGCAATCCATGAAGAAGCTCAGATCATGCTTAGGTGTTTTTGTATGACGTTTGGAGCTGGATATGAATTTTTTTAATCAAGCTCGATACTTTTGATAGCATCAATCTCAGCGGAATGAATACTTACGGAAAAATAAACTAAATAAACGCTTGACTTCATAGTTAACTGCCAGCCTATAGCTTAGAATAAAACATCGAACTGAAAGCCTACTGTGATATTAGTACGTACTGGATGCCATTGGATATCAGTGCTGATATTGGGAGTTTCCCACATCTGATTCATCTGTCTCATGTCTGGATCTGTCTAAGAAACTGCTGAATCGTCTTTTCTAGGACTGCTTGATGAGTCATTCATAATTAATTTCAGGTACGATTCGAGCAAATCATGTGCATGTCAAAGGACAAAACACGATCTGAAGTGCCTTCTCCTGGGGATGAAGCATGGGTTACGCCTTTTTCTGCAATGCTTTTCCATGGGAATTCTGAGCAAGACCTTATTTTTAACATTTCTTACATTAAAAATAATTTTTAAAAGAGCATATTTATAGCCATAGACTAAAATTACACTGGGCATAAGAAAACACTATTTTCACACATTTTATGTGAACCTTTAAGAAAAACCAGCCTCTATATTGAAAGTTTCAGAAAAAACAGCCCCAGTGGCACACATTTTATCAGTTCACTATTCCTCATTATTAATAAGGATGCCAAAGACAGCTGTACCAAGCTGTGAGCAGTGGTGCTACAGTGAGAACACAGTTCACTTACTGGGCTAGTCGAGTCCGTAGAAGCTCGAGTCGTTCCTCTCGGAGAGAACCACCACACAGCTCACCCACACCAGGAACCAAGAGGTCGACTGCAGCTGCCTGGCAAAAATAAAAATGATTAACAATTTAGGACACCCCCCCCTCAATAAATAAATAAATAAAATGAAAAAATAATAATAATAAATAAATAAATAATTGTCAACAAAATGCAAAGGATAACACACTCAGGAAAACAGAAAGAAAAAAAAAAACAATTGTTCTTTGGGTCTGAGGGAGAACAGTTGGCATATAGCCACCGTTGGTATAAATGGGATTTATTATTATTATTATTATCAAGCTCCATGAAATTATTGCCGCTTCTATGGATTTTATGTATAAAATTTCCCTAGGAATTCCCAATTTTACTCTAATTTTGTAACAGTCTGAGCATAGTGTACATGATGACCCAAGAATCAAAACATCTCCAAGGACTGAAGAAACTGAGATTTACAGAACACCAGTAGCATTATGGGATCTCCACGTTCCTTCATGTCAACAACTTATTGAGAAAGTGCCAGAAGAAACTCTCTCATATAATAACAAACATAAGTGCTGAGAATTTGCTAGAAACACCTGAATTTTTCACTGGCATCAATTCATTCATCAAGGTCAGACAAGACAAAAACTTTCAATAAGGGAAGGAATGTTTCACAAAAAAAGAACCTACTCACTATGGTTATAGTATCACAGTGTATTATAGGGCTGTTTTTTTTCCTCCAAAAAGGTCCTGAGAAGTTTAAGATACATGGCATCACGGACTGTCTGGCACATGAGAAAACTATAAATGAAAATCTGTCGGCCGCTGCCAAAAGGTTACATGAGGGTCATGGTTAGATATTAAAGGGCAGTAATCCAGAACATCAATCAGCTTGTGCTTTACTTTTGCAGGCCAACATGAATACACAGGCTCTGTGGTTATTCTTACTGTGCGCCGAGGCTGGTCACGATTGTCTCTGGCATAGAAAGGTTTTAGCTCATATGGATAATCCATCACAAAGACTGGAACATTCCCACAATGCTGCACAATGTACTTCTCATGCTCTGTCTGAAGATCACAGCCCCACTATTTATGAGATAAGACAAAGAGAGAAACATATACACCAATCTCACAACAGAAATACTGGAGAAAATATGAAAGTGCAAGTTTATTCGTTGGATGACTTCCTTGCCTCTGGTTTGAAGATAAATTGCTCTGAACTGCGGTTTAGAATGTCAATTGCCTCTGTGTAGGAAATGCTACAAAACACAATTCACAATTTCATTAATTAGTATTCATAAAAAATAGAATTAATTCATTAAATAATTTATTTTTGTATCCTTGTAAACTTTAGCACACATTAATAAAACAAATACATTTGTCCAAAATTAAAAAAACAATTTTAACACAGTTCTGTGAAGAAAAATGACTGGAATCAAAAACAGCCTGAAGCTTAGTTCATAAAATTCTGGTATCCCTTAAACCATGTTAGTTCGTTTTCCTGCTACTGGCAGTACAGTAGGCCCTCGGTTTTTGTGATGGTTCAGTTCCGGCCCTTTCCATGGATCAAGAAAATCTGCGAGTTATTGACGCGGTTTAAAACCCTATGTATGATATTAGATGCGCTAAAATATGCTTCTTAAACACATTCTATAGACAGTCTTAATGATAAAATGTAGTAATGATGAAGTAAAAACGTTTTAATTTTTCAATGTGATAATATTTATCAATGAATAAAGCGCTTAGGCTCCTTACCAGAATTTAGAGAAGATGCAGGGCGTTTGAGTGACATCATATGGCTTAAATAATCATTAAAAACACACACTAAAAAACGTGAATTCACAATTCAAGAAATCACGTTGATGACATGTGTGCAAAGCAGAAAAAAAAAGGTGTACATATCATCTCCAACCAATCGGCAGGAGGGAGAAACAAAAGCTGTCAGCCATTGGCTAAATTTGAATCACATGCCTTAACTTCCGGGTTTGCCGCTAATCCGGAAGTATAATAATAATGTAGCAAAATGTAGTAATGTTGTGCTGTAATTGATATTTATTAATGAATAAAGCACTTAGGCTCCTTACCAAAAGCGAGAGAAGATGCACAGCGTTTGAGTGACATCGTAGGGCTTAAATAATCATTAAAAACATACTAAAAAAATTGACTTCACAATTCAAGCAATCACGTCGATTACTTGTGCGCGAAGGAGAAAAAAAAAAAAAGAGGAGTACGCATCATCTGCAACCAATCAGCAGGAGGGAGAAACAAAAGCTCTCAGCCATTGGCTAAATTTGAATCATGTGCCACTTACTTCTAGATCTGTTGCCAATCCGCAAGTATACGGGGACGTGAGCGCTGAACCGCAAATGGTCAAGCACCTACTGTACCATCACCCTCTATTATCCAAAACAGTAGACTGTACATGTATGCCAGTTAACTGAGCACTTGGGTCTTTTCATAATTGTTCCCTGAACAAAAACGGAGTTGCCCTCCCCAATACCTGCTCCTTATTTTTGCAACACCTATAGTTTATATTCCTGAATGACTATAACTAAAATCAGATCAGTAGTTCTTGAGCATTATCTTTTGTCAAGTCTAAACACAACAATTTCACTCCCACATAATAGGACAACAACTATAGAGTTCATAGGGCCAGATCTGTGTGTGACTTGTGCACGACTGAGACACCATGACTCGCCTGAAAATGACCCGAACTTCAGACACTGTACATTTTTTTATTGTTAGAACAGAAACTAAACGACTCAAACAGGCCTTCATCAACTGAATTACACGCAGTCAGTAGAAGAGTGGACTACAACTGAGAGGAGCTATGAAATAACACGTTCATGTTCTTTTAATGTTGTTTTTTGTTTTCACTTTACAACTGAAATGGCCACGGAGCACGGCACACACAATTAGAGACACAGGAAGGCTTCTTACACGGGGAGTGCTGCAATTCTAAACAACATGTATGCAGCTGTTCATAGACTGTGGGTTGTTTAAAATAATTATAGAGGACCACAGCACAGTTCAGTAACACAGGAATCAACATAGTTATGACTATCATAACTGAAATATTTATATATCCACAGTAGATATACTATACATAATATACATACTGTATACATAGTACTGCCGAAATAGTGAGCTTCTCTCTATTCATAGGCGTCCAAGCCTGGGTTTGTTCTTCACTGCCTTTCACAAGCTGGCTTCAGTTTTCATTCATATCCCCTGTATTTTAAGTTTAAGTATCCATTTATTGATTTTATGTCAAGCTTCTGATTTTTAGCTTTGCCCCACAAACATTTATTTAGCTGCAAGTTTGTCTGCCTACAATAACCAGGTAGATTGCATCCCTCATTCCATCCATCTGTAGGTCCATTCAGAGCTGAATTTCATGCTATAACTCAAAAATGCCATCACTGATCATCCTCAATTTTGGTGTGGGTGTTTGAACCGGTTAACTACACAAGCCTACTGATTTTCTTCATGGTCCAATATTCAACATGGCCACCACAGTTGCTATCTTGAACATGTATTCTGCATACATGGCACCAGCAAAATATACTTTCAGCAGAACTTCAGCGCGGGCGGAGGGGTGGGGGTGGGGGTGGGGGGTGCAGGGCGGAGCCTGTTTGCTATCTACAGTTGGTCAACATATCATCTAGCATAGACTAATTGGAATATAATTATTTGTAAACATACATGTACTTGCAATATAATATATACACCGAATTGAGAAATGGGTCAACCATGGCTCTATGTTTTGTGTTGTATAAATGAAAGGTGAAAAAAAATACACAAATATTGCCTGTAAACCACTTTATAAATGTATGAAACATTTTCAACTAACTGTCCCAGCCTGTTATTTACTAATTAATGTTGATACTCAGGTAAATAACAACAACGGTGTATTAATTTATAAGACAACCATCACCAATGTATTGAGCATTTTCAAATTGAACACGAATTACTTACATTTGGCTGCAAATTAAAAAAAAGAATAAAATGAAAATAAAATTCCCATACACATTAAACTATTATTATCAACAATGCGAGTAAGTTTATCACACAATGATTTTACCAATACAGATTACTTTTATCAAATTACATTTCAATGGGATTTTACGTAATCTAAACGAAATAAATATTTAGTAATTCCCTCCGAGTGTGCTTGTCTGTCGGCCATAAGTGCAATACATCCACGAGATCCATAATTGATCAGGTCATTGCAATAAACACACAAGACCTTGCCGGTGTTCTTTATGAAACTCGCCAAAGGTTCCGATATGTTCGGTGTCTGTTTGCCGAATTTCACCTCAAATTTCACAATCTTTTCTAGCCATTCCCACTCAAACTTATTCTTAACATCTTTATCTATTTCTCACACACGGAATTCCTCTTCTTTCATTAAAGTTTGCACCATTTTAAAAACAACACGATGCAAATTTGCATTGAGGTGAGTCACTTTACATGAAGCTGATCTGAGTCACTTTACTTTAAGCTTAAAACAGCCAATCAATGAGCGGCTTACAATATGTGAGGCGCTCCACCATAATAGGCACTTGAAGCAAGTTCACTTGCTTGTGCTTGAGACAAAGTGGCGCTTATCCGGACTTCCGGTCTTTCAAGTGAGCAAGGGCGCCGTTGAATACTGTACTTGTTCAGTACTCAACCTTCACTTGCTCACTTGCAAGATCGAAAGTCCGGATAAGTCGCGTTTTGTCTCAAGCACAAGCAAGTGAACTTGCCAGAAATGCCTCTATTGAGGTTTTGCACGTGACGTCACAGAGTCACGTGACTTATGTTTATATGCCATATTGGACGACATGATCCGGACGGCGCTCGCTCATTCAACATTGCTAAACATTTTAAAATAAGTAATAGTGGTTCAACATTACTCAACTGGATGTTGTTTGTCGGTTACTAACTTCCCCGGAGTGATACAAAATAACCAGTGAATACGGTTATATCGTGTTGCGCTGTTGGCTGTGCAAATAGACAGAGGAGTAAAGCCTGCACCGTCATTTTATCGTTTTCCATCTGACCCGGAGAAAAAAGCCAAGTGGATCGTGGCGGTAAATAGTAAAGACTGGAATCCTACCGAATACAATAGAATATGCAGCGAACACTTTGTATCAGGTAAATATACATTATTATGCTTATATGTGAATGAAATATGTGAATTTATACAATAATTATAAGCAGTGATAATTTAAATTTATTATTGCATCAGCAATTGTTTGTGTCGGTCTATTTGGAGACAGAACACGCACCTTAGCTGTTATGAAGTGGGAGTCTCTCTTCCCGGTTCCTGGCTCCCATTGTTGCATACAGCTTACAAATCCGGCAACAAAATACTTGTAAGCTTCCATTGATTTGTAAGCTTTTAACTCTTTGCCAGTAAATGGAGATGGGCCGTGACAAGATATGTACAAAGATCCAAGTAGCAGGAAGGGAAGAATGGTCGCATTCTAACACATTCCTAAACATTGACTGCGGCATTAGATATGGATCGGCAATCCCCAGCTGCTTTATTTTCCTCAGATACCTCGCCCTCTGGTCACCTGTCAGATGATTCACAACGTCTGACAATATTATAGTGTCATTGCTTTTGCCTTCGACACTCTCGCATACTTTGCTTTCGCTGTCATTATCGGTTGTTGTTGAAGCAATGCTTAGTGAATCGTGTGTGTGTGTGTGTGTGTGTGTGTGTGTGTGTGTGTGTGTGTGTGTGTGTGTGTGTGTGTGTGTTCTGGATCACGCTTGCCGTCCAAGATGGCGCATGAAGGTACTGGGGTCACGTGACTGCAAAATCTCAATACCCCCCCTAAAATTTTCTCCTCAGATTTAGACGATTCACAGAAATTACCAATTTGAGATAAACACCATGGAATTCAGGGATCCACGGAAAATTGCCATGTATGATTTTGTGTGCTAGCTCAAAAACGCCACCACCGATCATCAACATTTTTGGTGTGGATGTTGGGACCTGGTAAGTACACAACCATATTGAGTTTTGTCACAGTCAAATATCCAATATGTCTACTGTATCTGCACCTTGAATTTGCATTTCAGGCATTCGCTTATATAAAAAATGTCATCATTGATCATCAACATTTTTGGTGTTCATCTTGGAAATGGGCATACCTTTTCTAATGTGTTGCATGAGCTGGGGAGCATTGTCTATTTTGCAGGACCATTAAAAAAAATAATATCACTGATAAAAGATTGCATGTGCAAATGGTGAACATATTTTAAAGCTCAATGCAACGCATAAACAATGTTTATACATCATACACCTGCTGACCCTGACAGGAAAAAGACGTCCATGGCCTAGTAGTACGAGTTATTACGATGAAGTAAAGTGCTTATAGCTGTTATATCTGATTATAGACCCATAAATAACATTCCTAGCCTTGGAGGCAACCACACTATGCTTCCATATTTACAGTAAGTATGTTCCGTCTGATTTATCCAGCAGATTCAAATGATAAAACTTTTTACACTTTGGTGATGATTAGAATTTAGTTGTATTAGAAATTCTGAAACACTGAAAAATACAAAGTGAAACAAATTCTGATTAAAAGGATTCTTCAAAGAAATTTGAGTACCAGCTTCAGCTCTGAACAAAAAACATTATGCCAAATATAAAGAGAAGAGATTATACCTACACGTTAAAGTTTCTTTTCATCATGAGGTCTACTTGTTCCTGCAAATAAGACAAATGATTGTGCCTCACAAATATCGCAGTCGTTTTGTTAATCTCATTTCTGTACGTATTTGGCTGTGAAGGACTAATCTTATTACATACTCGAAATCCTGGTGAGATGTATTTGTGAAATAATTCCACATCCTCGGTACAGTAAGAAAGCAGATTGTCTGTGGTTGCCTTGAAGAGACCCTCCATAACCTGAAAAACAGAAGTAAAATAAAACAAACAACACATATACAGACGCTCCCCAACTTACATTTTTGTTCGTTTCCGGACGGCCGAACGCAAGTTGAAAAAAAAACGCAAGTTGTTACTGTATGTTCCAGTGACGTATGACATTCATATTGTACTCTACATCCATAAATACCATTACCGTATCGCATAAAACACCCCTAAATTAATTATTATAAACATAACATTGTAAAATAATATCAAATATATCAAATATCAACATTAATTTAAAATAAATTAAATTCAAGCAAAATAATTTCAAATAGATTAATTTTAATCAAATTCACTCATCAAATGTCAAATATAGTATCAAATATAATCTTTAACATTCTCTGTGATGCCACCTTTCTGCTTGTAAATGGTTCCGATGGTCGACGGAGCCATTTGGAAGAAACTTGCAACAGTCACATGTTTTTCACCAGCATCAATTTTCTTGATAATAGCCATCTTTGTTTCTAACGAGATGGCTTGCCGTATTTTCTGATTACCACTATCACTAGTAGGCTTACGCTTCTAACCAACCATATTTGCTTAGGTTTACAAAAGTCTGCAAAAACAGTGTAAACACAAAGATCACAGAGACGATGTCTTAACACAAGGGTAACACGCAGTGAACTGGGAAGAAGCAGGGGCACGTTTAGTCTGTCCTTTGTAAACAATGGACGCAGCGTCATTACGTCATTACGTCAGTGTACTACGTAGGTACATCTCGTACTACAGAGAGCACGCTCAACTGAAAATTTGACTTTTTTTTTTTTGTGAAAAAAACCCCCTGTAAAATCGAAAAAAAAAAATACCGTAAAACGAATGAACGTAAGTTGGGGAGCGTCTGTACTGTACATGACTGTATATTTAAGATGGATGTAATCCAAGGCTAACAAAAGTCAAACATGATCATTCTGCATATGCAGGGATCCCTCGCTACTTTGCGCTTCAATTCATGCAGCTTTAGTGCATCGTGTTTTTTTGTTTTTTTTCTCCAATATTCATCAAATTAAAAAATACGGAAATTAAGGAAGAATAGGGGAAAAAGTTAAGGAAAATGCCGCAAAAACAAGGCCAATTATGCAACAACAACAACAAAAAACCCTAAACCAACACAAAACAAAAAACAACCCAAAACCTCCCATCAAAACTAGTTACATTTTTGTGAGGTGCACATCTGAGTGCGTAAACGTGCATCTGCGTGCGTGCATGTCTGTATGTGTATTTATATTGTATTTAAATCTTATGCGTTATTTTTGAATGTTTCATTGTTATTATAAGCATTTATAGCATCGAATATGTATTTATTGATATTATATACACATATACATGTACATATACGTCAGTCGAGACGGGGGGACGGGGGACGGGGGGGGGATCGTTGAGCCTACTTCGCGGAATTCAGGGGGATCTCGGTCCCCATTACCCGTGGAAAGTGAGGGATCCCTGTACAAGGAACATCACAAACTGTAAAACAACCAAACAGACTTCATAAAAGCAGTTGGAGAAGAACTCCACAACCAAAATGCAAAATGTGTTTCTAAAACCCTGATAAAATAAAATGCTAAATAGACTTTCATAGTTTATTCAGTTGGTCAGTAATGCTGAGTAGCTGACCTTGGTGAGATCACTCAGTGACTCAGTGAAAGCGATTTCTGCCTCCACCATGTAAAACTCAGCCAAGTGTCTCCTTGTCTGGGAATTCTCCGCTCTAAATGTTGGGCCAAATGTGTAAACAGCAGGGAAAGCCCTAAAGAAAGCAACAGTAACTTTAACAAAAAAAAAACAAACAAAAAAACAAGACAGACAGGAATTTTATATTATTCATGCCTTGTTAATAAACATGAATTCTTTATTTTATATATATTATGAAGTTTAGGGTTGTGCAGTGGCTCAGTGTTTATCACTGTTGCCTCGGAGAAAGAAGGTTCTTGGTTCAAGGCTTGCATGTTCTCCTTATGCTTGCATGGGTTTTTCTCTGGGGTTTTCTTGTTTCGTCCCACAGTCCAAGGACATGCATTCGGTCAACTGGCTATTCTAAACTTCCCATAAACGTGAATGTGAGTGTGACAGGCTGTTTGTTAGATAAGACTGGTGACTTGTTCAGAGTGTATCCCATCTGAACTGGGATTGGCTTCAGAGAAAGCTGGTCAAGGGCCATTGGCGGTTCAGCGCTCGCGCCCCCACATACTCGCGAATTGGTGACAAACTCGGAAGTAACTGGCACGTGATTCAAATTTAGCCAATGGCAGAGAGCTTTTGTTTCTCCCTCCTGCTGATTGGTTACAGATGATGTGTACACCTCTTTTTTTTTCTCCTTCGCACACGTCTTGATGACTTTTTGTGCTTGCTTGAATTGTGAAGTCACGTTTTTTTTTAGTGTGTTTTTAATGATTATTTAAGCCCTACGATGCCACTCAAACGCCCTGCATCTTCTCTAGCTTCTGGTAAGGAGCTTAAGCGCTTTATTCATTAATAAGTATTATCACAGTATAAAATTTAAAATTTTTTACTTAATCCTGACTACATTTTACTGCATTATTACTGTATTAATGAGTAAGACTATCTATAGAATGTGTTTAAGAAGTATATTTTAGTGTATGTAATAACATACATAAGGTTTTAAAGCCGCGTCAATAACTCATGGATTTTCATAATCCGCGGGAAGGGCCGGAACTGAACCATCGCGAAAAACCAGGGCCTACTATATACACAAACATAATATGTGAGGCGCTCCAGCGAATGTAGGCACTTGTTGCAAGTGACGTATGGTGCTTGTGAGACAAAGCGCAGCTTCTCCGGAATTCCGATCTTTCTAGTGAGCAAGTGAAGGTTAAGTACTAAACAAGTATTCAATGCGCACTTGCTCACTTGAAATATCGGAAATCCGGATAAGCCGCGCTTTGTCTCACAAGCACCATACGTCACTTGCAACAAACGCGTACATTCGCTGGAGCGCCTCACATATGTGCATACAATTGCTGGCTTGATAACACACCTTTCCAACCTTATTCAAGTCTACTCACTCTAAACTGATGTTACTGTGCTAACATGACCCTTCTTTTTGGGACGAGAGACTATGACCCATACACTATATGCAATTTCCTCGGCAATATGGTGCCTCAGGTATTTAGGACACATACTGGCGCATGAAAGACGAAGACTTTCCCATGCAGGACTGGGCTTGAAACAACACACACTTATTTCAATTGTCTAATAGTTTATACATTTTATTCGATTACATTGTGTGTATATCAAAATTTTCACAAAAGTGAAGTGGAAGATCCACTGGTTCTTACCCTGCCATCACTTCCAGATGCAGCTGTCCTGAGACAGTTAAATATGCAGGCAGAGAGAAAAAATGTGAATTATCTTTATCGGAGCTCCATTCATTACCTGCAGGCTTCAGGAAAGACATATTCAGCAATGAGTATGGAAAAGTTATAGCTTATATAAAGAACAGATATATCTACCAGTAAATGGGCTACATTTTGTCCTCATAGCAACCTTAGGCCTTTAAGGCAGCCCTTCAGATTTTGAATCGTTTCTTGAAGGAAATTGGACCATTCATCATGAAAGACAGGTTCATTGTTGTGTTGGAGAGATGGAGCAGAAGAAAAAGCTACCCAGGGCCTTAATTCATAAAGAAGCTGAGAGCTGATCAAGGATCAGATTTCTGTGCTATTTATCATTTCCTTCAGATGATCCTCAGAGAGGCAGATCAGACCAACCTGCTTTCTTCTTTTGATCCAAAAATGCCCACATTCTGTTCTTACGAGATGAATTTGTACTTCAATCAGCCAATCAATTTCCAACACAAATATCACATTTAATAAATTACTTTAGTATAGCGGGTATAGAAAAGAATCCCACATCCTTCAAGACATTTTCTTGTTCTGTGGACTGAATTGAAAGTGCACACAAAAATATTTTTTCAGCTGTATTTACTCAATGCAGCCAAGTGAGAGATATGACCGCAGCAGTTCAGGGGGGAAAAAAAAAATTAAGTTATAAAAATACACATACAGCGAGACTGTTAAAGGATCAACCCCTACTAATAACACGTATAAACTCAATCAGGTGGAACTAGTCACCCCTCTGTACACCCCTCTTGTTATAGTTACTGTTAGGTTGTATTGAGTGTATACAGCTGGAGGGTCTGTGTGTGTGTGTGTGTGTGTGTGTGTGTGTGTTTGTGTGTCTTGATTTCAGGCTGCAAAGCAGGAAAACGTGAACATTTTGACAGTAGGCTCGATTCTTTTCTATACACTCTGTGACTACGTCGTTATGTAATTGAGTGGTTGTAAAAACTAAAACAGTGGGCAGAGAAAATATTGCCTTCCGTGCTTCCTGTATTGAAATAAATAAAATTTCTACTCCATTGTTAAAATTACACTTTCGTGTCAATTCTGACCATCTTTGTGTTTGAGTACTTTTTGTCGTGTCCTTGAATAATGCTGTGTAAATCTTAGCCCTTGTAGGAGTTTGTGGTGCCTGCTAGGCAATCACACAAGTAAGTAAACAAGAGAATAAAATGATGTCAGTGACACCAGCTCACTGTTCCCATGAGCCATAGTTATTATTGCACTACTACCTAGTGGTCAAAAATAGGAAATGCAACGAGCAGTAATAAAGGCCTATGGGGAAAGAGGTGCTCTGGCCCATGATCACCCTGTTTCACACAAGATACGGAATAAATAAAAGGCTTGCTAGAGCGGGCTTTTTAAAAAATACTGTGCAACCACAAAGATCATCTTTCAAAGGAAACAACCACAATTAAGTCTTATCGGTGGATTAATAGATTAATTTACACACAAAAGGAAAACTAAATACAAATCCCATTTCTAGCATGTTCAGACCCATGACTACAAAGAAAGGTGGATAATGGAGTGGATGAAAAAAAAATTATGATATACAAATATATATGCTGACGTTTCATAAATTAATTACTATGATCATTAACAGTGGAGGACAAAAAGCACTGAAGCTGGAAATGTAACTTGCAGCTGCTGTGTTGCTGTCAGCGGAAGTGGAGTTTGGTATATTCTTGACCACACAAATATAACAGCTTCAAACAACAATTACAGGTATTTTGTTTGTTTTATGTTTTATTAATGAACAGACTACTAGCTAAATATTTTATTATAAACTATTTATTCTTCTTGACTAACTGGCTGGCTTCTAACTTCTTGCCTATACTGTATACTTCTGGTAGAATTAGATTTAGAATTACAGCATTTGGTAGAGTCAGTTATGTACATAACAGTGAATTAAATTGATATTTTTTATACAATTGAACTTAAGACAATGGCCCAACAATGGATGTTTGGTAGAGCTGGGATTTAAACTCCTGATACTCCAATCAAAAGTCCAAGTTTTTCACCACTAAGCTACCAGTGCTAATATATAATTAGAAAATATTACTGCTCTAGTAGTTGCAAAATTTCTATAAAAACTACTAGAGCAGCATCAGTTGCAGGTTGAAAAGCACACAACTATAAATCGATCGATCTGGGTAACGTGCCAGAATTCTGGCGTAGGCGGCAGCCATAACAGCTTGTCATGGCTGTACATACGAAGGGCAAAAAGTCCGCAGTAGAGTTCCGAAGTTCTTTCTGCAGGGTGTTTTATTGAGACACAATCTCTAGCTAGCTGGACGTTGACTCTAAAGAGTTCATCCGGCCTTTGATAGGTCTTGTTTTTATTCCTACTGAGTTGCTAGCCACCCTCGTCACCAAATTTGGAACCTGGTGGGGGAGCTGGTTTAATCGCCGACCACTCGACCATGCAACAGGTTGTTCTGGCTTACATGTTACCAGTAGCAGTTCAAAACCTGACCTGACATAAACTATGGATATGTTGAACTGGTCGGTTAGTGGCCTGTTATTTCACTTTCTCTTGGAGCTTTACCCCACTGCATAACACAAATATTTTATGCTTAATGTTTCCATCAAACCTTTACTAGGGCAACTGTTCAAAATGCCTTTTCAAAACCTGATGACGATATCAGCAGATCAGGGATAACTAGACTTTACGTCTAGTACGTCCTACATGGAAATGGAGCAATCTGATTTGTGTGGTGTTGTGTAAAAGATAATCCTTGAATAAAAATAACTGACATTTATTGTTTGTTGTGAACACAGGAAACATATTTATCACCTATTAAAATGGAGAAATAAACTCACAAAATTTCCTCCAAGTTGGGTTTCGGCATGGTGTCTACAGGGATCCCTCGCTACTTCGCGTTTCAATTCTGCTGCTTCAGTGCATCGCGTTTTTTTTTTTTTTAATATTCATCAAATTAAAAAATAAGGAAATTAAGGAAGAATAGGGGGAAAGTTAAAGAAAATGCCGCAAAAACACCCTAAATAAACACAAAACAAAAAGACAACCCAAAACCTCCCATCAAAACTAGTTAAATTTTTGTGAGGTACGCATCTGCGCGCGCATGTCTGTATGTGTGTATTTATATTTTATTTACATCTTATGCATTATTTTTGAATGTTTAATTGTTATTATAAGCATTTATAGCATTGAATATCTATTTATATTATATTATATACACATATACATACGCTCCCCAACTTACGTTTTAGTTCGGTTCCGGACGGCTGAACGCAAGCTGAAAAAACCGCAAGTTGTTATTGTATGTTCCAGTGACGTATGACGTTCATACTGTACTATACATCCATAAATACCATTACCGTATCTCATAAAACACCCCTAAGTCAATTATTACAAACATGACATTGTAAAATAATATCAATATATATCAAATAATGTCAACATTAATTTCAAATAAATTAAATTCAAGCAAAATAATTTCAAATAGATAAATTTTAATCAAACTCACTCATCAAATATCAAATACAGTATCAAATATCACCTTTAACATTCTCTATGAGGCGATCTTTCTGCTTGTAAATGGTTCTGATGGTTGACGGAGCCATTTGGAAGAAACGTGCAAATGTTCATATGTTTTTCACCAGCATCAATTTTCTTGATCATAGCCATCTTCATTTCTAACGAGATGGCTTGCCTCTTTTTCTGATTACCACTATCACTAGTAGGCTTACGCTTCTGACCAACCATATTTGCTTAGGGTTACAAAAGTCCACAAAACAGTGTAAACACAAAGATCACAGAGATGACGTCTTAACACAAGGGTAACACGCAGTGAACTGGGAAGAAGGAGGGGCACGTTCAGTCTGTCATTTGTAAACAATGGACGCAACATCATGCGGAAGTAGCGTATTACGTCTCGTACTACAGAGAGAACGCTAAACTCAAAAGTTGACTTTTTTTTTCCAAAAACTCGAAAAATACATAAAACGAATGAACGTAAGTCGGGGAGCGTCTGTACATGGTCCGTATACGTCAGTCGGAGGGGGATTTCGGGGGTGATCCTACTTCGCAGAATTCGAAGGTCGCAGGGGGATCTATTAACCACGGAAAGTGAAGGATCCCTGCACCACAAGACCAATGCAAAACAATTTTTTTTTTACATTTCTGTGTAGTAAGTAGGCCAAATCGACGGCAATAACTACGCAGTGCTTAGCGTGGCTTGAAGTGCACAGCTCACCTAACCTGCATTTGTCATAATTAAAATATGTAAATATAAGTGAGAAAAATATAGCTTTAGTTTACTATTCTTTATGCTTCTACATAGTGTATGTACATAGTAAACTCTAAAGAGACACTGCTCTTCTGCACCTGCTTGAGGTGTGCTTGGAGCTCTACTGTGTCTGTCATGATTGAAGAAATGATTGAATGAGAAATGATAGATGATAGAAGAAAATATTGAAGAAAAGTAAGAAATAAAGCATAAGAATCTAATCTCAGTGTGCTTTTTTGCTTATTCACCCATATAGTGCACAATAATTATGTGCCTCACTGATGTTCCATCTCAGAAACTATGCAGTGATATCTACCTCAACTTTGATGAACAATTATTAATTTCAAGTTAAAATCTAGGATTGAAACAAAAGGAAAAAAAGCATTGTTCCCACAGTTTGGAGACTCTGAAGTAAATCATACTGAATCCGTTTGTGTTTGTGCTGGTATTTCTTCTTGGTGTGTCCTGTTTTTGTTTTTTTTTTTTTTTATTTTAATTGTAAAATTAATTTTTTTAATTTAAATTTTTTTGTTCTTGTGGTGGGCATCAACTGTCAATTATCAGCTAATTACCTGTATAATTTATCTGATTTATTTAATTGCTTTCTCAATTTCTTGTGAAACTAACCCATACTGGTCAAAGAAGCTAAAATCATAGGATTTCCACAATTTTACTCAATGCTGCAGGTCTAACAGATCTAATTAATTTTTTTTTGATGAAGGCAGTGTAATGTGGAAAGTGTAATATGGAATTCCTTATAATTAACATAAATAAAGACCAACCAACATCCTGCAACAAATGCATTATTGAAACTTACTTCCACCTGAAAGAGCTCTCCTGCTCCTTCACAGTCATTTGAAGTAATCACTGGTGTGTGGATTTGCACAAAGTTGTTATCCTGCAATGATTTGCACTAATAAGACACTTTCAGTATAAATTTAAAATAAAATACCAATGATATGAAATGCATTACTGCAGTGGTCCCCAATCTTTTTATCACTGCGGACTGGTCAACACTTCACAATTTCACCCACCGCCTTATTGCAAATATAATACCCCACCCTTGCCCAGAGTTGGCTAAGGTGTGCACCAGCCTCCCTAATCAGGATTAAGCGTTACATTTTTAATTGAGCTTGAACTCTTCTTAAAAAAAAAAACAGGTGATGGTGCACCAGCTGGGAGAATGAAGGCTCAGACGCAGTATCAACCGGAATCCCCGCTATTGTTTGAAACATGCCCACCTCGCCTCTGTTCATGTGCCGTCCCATTGTGGGTTACATTTTAGCGCTCAAATAACCGACATGTAACTGAAAGAATCCGGTCATTTTTCAAAATAAAAGTTTTTTCAAAAATAAAAGGATGTTCAGACTCCGATAATAAATAAAACAGAAATAAATAATTATTTCTTGTGCGGCCCGGTACCAATTGATCCATGGACCGGTACCGGTCCACGGCCCGGTGGTTGGGGACCACTGCATTACAGTACAGAAACCTTACTCTGAAATAGGACTGAATGGCAGCAGTGGCCTGGCTGCGAATTCTGAGCAATGAACTGAAGGAGTTTGTTCGGCATCTCAGGTGAGGAAACTGCCTGATATACTCTAGGGTATGATGGCCCTTAATCTTAAATGGAAAATCCTGAAAAATTCAAAAACAAGTGTTATTTGTTGCTGTTTGTGCCACCTTGCTAGTTCAGTAACCAGTTATATGCAAGCAAAGTTCTTTTAAAAACACAGACAGACAGACAGACAGAAAATTACCAAAGGATTACACTCTCCAACTACTTCAATGCGAATGGCTTGTAATTCCACATTCTGTTTGTGGCTTGGACTCTTTTCTAAGCTTCCAGTAATATCAACAGCACACCCAAAGGTGAGATCTCTTGATGGGGAAAGAAACACACATACATTAACACATGGCGGCACGGTGGACTAGTAGTTAGCACAATTGCTTCACAGCAAGACGGTCCTATGTTTCTCTGTGGAATTTACCCATTCTTAACATGCTACTGTGGGTTTCCTCCAGGTACTCTAGTTTCCTCCCAAAAACATGCACATGAGGTTAATCAGCTGTTTTCCCATAAGTAAGTGTGAGTGGCTGTTTGTGTGTTGAGAGGTTCTTGTAAAAGAACATTGCTGACTTTTGGAAAGAGTAGTTGCAAAGCCGTCAGCGCGTTTCTGTCCCTCGCTAAAGGGTTGTGTCAGGAAGGGCATCTGACGTAAAAACCTATGCCAAATCAAACGTGCGAATCATTCGCTGTGGCGACCGCTGAGAAAGGGAAAAAGCCAAAAGGAAATCATCACTGTCTATAGAATGTGTGTAAGAAGCATATTTTAGCGCATGTAATATCATACATAGGGTTTTAAAACCGCGTCAATAACTCGCGGATTTTCTTGATCCATGGAAAGGGCCGGAACCGAACCATTGCGAAAAATGTGGGCCTACTGTACTGCCAGTAGCAGGAAAAAGAATGAACATGGTTTAAGGGATACCAGAATTTTATGAACAAAGCTCCAGGCTGTTTTTGATTCCAGTCATTTTTCTTTACAGAACTGTGTTAAAATCGTTATTTAATTTTGGACAAATGTATTTGGAAAAAGCGGAACCGAACCATCGCAAAAATGGGGGCCTACTGTACAAAGTTTGGCAAATGAGTGTGAGAATGAGTATTCAATAAAAGATTCCTTTTAAACTATATATTTGAACAAAGCAAGCAAACCAAAAACAACAACAACAAAAAAAAAACTTTCATAGATAATGAGGTCGGAACATCACCTGCTGTTGAGGTCTGCACTGGCTACTACTTGCAGAGGCTGCAAAGAACTTCCATCATTCACATGCAGAAAAAGATTATTCTTCTGTGATCGGACAGAACGTACCCAACCCTAAGGAATCACATTACCAACAACAGGTTATTATCCAAATAATGATTGATGTCAATAAATCAGTAATTCTCAAAATGTGGTCCAGGGATCCACAAGGGACATACAAGTCATACAAGTCTTCACTCACCGTTATCAAAGTTATTAGTTCTTCGTAATAATTATGGCTAATAGCTATTACCTTGTTTCACCGATTTCTTGAAATCAAATGCATTTAATTCCCTGCTCAACTCAAACTGTAAATTAATAACGAAAACTTACACAAGCTTTCCCTTTTCTATAATTATTGATTTGTCTTTAG
Organism: Plotosus lineatus; assembly: GCA_024760905.1. Classification (NCBI taxonomy): domain Eukaryota; kingdom Metazoa; phylum Chordata; class Actinopteri; order Siluriformes; family Plotosidae; genus Plotosus; species Plotosus lineatus. The sequence continues at coordinate 18,566,850 of CM045747.1, read as the reverse complement.
ATAACACAATTAAAGCAGCAACACAGTGGCTTAGTGGCTAACATGTCCACCTCACAGTAAGAAGGTCCTGGGTTTGATTTCCAGGCTTGGACATTTCTGTGTGGAGTCTGCATGTGCTTGTGTGGGTTTCCTCTGGCAACTCTGGTTTCCTCCCACCAGTCCATAGACATGCACATTGGGCTAACTGTCTATTGGTTCCAAACTGACCAGAGGCATGAAGTGTGAACGGCTGTGTGTTGCCCTGCAATGGTTTCATGAGCTGTTTGGAGTGTACCCCACCTTTGCATAGTGCTGGCTGAGATAGGAAATAGCCTCTCTATGACCCTAATAGTCCGTTTGGCAAATTACTGAGTACAGTGATTAAATTGCCGAAATTTATAGACATATTAAGCCTAATATTTTAATTTCCCAATTACAATCATAAAATAAATTGCAGTCTGTGAATCTTTATATTTATTTTACAGTTCCTTGATCAGCAGATCCAGAAGGTTCAGACCATACCTGTATTCTAACGACTGAGCCTGTCTCCAGGCTGGAAAGGGCATCAAGCACCCTGACTCTCTTTGTTGAAACACAATAAAACCGTTTACTCGGACTGACCCAAGCACAGAACCGTGATGCGAGCAGTGATCTCCCCAATAACAAGCCTGAAACTACCATCATGGCAGAGGAAACGCGCATGCGCGGAGCTTGCGCTTCTTTAGACGAGACGGCTGTTTATGATTGAAGTCATTTAAACTGGTATAAAAGTTAATAGATAATTATGTAAATAAATGTTCTGTTTTCATAAGACTACGATAAACCGAAGTCAAATCTGTACACGAAATGCTGATGACAGCCACACAGCTTCTGCACTTCCTGAATTTCAGCCAACTTCCGGTAAGACTCGATCCTATTGGATGGAAGGAGCCACGTGATTTAAAAGCGTTCCCAATCACAGTGTTATGAATACTGGGAAATGTAGTTTACTGATGACATTGCGTTATATTAGATAAATACTTTATTAATCTTCTTCTTTTTCTTTCGGCTTTCCCCCCTTTTTCAGGGGTCGCCACAGCGAATCATCTGATTCGCACATCTGATTTGGCATAGGTTTTTACGTCGGATGCCCTTCCTGACACAACCCTTTAGCAAGGGACAGAAACACGCTAACGCTTTGCAGCTGCTCTTTATGAAAGTCAGCAATGGTTCTTTTACATGAACCTCTCACCATAGACAGTGAGAGACATGGCCCGCCTTTGATAACCCAGTTAGCTGCACTGGGGTGACAGTGACAACCTTGTGGAGAGTGGGACTCGAACCCCCAACCCTAGGTTCATCGATCCAGTGCCCTATACCACTAGGCCAGCACTGCCCCTGAAAGCAATATCGAATATACTGAATATCGAAGTTTATCCTTTTATGGAGGCAGTGGTGGTCTAGTGGTATAGGGTGCTGGATCGCTGATCCAAGAAGGCGGGCCATGTCTCTCACTGTCTATGGTGAGAGGCATGTAAAAGAACCATTGCTGACATTCGTAAAGAGGAGGCTGCAAACTCGTCAGCGTGTTTCTGTCCCTTGCTAATAGGGTTGTGACAGGAAGGGCATCCGACGTGAAAACCTCTGCCAAATAAAACATGCGAATCAGATGATTCGCTGTGGCAACTCGAGTAAAAAAAAAAAAGGGAAAAAGCTGAAAGGAAGACATACAGATTCTTTTAATATTGTAATCAATTAATATCAGATGGAAATTCACAAATTGTACTGTATACAAGTTTTTCTCTAAAATTGTAAGCTCTGGTTTGTTTGTGTCTTTGAATAGGTGTAAACAAAAGAAAGGATAAACAATTATTTAGGTCAAAATTAAACTACATTGTAATGCTGGCATGTTTTTTTCCAACATGGATGACATACTCAGAATTCTGATTTACATATAGTAAGTAGGATTGTGGGCAGTGGTGGTCTAGTGGTTAGGGTGCAGGATCGCTGATCCTAAGGTTGGGGGTTCGAGTCCCCACAGGGTTGTCACCGTCCCCCCAGTGCAGATCTCTGGGTTATCAAAGGCAGGCCATGTCTCTCACTGTCTATGGTGAGAGATTCATGTAAAAGAACCATTGCTGACTTTCGTAACGAGTAGGCTGCAAAGCCGTCAGCGTGTTTCTAAGACCTGGAGAGGGATGGGCTCCGCCAGGCCAAATCAGCCCAAGTCTCACCATGAAGGCATCCCAACGACATCCTCGGATGTTAAGGGATAAGTGAAGTAGGATTGGCACCCGAAGGCAGCAACTAGAGTGAACAAACAATGGCAGAAACTGAGGAAGTCATCTCTTTTTTTCAGGACTCATTGTATTTTAGGGCAATGGTGGCCTAGTGGTATAGGGTGCTGGATAAAGTTGGGGGTTCAAGACCCATTCTCCACAATGTTGTCACTGTCGTCGCCCCCCCCAGTGCAGATCACTGAGTTATCAAAGTCCGGTCATGTCTCTCACTGTCTATGGTGATAGGTTCGTGTAAAAGAACCATTGCTGACTTTCGACAAGAGTAGCTGCATAGGCGTCAGTGTGTTTCCACCCTGGGATGGCTTGGCGAGCTGTCCAGGGTGTACTCTGCCCTTGCCTGGAGTCGGCTGGGATGGGTGCCAGCCTCCCCACGACCTTAATTAAGATTAAGCGGTTACATGAACTGAACTGAACATTGCCGGTATGTTTCTTTGTGGATCCTGCTAGGCAGGTGTGGTTTGTAAGCCTGGGATGGCAGATCACCTAAGAGAAGGAAAACTCCACCTTGCTGTAGTATCGATTCAAGGAAAAGGCTTCAGATGCAAACTTCGAAGACAAATCCAGAGCTTGAGCCCCTGGAGCTGAATACGCTCCTGTATTCAACATTGTTCCATCAACTTCTGCAATGCCTCTATTGCCTGCTGTTCCTTTGGACCAGTCAGAGAGGATGTCCTCCATGTGCTTGTGTGGGTTTCCTCCAGTTTCATCTCAAGGTCCCACAATCCAAAGACCTATGCAGTAGGCTAATTGCATATCTTTAATTATCCCTAGATTTGAATGCGAGTGGAAATGGATATTTGTGTATAGCCCTACAGTGAAGTAGCTAACTGTTCAGGGTGTACACGCCTTCCGCTAAAGTCGGTTAAGTTAGTCTAAGTTAAAACATGGAGGAAGCTATGTAGTAAGTGAGATGATGTTCACAATGTTATTTGGACAACAAAACTTTTGTTTCATTCTCCAAGCCACAATTCTAATTTGGGTTGTGGGGAGGCTGGCCCCATTTAATCAACTAAGGGTGAGGGCAGGGTACACCCTGGACAGCTCACCAGGCCATTGCTGAGCCAACAGACACGCAACCATTTACAATCACTCACACCTAAGGGTGATTTGGAGCAACCAATTAGTCTGCATGTTTTTGGACTCTGGGGTACAAGGAGGAAACTAAGCAAGCGCAGGGAGAACATGCAAAGTGCAAACCCAGAAATCAAAGCCAGGCCTTCTTGGTGCAAGGCAGATGTGCTAACCACTGCGCCTCTATGCTGGCTAAAAACAGAACCTTTTTTTTTTTTTTTTTTTTTTAATTCTTCAAAAAAAATTTCTTGGGGGCAGTGGTGATCCAAAGGTTGGGGGTTCGAGTCCCACTCTCCACAAGGTTGTCACTGTCCCATCCAGTGCAGCTAACTGGGTTATCAAAGGCGGGCCATGTCTCTCACTGTCTATGGTGAGAGGCATGTAAAAGAACCATTGCTGACTTTCGTAAAGAGTAGCTGCAAAGTCATCAGCGTGTTTCTGTCCCTTGCTAAAAGGGTTGTGACAGGAAGGGCATCCGACGTGAAAACCTCTGCCAAATCAAACATGCGAATCAGATGATTCGCTGTGGCGACTCCCGAGTGAAAGGGAAAAAGCCGAAAGGAAGACAGGCAGACTTCAAAAAAATTTCTTGCACATTTACTTATACTAGCACACCAGTCTGTTTGTGTGTGTGTGTGTGTGTGTGTGTGTGTGTGTGTGTGTGTGTGTGTGTGTGTGGTTTTTGTCCCTATGGTCATTTTAAATCACTGATATTTATTCAAACCTAACATCATTACTGGAGTCAGCACAATGACTGTGATCATCACACCAGGGTAAATTGGATGAATCGTTATTGGGTGAATTGGATGAAAGCTGCATTGGTCAGTGTTTGCAATATTCAAGCACTCTGCTTTCTCGAGATTCTGAAACAGCTCATTTGCTTACAATCAGATTGAAGCACTGTTTGAAGAGAATAATCATCTCTATGACTCGTTATCCCTGAATATCTGCCATCTGAAGTCTATTTTTAACCCATGTTCCTGAAACATATCCCAGTAAATTAGAACAAGCATTTCTGGCCACATGGTGGTGCAGAAGCTCCACGTGATCCCCATCATTCTCCACCATACATCCACCATCAGACACATCTATTTAATCACTCATTTATCAACTCAGCATCTTTTTGCCAATGTTTTATTAATGTTTCTACAGAGTCTCCTCAAGCCTGATCTCACCACATTCAATGCCAGTACTGTTCTTTCTAGCAAGCTCGCTTTATTTCATTAGCAGCTCCCTGACATACCACATCAGGAATATTTGTTGTTAATGGACCATGACATGAAGGCAAGACCAACTGACATTTTTTTAAAAATTTTTTTATCAGTACACATGTAGCACAGGCGTGGCCCGTGTTCCATCTATCCATTATCTATATGTCTAAACCCCTTATCCATCATGGTTCAGAGGAAACTACAGCCAATCCCAGCTGACCTCATTTCAGAGGTGAGCTACACTCTGGGCAGGCCACAACTATATATATCAGGTCTTACACAAAAACAAACAACCATGAACACTCACCTCCACTTTTATGAACAATTTAGAGAAGCAAGCTCATCTATCTGTCTGACTGGAGGAAGAAACCTGAGCACTCACCGGAAACCCATGTTCGTGAGGGTATTACAAACCATGCACAGAGAAAAATGGCCATGCTAACCACGGCACTATCAAGCTGCCCTCGCCTATGCTGCAGTTTTTCAGAGAGTATGCCAATACGTACTACCTTATGATCTAAAATACTATGATGTCATATACTGAATGGAAGTTGGTGTGGAGCGTGGCACTATGTGGTTGTAATTTCAGTTTTCATTAAAAATCAGATATTATACCCATTTACAACTTTTATTTTTCATATCAGACACCACTGTGCACCAAGGTGTGATCTATTCTAGATCTAATCCAAAGAACTACACATCTCTTCAGGAAGCAGCTTCCCCACCTCCGCCTGAATCTATGATTTTGAGTGCATATGCTGGACTCTCTGTGCTTACTCTGCTCTGTTTGCTCTCCTTTCTGAATAGACTTGCCTTTCCTTTCGGTGCACTGGGAGATAGACCAGGAAGGGCAGAAATACAGTACCGGTATTATGTGGGTGGATGTTGAGGAGTGGGGGAAAGGCCAGCTTATTAGAAGGACCAGCACACCATGACTCACAAGTGTGCCCTAAAAAAAAAAAAAAACTTATAATTTGAATATATATTACTCTGACTTCATCTAACACAAAGTTGTTACCACATGGGTCAAAAAATGGAAAAAAAAAATCATAATAGTATCTCTGCCCTCATAACCACCATTGTTTGGTGTGTTGAGTGACAAATAACGCCGCATTGATTAACATTACTTCAAAAATTGTATTCTAATGCATTCCAATCAACAATATTTCAAATCATATTTTACATTTATTGCACAGTTAAGTAATATCTAGGCTTCTGCCTCTGAATATATATTCAGTTGATTCTGGGTGAGGGCAGGGGACACCATGGACAGCTCGCGAGGCCATCGCAGGTCAGAAACACGTTGACACCAACCGTTTTTACAGTTGACAGCTATGCCTCCCACCATTATCAGTGACAGACATAGCTGGCCTTTGATAACCAAATAGGCAGGACTGGGGATGATGATAATAATAATAATAATAATAATAATAATAATAATAATAATAATAATAATAATAATAATAGTAATAGTAATATTATTATTAGTAGTCGTAGTAGTAGTAGAGAATATATCATTGGATGAGCATTGGTGGCCTGGTGGTATAGGGCGCTGGATTACTGATCCAAAGGTTGGGGGTTCGAGTCCCACTCTCCACAAGGTTGTCACTGAACCCCCCCCAGTTCAGCTAACTGGGTTATCAAAGGCCAGCCATGTCTCCCACTGTCTATGGTGTGATGTTCATGTAAAAGAACCATTGCTAACTTTCGACAAGAGTAGGCTGCAAGGCTGTCAGCTTGTTTCCGCCCTGTGATGGCCTGGCGAGCTGTCCAAGGTGTACTCTGCCCTCGCCTGAAGTCGGCTGGGATGGGTGCCAGCCTACCCATGACCCTAATTCGGATTAAGTGGTTACAGAAAATGAATTGAACTGAATATATTATTGGCCCTGTGACACTCTGGCGAGCTGTTCAGGGTGTACCCCACATTTGCCCAGTGTTGGTTGATATAGGCTCCATCCTCCCTGTGGGCATAATAAGAGCAAGGTGTTCAGCAAATGAGTGAGTGAGAAAATTTCATTTTACAAAAAGAATCTTTCTTGTTCATGCAAGTTATTATGTTCAAGAGTCTGATGTTCAGATGAGCAGATCTGCTCATCCTCGGTCAGGAATGAAGAAATACTGCTCACCCCCCCCTCAGCGCTGCATGAATTTGTTTGGCCTGGCACGAGCTCTGATGTCCTTATTTGCTTTTGTATCTCCTTCCTGAATCAATAAGTGATTAGCCTACACCAACAAGGATCTTGTTTTAAAAGACATAGGCTTCAAAAGCCTTTCTTTAAGGGCAGGATGGTCCTCACCTTCCGCCTGTCCAGCGATTCACACTCTATTGATTCTTTATTCATGGGGACTATCATCAATCCCTCTGCAGTCTCAGGAGGAGCATTGATTTTGGCTAGCATGCTTCATTTAGCTCTGATGAGGCCAATAAAGTGGTGTAATTTCAGAAGATGAGTCTGAAGCTCAGGCCCAAGTCTAAAACCGGGTAACTCTGGATGAACCACTCCATGAGAAAGCTGACTTCAGGGTATCGTTCTTATAAAAAGCTCTTTTAATAAGTTCCAGACCTCCCGCTATGTGTAGAACGAATCAGCGGCTTTACGGTGAGACAGTGATGACTCTTCCTCCGTTTCTATTTTAGACAAAGGTAATTTAACGCATACTGAAAGTACGGTGTCTAAGTGAAATAGGAACTGAGAACATCCAGAACTCTGCACTGTATTTTTTTTTAAACACAGCACTGAACTGCACTCAAAAATAAAAAAAATTAAAAATTACACCTTGCAGCTTTTGATCTGTCAGACCGTGTATGTTTGTGCCATCATGGCGCTGAAAGTAGCAGATGAAAATAACTTTTATCACTGAAATGTGTGCACTGATGAATTCATATTCATGATACAAGAAAAAAAAAATGTTACATGATATGCACGACTTAAAATATCTTATACTATACAGTGCAGTATTTCCATTAGAGTGGGAAGAGTTCATTGTAAAGTCTGCTTGACTCAATTCACTTAGTGAATGACCTCTTGGATCACAATGGCATGAGGTGACCCCCCCCCCCACTCTCACACACTTTCTCTCTCACCCCCCCCCTCTCTCTGTCTCTCTCCGTCTCTCACTCACACACACACACACACACACACACACACACACACACACACACACACACACACACACACTTTTTCTCTCACACATTCTCTCTCACTTTCTCTCTCTCTCTCTCTCTCTCTCTCTCTCTCACTCTCTTTCTCTCTTGCTGTCTTTCTCTCTCTATCTCTCTCTCACTCACACACACACACACACACACACACACACACACACACACACACACACACACACACACACACACACACTTTTTCTCACACATTCTCTCTCTCTTTCTCTCTCTCTCTCTTTCTCACTCTCTTTCTCTCTTGCTGTCTCTCTCTCTCTCTCTCTCTCTCTCTCTCTCTCTCTCTCACACACACACACACGCACGCACACACACACCCTCTGTCTCTCTGTCTCTCTGTCTCTCTCTCTCTCTCTCTCTCATACATACACACACACACACCCACACCCACACACAGATGAACACACAGCACACTCACTCACACACACACACACACACACACACACACACACAGTTTCTCACTCACTCTCTCTCTCTCTTGCTGGCTGTCTCTCTCTCTCTCTCTCTCTCACACACACACACACACACACACACACACACACACACACACACACACACACACACAAAAATATCTTCCAAAGCTTTATTAAAATATCATTTTTCTCCCCTGCATTTTTTACATCAGCAGTGATAATGTTCAAATCTGTGTTTGAAAGAATGAGAGGATCCTACAAAGCCTTATAATCACGAGATCGGAAGATAAGCTGATAGAAAGTATGAAGTGATTCAGCTTATTGAGCAACACTGCATGGGCGTGAGTGTTGATGGAGTGAACATCAGCACCATGATAAGTCATCAATAACTGAACACCTGTTACAGGTGCATCTGGTGAAACAGGCTCCTCCTCTTACTTTTCATCTGTTTTATATTTGAAATCAAACTTTATAATAGTGGAAACTCCATTTGCTGGGCATGTATGCTGGTAATGTTTTTCACTCCACTGTAGTAATAATTTCAATATAAAACAACAATAACAACAATAATAACAACAACAACAACAACAACAATAATAAATACACTCGTGGTAGATAGAGGGAATCTCTGGGGCAAACACAGAGAAGTCTATTGATATAACCAGTGAAATACGTAACACCGTTTTACTAAATATTACGCCCCAGCACTGCTTGACCAATCAAAATTAGTAGACTGGAACTAAATGTTGTTTAATAATCTAATAGCTTATAGTTCAGAATTATATTTCCATAATATAATAATTATATTTGTATTGTTCATTATATAGTGGGGCCGGTGGTGTAGTGGTTAGGGTGCTGTGCTCATGATCGGGAGGTTGTGTGTTCGAATACCAGTTAGACTCCCACTGTGCTAAGACCCCTGGGCAGTGTCTTAACCATAAGTGTGACTCTGTTCTCCCAGCAGTATAAATGGATACCAGTAAAAATATACTAGGAAGGTAACCTGTGATGGATTAGCGTCCCATCCAGGAGGCGATGTACTCCTGGTCACTTCATGCTATGGAAACCAGGGATAAGCACCGGCCTGATGAGCCGCTATGGCTCGGGTGTAAAAAGCCAAAAAAGACTGTTCATTATATATGTCTTTCTTTTGTTTTGTTTGTTTTTTGGAAAAGATACATCACATGATAAATAACAATTTAAATTAGCACACTATCCCATCTTGTCACTCACTCACTCACTCACTCACTCACTCACTCACTCACTCACTCACTCACTCACTCACTCACCCCTGTTAGAATCATGGTGAGGCTTCTTGCTCCTTGTACTCCTACACCACCGTGCTGTCTCCTGTCATACGAGAAAATGGTGAATAATATCATAAACAGCCTTTTGTTGTTGTTGTAAATTTTATTGATAATCTCTCTGTAATAATGTACTAATTGAGTGCATGCTAACTGATGATGGCCAAGAATCACAAAGCATATAAATTGTATATTTGAAGACATTCTGGTAAACGACAGCTTTATCCCAGCTCTTTTAAAATAATTGCTGTATAAAAGACATCTGTTGGAAGACTGGAATATGCATTTCTCTTTTGTACCATGAGTGTGAGAAAAGATGAAGATCTGGGGAAAGGTATTCAGGATTTGTTCTTACTATTGATCTTATGGAATTGTCATTACACAAACTTGCATGAGCTTAGCTACACAAATCCTTCAGGAGCCAGCCAATATCTTTGCAGCAGTACTTAAGAACCCAGATATCAATTCTGGCCTTTGTTTGTCAAAGACTGAGTTATCCGATAAAAAGAAAACAGGAATTCAACTCACTGAGTACAGTTACTGAGATCTTGCTTCTTTTTCCTTAAAGGTTCCCAATAGCTGAACTGAAAGCACCCCCCATATATACACACACACACACACACACACACACACACACACACACACACACACACACACACACACCATATTCGACATGATAGGTGCCCAAGGCGCTTAAAAAAATTGGAGTGGGTGGGCGCTTATTAAAATGTTACCAGTGGAGTGGAACGGTAAGTGCTGATTACCATCGAGGTGGAAAACATGAATAATAACAGAACAATAAAAGAGTTTTACTGGTATTTGGGTTATTCATTTTGATCAACCAAATCACTTACATGATAGCTAAAAATAAACAGAAAACAGCATAAATAAAAAAAACAAACCCCTTCATTTTCCCTCCCAGTGATGTTCCTTTAAACATTTTCCCAGAAGTAAAATCAAGCCAATCAACACAAATGTCAACTTTAGCACATGGCATGTTGAACCAATCAGCACGAACATAAACAAAAGCATATGGCCAGGAACCTCTTTAAATGTATGAAGTTAGTGAGCAGGAGATTCTGGTGAAAAATCCTCTTCATAACTTACTGATAGGTCCATATCTTGCTCATCGTTCCATTCATTCAGAGCATCCCATCGTTTTGCTGTAGCAGTTTCTATTGGTTCATCTTGTTGGACATTTACCAAGAGAACACAGCAAAAATATTTTCCTGTTTCTTAAAGCACGGCGGAACAATCAAATGTGTTGATTAACATGATAGACATTCCCCAGTTGCAGGGGGTCTTGAAATACCATGTAAACTCACATTTACAGTCAGTGAACGCCTCATTTTACCGTTACAGTGACAAAGAGAACCTCAACATTTTCATCTTTGCTACTTCCATGTCCAAACCATCTCAATCTAGCCTCTCTGACTTTGTCTCCAAAACGTCTTACATGTGCTGTCCCTCTGATGTGCACATTCCTGATCCTATCCATCCTCGTTACTCCCAAAGAGAACCTCAACATTTTCATCTCTGCTACCTCCAGCTCTGCCTCCTGTCTTTTCCCCAGGGCCACTGTTTCTAAACCATACAACATTGCTGGCCTCAAAACCATCTTGTACACTTTTCCTTTCATTCTTGCCGATACCCTCTTATCACACATCACACCGGACACTTTTCTCCAACCATTTCAACCAGCCTGCACACACTTCTTCACCTCTTTTCCACACTCTCCACTGCTCTGGATTGTTGAGTCTAAGTACTTAAAATCCTCCACCTTCCTTATCTCTGCTCCCTGTAACCTCACCGTTCCTCTTGGGTCCTTGTCATTCATACACATGTATTCTGTCTTACTGAGGCTAACCTTCATTCCCCTCCTTTCCAGGGCATACCTCCACCTCTCTAGATTTTCCAGCACTTGTTCTCTGCTCTCACTACAGATCACAATGTCATCTTCAAACATCATAGTCCAGGGGAATCTTGTCTAACCTCGTCTGTCAGCCGGTCTATCACCATAGCAAACAAGAAGGGGCTGAGAGCTGACCCTTGATGCAGTCCCACCTCCACCTTGAACTCAGCTGTCACACCGACAGCACACCTCACCACTGTCTTACATCTCTCATACATGTCCTGCACTACTCTAACATACTTCTCTGCCACTCCAGACTTCCTCATGCAATACCACAGTTCCTCTCTCAGCACCTTGTCTTATGCTTTCTCCAGATCCACAAAGGCACAATGCAGCTCCTTCTGACTGTCTCTGTATTTGTCTATTAACATCCTCAAAACAAACACTGCATCTGTGATGCTCTTTCTTGGCATGAAACCAAACTGTTGTTCACAAATGCTGACCTCTGCCCTTAGTCTAGCTTCCACTATTCTTTCCCATAACTTCATCGTATGGCTCATCAACTTTATCCCTCTGTAGTTGCCACAACTCTGCACATCTCCCTTGTTCTTAAAAATGGGCACCATCACACTTCTCCTCCATTCCTCTGGCATCCTCTCACTCTCTAAGACCTTGTTGAATGTTCTTGTCAAGAAATCTACTGCTACCTCTCCTAGACACTTACATACCTCCACTGGTATGTCATCAGGACCAACTGCCTTTTCATTCTTCATCCTCTTCAAAGCCCTCCTCACTTCACCCTTATTAATCTTTGCTACTTCCTGGTCCTTAACGGTCACCTCTTCTACTCTTTTTTTCTCTTTCATTTTTCTCATTCATCAGCTCTTCAAAGTACTCTTTCCATCTTCCCAGCACACTTGTGTCATCAGTCAATACATTTCCCTCTCTGTCCTTTATCACTCTAACCTGCTGCATGTCCTTCCCATCTCTATTTCTCTGCTGTGCCAACCTGTATAAATCATTTTCTCCCTCTTTACTTTCCAACCGAGCATACAAGTCATCATACGCCCTCTGTTTGGTCTTTGGCACCGCTACCTTCACCTTATGCTGTGTCTCCCTGTACTCCTGTTTACTCTCTTCGGTCCTCTCAATGTCCCACTTCTTCTTAGCTCACCTCTTCCTTTGTACACACTCCTGCACTTCCTCATTCCACCACCAAGTCTCCTTATCTACTTTCCTTCCAGATGACACACCAAGTATTCTCCTACCTGTCTCCCTGATCACATTATCTGTAGTTGTCCAGTAATTTGGAAGCACTTCCTGACCACCAAAAGCCATTTTCAACTTCTCCTTGAAGACAACACAACACTCTTCCTTTTTCAGCTTCCACCACGTTGTCTTCTGCTCTGCCTTTGCCTTCTTCACCTTCCTCACCATCAGCATCGTCCTGCACACCACCATCCTATGCTGTTTGGCAACACTCTCACCCACTACTACTTTGCAGTCACTGACTTCCTTCAAATTACATCGTCTGCACAAGATGTAGTCTACATGTGTGCTCCTACCTCCACTTTTATAAGTCACTCTATGCTCCTGTCTCTTCTGGAAAAAAGTATTTACCACAGCCATTTCCATCCTTTTTGCAAAATCTACCAACAACTGTCCTTCTGCGTTCCTGTCCTGGATACCAAACCTGTCCATCACTTCCTCGTCCCCTCTGTTTCCTGCACCAACATATCCATTAAAGTCTGCACCAATGACCACTCTTTCACCTCTGGGGGTACTCTGCACCACTTCATCTAACTCACTCCAGAATCTCTCCTTCTCTTTGAGCTCACATCCTGCCTGTGGGGCATAAGCACTAACAACATTGAACATCACGCCTTCAATTTCGAACTTAAGACCCATCACTCTGCCTGACACTCTTTTCACTTCTAGAACATTCCTGACAAACTCCTCCTTCAAGATGACTCCTACTCCATTTCTCTTACCATCCACACCATGAAAAAACAGTTTAAACCCCGCTCCTAAGCTTCTAGCCTTGCTACCTTTCCACCTGGTTTCTTCTCCTCTTCGCCAAACCACTCCGCTGCTCACCCAACAATGATTGCTGTCATGGCTTGCAGCTTCTGATCCGCCTCACCCTTTGACATTGACTCCAAAATTTCGCTGATCCAAAGGTTGGGGGTTCGAGTCCCACTCTCCACAAGGTTGTCACTGTCCCCCCAGTGCAGCTAACTGGGTTATCAAAGGCCGGCCATGTCGCTCACTGTCTATGGTGTAAGGCATGTAAAAAAACCATTGCTGACTTTCGATAAGAGTAGGCTACAAAGCCGTCGGCGTATTTCCACCCTGCGATGGCCTGGCGAGCTGTCCAGGGTGTACTCTGCCCTCGCCCGGAGTTGGCTGGGATGGGCGCCAGCCTCCCCACGATCCTAAAACGACCCCAGAAAATGAACTGATGATGAACATTATTTTTGAATGTTTGTTGTTATAAGCATTTATAGCATTGAACATGTATTTATTGATATTATATACACATATACATGTATGTATACGTCCGTCGGGGGGATCCTACATCATGGAATTCGGTGGTCGCGGGGAGATCTCGGTCCCAATTAACAGCGGAAAGTGAAGGATCCCTGTATATATCTTTTTATCTCTTTCTCTCTCTTGCTATATTAGGAAACATTTTGTTGACATACATGTCAACTGTTCTATTTGTCATAACAAATGTCACACAGTGCGAATCTTATTCATTGTTAATTTTCTGTAACCGCTTAATCCTAATTAGGGTCGTGGGCAGACTAGCACCCATCCCAGCCCCGCCGGCCGAGAGGAGAGTACACCCTGAACAGCTCGCCAGGGCATTGCAGGGCAGAAACACACTGAGGCTATACAGCTACTCTGTCGAAAGTCAGCAATGGTTCTTTTACATGAACCTCAGACCAGAGACAGTGAGAGACATGGCTGGCCTTTGATAACCCAGTTAGCTGCACTGGGGGGACATCGATAATCTTGTGGAGAGTGGAACTCAAACCCCCAACCTTAGGATCAGTGATGCAGCACCCTAATCACCAGGCCACCACTGCTCTACAAATCTTATTATAAAAGTTTATGAATGTAAATCCAGTTTTAGTGGTAATATGTAATATATGGCAAGTATTTTGCTTCTTAAAATAGCGAGCCCTTTTAACTAACACTTTTAATACCCCTACGCAGATCAATTGGCTAATATTCTATAATTGTTCATATAATTGTGTGACAAACTGAATGATCTCGCTCAGTGATTGATGCTTTTATTAAGACAAAAATCTACATGCTGTCAGCTGTAATTTCTTTCTATATGAATTCACATCATTCCCATTAGTACCATTCAAACCTTTATACGCACTTACACAACATCTGTTATGAAGCATATGCTAACTTCAATGCACTTATTAGCCTGTGACTGAAGTTCTAAGCGAATCAAATATTTTTAGAAATATAAATTCAAATATTTAAAAGATCTTTTAGAAAATTGTTTGAAAAGGTAAAATGGTCATACTGTACATCGTCATGAAAACTTTCATTCATTCATTTTCTGAGCCACTTAATCCCAATTACGGTTGCCGGCAGGGCTGTTGCTCATCTCAGTCGACTCCGAGTGAGGGCAGAGTACACCCTGGGCAGCCCACCAGGACACTGCCGGGCAGGAACACACTGATGGCTATGCAGTCTACTCTTTTCGAAAGTCAGCAATTGTTCTTTTACAGCCTCAAGCCAAAGACAGTGAGAGACATGGCCAGCCTTTGATAACCCAGTTCGCAGCAGTGACAACCGTTGACCATGGGTCTAGAACCCCCAACCTTAAGATTGGTAATCCAGCACCTTATCACTGGGCCACCACTGGTCTGTTTGTCATTAGAACATGCAACATAATTTATGACATAGATGTTCACCTGACTTCACCAGGTTCCTTCCACTGTCCATCGAAAATACCCAAATACTAGAATGTGAAAGTCGTGTATTCTGATCGATTGGCCCAGATGAAATTTTATTAGAGTTGAATGCATTCATTTTTACAACATGCATAGTTATAATGCAGAATTTAAATACATACCAATATATCAACTGATTTGGAAAAGTAACTTCTATATGTTCAAACCTGTTCCCAAGTACTGTCTCTGTTTATCATGTTTTCTCTCAGTTCTACAGTTATTACAGCTACAAAAACAATGTTCTTGGTGGATTAGTTACACGTGTGTGTGTGTGTGTGTGTGTGTGTGTGTGTGTGTGTGTGTGTGTGTGTGTGTGTGTGTTTGTGTGTGTATCTAGTTGGGGACTATTCTTGTCTCACTGGGACATTTGGCTGTTTACCACAGAGAAAATAATTCTAATTAAATTTCATTATTATAGTGTAAAAAATTAAACACACACACACACACACACACACACACACACACACACACACGGATTTCATTTTCTGAGCTGCTTTATTTTTTAATAGGGGTCACGGGAAGGCTGAAGCCCACTCCAGCCACCTATGGGCAAAGGAACATCTCATTAGACCATCGCAGGGCCAATCCAGATACAGTGGAGATGTGTGGAGGAAAACTCAAGGGTATTAGGCACCACTTGGGGGTGTGGGGGTGTGGTGTGTTTTGGACCCATAATCTGAGGAAGGCCTGTGACCTGTCTGGTCTCACTGGGTGATATATGTTGAATATTTAGTCATCCGTAATGACAAAGACTTATGCAAATTGCTGGACTTCCCTATCATGTATATGAATCAATTATTGACCATTAACAGCATGAATCTGAATCTGAATCCATAAATTGTAATACTTTTGGAATGAGTGATCATATTTCGTTCATTTAAAGACATTTGCAATCCCAAAATGGAGAATTATCCAATGATATCCTCTCTAATGAAAAGTCCTATATTTAAATTGTTTATGATTATACCTATAGAAGAGCAACTGTATGAATCACCGCACTGCATCATTATTGTATACAGTAGTTTATGTAACTATTGTAAGAGGAGTTTATTCACTGAAGTGAGTGTAAGATTATTTTATTATTTCCATTCCACTCTGTGTCCAAAGATTGCTCAGATGTCTTTGAACAGGAACATCATGTTCCAACGATATACAAGGAGCTGGACCAGGTGTCGTCAAGCGAGTACCTTCAAGTTTCAAAGAACCTTTGAGTTGACATATGATATAATTTCTTGGAACGTGTGATGGTTAAAAATGAGGAGCTTGATATATACATATATGATGTCATTCTTCAGTAATAGAGAATATTTTAAACAGAGGGGACTTGATGGACCAATCAGAGTCAAGAAATTAGACATGGGCAAAAGGAGGAACTTTGAGGATCCAATCAGAGCTGAAGAATGGTCGACCAATCAGAGTGGAATAGGCACTTTTTAAGCCAAAGGAGAGCTGGTAAAGAGTCTCTGAGTTCCTTTCTTGGAACATTTTTGTGTGTGTGTGTGTTACTGATTGTATGCTGTTGTTTTTTCCCCTGAAGGCTAAATAAACAACACAAAAATGAACCTGGACCTCTTGTGTGGTGAACTGGAGATTTTATCGCCACAACATTGTGAATGCAGTATTGAATTAGCCGAATGTGCATGTCTTTAGACTGTGTGAGGAAACCAGAACACCCCGGAAAAACACACACACAAGCTCAGGCAGAACATGCAAACTTGCAACTACACACACACACACACACACACACACACACACACACACACACACACGTTTCTGTGCATGAAGTATGTATGCCCCTTTTCTTAAAAGTGAGTGATGAATGTACCACTTAGGATGCATCATTCACATGGGAAACTAAATGTATTGCACATTTAAAACTCATTTAGGGTACAACAGTGCTCCTTAAAGTCTAATTATTCCTGCGTTCACCTTTCAGTGATTCATTGGTAAAGTATACAGTAAAGTAATGAAGATGTTCCAGTGAACTGATGTGTACAGTATATGACATTGAAACATCACTATTTATTGGAGATGGTTTAGCAGTAGGGGGCAGTGGTGGTCTAGTGGTATAGGGCGCTGGATTACTGATCCTAAGGCTGGGGGTTCAAGTCCCCATAAGGTTGTCTCTGTCCCCCCCAACCCCCCTCTTCCCCCAGAGCAGCTAACTGGGTTATCAAAGGTGGGCCATGTCTCTCACTGTCTATGGTGAGAGGCATGTAAAAGAACCATTGCTGACTTTCGTAAAGCGTAGCTGCAAAACCGTCAACATGTTTCTGTCCCTTGTTAAAAGGGTTGTGTCAGGAAGGGCATCCGACGTAAAAGCCTATGCCAAATCAAACGTGAGAATCTTTCACTACGGCGACCCCTGATAAAGGGAAAAGCCGAAAGGAATCTTCATTAGAGATGATTTAGCCCGAGCAGGGGTGGCCTGGTGCTATAGGGCTTTGGATCGCTGATCCTCAGGTTGGGGGTTTGAGTCCCACTCTCCACAAGGTTGTCACTGTCCCCCCCCTGTACAGATAACTGGGTTATCAAAGGCGGGCCATGTCTGTCACTGTCTATGGTGAGAGGCATGTAAAAGAACCATTGCTGACTTTCGTAAAGAGTAGCTGCAAAGCCGTCAGCGTGTTTCTGTCCCTTGCTAAAAAGGTTGTGTCAGGAAGGGCATCCGACGTAAAAAAAAAAAAAAAAAACCCTATGCCATATCAAACGTGCGAATCATTGGCTGTGGCGACCCCTGATAAAGGGAAAACGCTGAAAGGAAATGTGATTACAGATGGTTTAGCATACTGTACAACAGCAGATACTAATTTAAACAGTATGAATATAATTGAGGTTTGGTAAACACAGAACTATATATACAGTACTGTGTGAAAGTTTTCGACACATGTAATGGAATGGTGCAGAACTAAGATGCCTCTTATGTACATAAAAATAATGACATTAAATTAAAGATCTCTGCATAAAAATTAGATGAAGCACAGTGCTCAATAATAAATGAAGCTAATTTGATATTAGGTGTGATGACTTTGTTTAAAAATCGAATAGCATCAGGTAAAGTTCAGGTACTGTACTACTGGGTGTCTTACAGAACCAGCCACAGTTCATCATCATCATCATTTTCTGTAACCGCTTTCCTAACTAGGGTCGCAGGGAGACTGGCGCCCATCCCAGCCGACTTCGGGAAAGGGCAGAGTACACCCTGAACAGCTCGCTTGGCCATCGCAGGGCAGAAACATGCTGACGGCTTTGCAGCTACTCTTGTCGGAAGTCAGCAATGGTTCTTCTACATGAACCTCACACCATAGACAGTGAGAGACATGGCAAGCCTTTGATAACCAAGTTAACTGCACGGGGGGGGCAGTGACAACCTGTGGTGAGTGGGGCTTGAACCCCCAACCTTAGGCTCAGTGATCCAGCACCTATACCACCAGGCCACCACTGCCTGACCAGCCACAGTTTTCTTGGAAATGTTGACACTTGTTTCTTTGTTTGCATGCAAATTGCAGAAGCCTTTATTTTCCTTTCGGCTCTTCCCTTTTTTCAGGGGTCTCCATAGTGAATCATCTGCCTCCGTCTTCATGGAAGTCATATTTAATGATTCGCATATTAGATTTGGCATAGGTTTTCATGTCGGATGCCTTTCCTAATGCAGCCATGAGGCGGGAGGGGGTGGGCACTAACCAGTGTCTCTCCCCCTTATGCCGGTCCCAAGCCTGGAGAAATGCAGAGGGTTGTGTCAGGAAGGGCATCCGATGTAAAACCAATGGCAAACTTTTATGATGCAAATCAGAAGTATTACCCCCATACTGGATCAGTCGAGGCCCGGGTTAACAACGACCGCCATCAGTGCTGTCAACCAACAGGATGCTGATGGAAATTGGACTACTGTTGGTCAAAGACGTTGAAGAAGGAGAGGCGGGAGGCGTGTAAGTAGGCAGAGAGAGAAGAGGCAGTAGGATGCTGAGGTTGGAACTACCAGGCAGAAGGCCTAGAGGAAGACCAAAGAAGAGATTTATGGATGTGCTGAAGGAAGACATGAAGGTCGTTGGAGTAAGAGAAGAAGATGCAGAGGATCGGGTGAGATGGAGGCGGATGATTTGCTGTGGAGAAAACCCTGAAGGGAACAGCCGAAAGGAAAAGAAGATGATGCCCTTCCTGACACAACATTTAGCAAGGGGCGGAAACACGCTGACAGCTTTGCAGCTACTCTTGATGAACGTCAGCAATGGTTCTTTTACATAAACCTCTCCCCATAGACAGTGAGAGACATGGCCGGCCTTTGATAACCCAGTTAGCTGCACTTGGGAGGGGGAGGGAGGGGGCACAATGACAACCTTGCGGAGAGTGGGACTCAAACCCCTAACCCTAGGATCAGTGATTCAGCACCTTTTACCACAGGCCACCACTGCCCGATGTTGAAAATCTAAGTGTTTATTATTATTATTATTATTATTTTTTTTTGCATGAACTTGCACAATACAGAAATTATAAAATAAAAACCAATAACAAAGTTTATACAAGAATTAATAAATAAATAAATTAATTAATTAAAAATAGGTTCCTAAAACCTTTGCACACTATAGAATATACATTTTTTTTTTTTTTAAACTAACCAATTAAAAAAAAAACCCACCAATTATTTTCTTTATCCACAGACAGAATAAAAGTAGAGTGAGCACCCAAGAGCTGTGTTTTTCCCAAGCATGGTCACACTAAAGCATAGTACAGTTCTTGTGCCAACAGTATACCCACAAACTACTGCAGCCTTCTGCTTAAACCTTGATTAACATACATGAGATTGGTCCCTTGGCAGAGAGAAGCTTGGCTGTGAAGGTGATAATGAGACAGCCTGCAGCCTCTAGATAAACAAAGGCATGGTAGGTCCAAAACCAGCTGAACAGAAATTATTATTATAAGTGAACCACATCACAATTCACCATTTATCAAAATGAGCAGCATGTACCGGTATATAAGTGCAGAAGGATCGTATAGCGAAGACTCTACCAAGCAATACAGACACCAGATACGGGTTCTAGGTGTGTGACGGCAGTAAATAGATACGTTCAGAACGGAGTTTCTGTTTACAATGCGTAGAGGTTAATTCATTTTAGGAAGATGTTGAACAGCTGCTCTCTCAGCAGACATTTCCACACAAATTCATGAGTAATTACCTCTGTTTATGGAGACAAGATCCACCACTCACTAATTAGTATTACTATAAATTACAGTGCTTAGGCCCTCCACAAGGACTTATTTTAAGAACTATACTTCTCACACATATGTGAATATGATGAAAACTGTAATGGGAACATAAAAGCTTTACACACACACACACACACACACACACACACACACACACACACACACACACACACACACACACACACACACCACTTCTTTCTTTTCTATTGTGTGAAACAATGGTCATAAAGCCATTGTCCATTTTAATGAATAGGAATTTGACAGATGCTCTAGAAAACCTGTGTGTTGTGAAATATGTACAAAACAACTGTTTTCAACCGCTGCTGTGTGCCTATAGAATGTTTTACAAAAGCACTCTTATCATCTAATCTTAATTAAAACTGTATTCCCAATTCCCATAGTCATGATTATGCTAACACTTGTTTGCGAATGCTTTTGTTTGGAAAAGGCTTTATCGGACCTGTCAGCTGTTTTCATGTGGATTGGGGTATAATTCCTGTTTCGTTCTGCATACTCTCTAGTCCTTGTCATCAATGTACATAAGACCCATATACAGTACACTCAAAGAACAATCAGGCTTGGCTGAGATCAAACCCATGTGCTTGTATGCCCGTGCTTGTTACCGATTCCCTCTTCGGTGTACAGTATCTGAAAAGGCCTCTATTTATATCCGAGCCCTAGCGATGCATAAAATAAAGCATAGGTTACACAAGAGGAATTCAGTCGGGAACTATCGCTAGTAAGAGAAATGATTCAGTCGTTATGATTCAGCTTGTTTCACCTTAAAATCTTTTTTATTTTTAACTTATTACTTTATGTAAAGTGTGGAATAAATCAGGATGCTGGTGTCGATAATATTCAGTGACAAGGTGATGTGAATGGATCCTGACAGAAAGCAGTCACAGTTACTTTTACACCCTGAACTTGATTGTTGTCTTTTAACAGCATGTCACAAAGTATTATATTTACTCTATAACACAAATGTGTGTGTGTGTGTGTGTGTGTGGTGGGGGGGGGGGGGGGGGGGAGGTGGCATAATTGGAAGCACAGCCACTACACAGCAAGAAGGACTTGAGTTCAAGTCCTGGGTTTGGGTGTTTCTGTGTGGAGTTTGCACAGTTTCCCTGTGCTTGCTTGGGTGTCCTCTGAGTAGTCCAAAGACACCCACTTTGGCTCTAATTGGCTGTTTTGTAGCCTGGTGGTAAAGGTGCTAGATTGCTGATACTAAGGTTCGGGGTTCGGGTCCCACTCTCCTCAAGTTTGTCAATGCCCCCACACCCACCCACCACCACCACCACCACCACCACCACCCCAACCACCGCAACCACCCCAGTGCAGCTCACTGGGTTGTCAAAGGCCAGCCATGTCTCTCACTGTCTACGGTGAGAGGTTCATGTAAAAGAACCATTGCTGACTTTCGTAAAGAGTAGCTGCATAGCCAACGTGAAACTCTACGCCAAATCAAATATGCGGATCATAAATATGACTTCATGAAGATGGAGGCAGATGATTCGTTGTAGTGACCCCTGAAAAAGGGAACAGCCAAAAGGAAAAAAAAAAAGTACTCTCATTTGGTGTGGATGTGTGTATGAATGGTTATATGTGTGTTGTCCCCACAGTGGTATGGCGAGCCCAGTGTTGGCTGAGTTAGGCTCCAGTATCCCTGCAACCATAGTCGGATTAATGAGTTTGGCAAATGAGTGAATAAGTGAGAAAAACACAAATGTGTAAGTTAATCATTTTTTAAATTTTATTTACAGCACATCATACTAAAATAAATACTGTATAATATTTTTAAATTAATAAAATATATAATTAATTTAATTTAATTTAAAATCTACATTTAGTCTTGTGGAATGTGTGATACACACATTAGTTCCTTGTCACTTATGCTGTATAAACAGTCCTTCTGTGACCCGTCTGTTTTTCTGGCAATTGACAATTAATATGACAAAATAAATAAATAAATAAATAAAAAGCAGATTATGGTACCGAGAAGCCAGGAAATACAAACGTCATCCCTTTGCCTTGAATGTCTCCTCACTGTCCACTGGTTGACACAGGTAAGAATCTGAGCTTTATGTCCAAAAAGACACTCCGCTCGGCGATCTTAAAATGCATTTTTATTTTCTTTTTGTAGGAATTTTTCAGATATGCTGAATCAGATCAGTTCATCACATTTCTTTTTCAAATTTTACTATCGTAGGTTATAAAACTGCACTTTATAGGTAATGATATATTACACATATGCAGAATACACTCTGTTAATATCCAAGGTCATTTAGCCATTTCCTGGAAGAAAACCATGAAAAACCCTTTCAGAAACCCATGAAACAGCCTCTCGTGTGCTGCTAACTTCAGTGGTAAAGGAAAAAAAATAGTCCCTTAGATTTATTCATGCATTCTCCTTCTCATAAAATCTGAAATTAACCTGATAGTGGTCTACTACCTCTGAACCGAATATGAAAATGCTATCTGCATTTACAGTGCCGTCATAAAATTGAACTGATGTGCTGAACTTTAGAAATATCCAGCTATAGTGTTTAAGCACTGCTGTAAGCAGGACACGCTGTGCCTGAACATTAAAACATTGCTATACAGTATGACCCACTAACATTCCTCAAGCTTTAATTAAATGTTCTTTTGATCGCAAGTCTTGAGACCACTCATGAAAACTGTTAGGAGTTGTCAAAGGTAATTAATGACAATACTGAGTCACACACAACATACTGTATTTCATTTCATGAATAAGCACCGCGGTCAGCTGCCAAGTTGCCTGCACTTATAAAAATGCATGAATTTTATGTCCTTCCTGACATGTCTGACCAAATTTGACCTTTAAATAGTTGCTCAAAATCCCCCAAGACTGTCCACTATAATGTAGCATACATAGAGACACAATGGCATTTCTCATCCTCACAGTATTTTTCTGGTCTGGACAATTCTTTTGTACATTTTTTTAAACCATGCACAGTCACATATATCCCCATCCGCACCAACCCATACATGACAATCCATTTCTTAAAAAATATTTGAATAAGCAGAAGAAGAAGAAGAACAAGATGATGATGAATAAAAAAGTAGTCCAATTGTTTTTGCACCAATGCCATTCGTCTGCAAGTGAGGAGAAGCTTTCATAAAGGCAAATAAGCTGAATAGCAGCTCATCGTCCTTCACTGTCCTTCAAATAAGCTCAATAAAAGCTTTAAGATCCATATCTCAGGATTTACAGGCAACTCTAACATGACAAAATTACTGAACAAGCTGAGAAGTACAACCATACACACAGCGCTAATGCTATCAGCGATACAGCTATATAGACACAAAGATTCAAATTTAATTGGATTGGCTGAACTATGCATATAGGCACACGTCCTGTGGCACCGTTTCCTTTTTGCATATTTCATTTATAAATGACACAAAGAAAAGCAGGTGTTATATCATTAAAAACATCCCTCCTATTTCTTTTCAATTTCTGTTTTATCTGAGCCAAACTATTTTCTGACAGATATACAAAGTGTGGATATTATGGGACTGGGTTTATGTAAGTTAATATGTAAGGTGGTTTATTATATGACGAACGCACTACATGCATGCTCATTAGTCGATACAACATCCACACAGGAGGCAATCAGCGACAAGCAACCATGCAAAGTCCTTGAACTCCACTGAAATGAGCAATGAAAGTAGAAATTTTCTCAAGAAATCATATTTATATGGGTACACATTTTAACTTCAGTGAAATGTCACACAACGCGATTGAGCTAGCAGGCCGTGGTTCCTTCAGAGTGGACAGAACCAACATGTCCAGTAAGAAACGCGGAGGAGGCCTGTGTGTTTACATCAACAACAGCTGGTGTTCCAACTCCATAATTAAAGATATTCAATGCTGTCTGGATAGATAGAGTGTTATGGTACAGTGTAGACCTTTTTATATGACGAGGGAGCTTACATCTGTAGTTAGAATCAAAAATTGTAATAAAAGTTATTATAATGATCTCCAGTTATAATAATAAAAAAAGTAATAAAAGTTATTCTATGATAATAAATGCAATATAAATTTATGTGCTACCCAAGCTAATGCTAAGCTAGCCATGGAGCTACCACAACACTCCATTAACATATAGCTAACAGCATAGGCGAACTGTGTTATAGTCATGGCAGGAAACTTTTACCATGCAAACCTGAAGTCTGTCCTGCCTGGACAATCACCTAAATGTGAGTTTTCTGACGAGGGAAAAAACCACACTGGACCACATATATACAAACATCCAATATGCTTATACAGATGCTCCCTGACTTACATTTTAGTTAGGTTCCGGACGGTCGAACGTAAGGTGAAAAAAAACCACAAGTTGTTACTGTATGTTCCAGTGACGAATGACGTTCATACTGTACTATACATCCATAAATACCATTACTGTATCTCATAAAACACCCCTAAATCAATTATTATAAACATAACATTGTAAAATAGTAGCCTCAGTAAGACAGAATACATATGCGTGAACGAGAAGGACCGGTGAGGTTACAGGGGGCAGAGATAAAGAAGGTGGAGGATTTTAAGTACTTAGACTCAACAATCCAGAGCAATGGAGAGTGTGGAAAAGAGGTGAAGAAGCGTGTGCAGGCAGGTTGGAATAGATGGAGAAAAGTGTCCGGTGCGATGTGTGATCGGAAGGTATTGGCAAGAATGAAGGGAAAAGTGTACAAGACGGTGATGAGGCCAGCGATGTTGTATGGTTTAGAGACAGTGGCCCTGAGGAAAAGGCAGGAGGCAGAGCTGAAGGTAGCACAGATGAAAATGTTGAGGTTCTCTTTGGGAGTAACGAGGACAGATAGGATCAAGAATGAGTACATCAGAGGGACAGCACATGTAAGATGTTTTGGAGACAAAGTCAGAGAGGCTAGATTTAGATGGTTTGGACATGTACAGAGGAGGGATAGTGAATATATTGGTAGTAGGATGCTGAGGTTGGAACTACCAGGCAGAAGGTCTAGAGGAAGACCAAAGAGAAGATTTATGGATGTGGTGAAGGAGGACATGAAGGTAGTTGGAGCAAGAGTAGAAGATGCAGAGGATAGGGTGAGATGGAGGCAGATCATTTGCTGTGGCGACCCCTGAAGGGAACAGCCGAAAGGAAAAGAAGAAGAAGAAGAAGAAGAAGAAGAAGAAGAAGAAGAAGATGATCAACACAATAGAGAGGCGTGCAAATGCCCTGCTCTTCTACATTGGGACAATGACCCCATCCACCTGCAGCAGCACCAGATCAGAGCTACCCTGCGGCAAGTCAACACAAAGAAGTCTACTGGCAGAGCTGGAGGTAGCAGAGATGAAAATGTTGAGATTCTCTTTGGGAGTAACGAGGATGGATAGGATCAGGAATGAGTACATCAGAGGGACAGCACATGTTAGAGGTATTGGAGACAAAGTCAGAGAGGCTAGATTGAGATGGTTTGGACATGTACAAAGAAGGGATAGTGAATATATTGGTAGTAGGACACTGAGGTTGGTACTACCAGGCAGAAGGCTTAGTGGAAGACCAAAAAAAAGAGATTCATGGCAGACATGAAGGTTGTTGGCGTAAGAGAAGAAGATGCAGAGGACAGGGTGAGAAAGAGGCAGATGATTTGCTGTGGCGACACCTGAAGGGAACAGCCAAAAGGAAAAGAAGAAGAAGGTTCCCATCTACCTCAAAACAGCCACCACAATTCCAGTGCCTCAGAAGAGCACAGCAAGCTGCCTAAATGACTACCACCCAGTTGTCCTAACCCCCATCATCACTAAATGTTTCGAGAAACTCGTCTTATCTCATATTAAGGCTGCCATCTGTGCTGATCTCGATCCACATCAGTTTGCATACAGAGCAAACAGCTCAACAAAGGATGCCATCAATACAGCCCT
The DNA here is from genome assembly GCA_024760905.1 of Plotosus lineatus. Lineage (NCBI taxonomy): Eukaryota > Metazoa > Chordata > Actinopteri > Siluriformes > Plotosidae > Plotosus > Plotosus lineatus. The sequence goes on along the minus strand of CM045747.1, from coordinate 18,540,479 downwards.
CACACACCTGAACAGTTCATCATTTTCTGTAACCGCTTAATCCTAATTTGGGTAGGGGGAGGCTGGTGCCCATCCATTTAACAGAGTCCAACTACATAAACTGGTTCAGAAGATGGGCAGTCCAGGCGTAGGGAGCTCACTGTGCACCTGCATACTGGACTTTCTCAGTAACAGACCTCAGAATGTCAGGATAGGAGAACACATGTCCTCCACTCTCATCCTGAACACCGGAATACCACAGAGGTGTGTACTTAGCCCTGAAGATAAAATAATTATAAACTAATGAGAATATCTAGTGGCGCAGTGGTGCAGTGGCTAGTACAGCCACCATACAAGCAAGAAGGCCTGGGTTTGAGTCCCAGGCTCGGGTGTTTCTTTGTAGAGTTCGCATGTTTTCCCCATGCTTGTGTGGGTCTCCTCCTCAGTCCAAAAACATGCACCATATGCTAATTGGCTATTCCAAGTTACCTCTAGGTGTGAGTGTGAAAGGCTGTGTGGGTTGCTCTGCAAAGACCTGGCAAGTTGTCTACAATGTAACCCGCGACTCTAATTAGGATTAAGAATCTTAGAAAACGTACGAATAAATGAACGATAAGCTAATTATTAGACAACTCGCTAGATTCTGCTCTTGGTTCTCCACTTCCTGTAGGGAAGTAACACCTTACGGAACTATGATGTATCTATAGCTGAACTATACAACACATCAGTTTTGCATATGGTGCATATCCATTCATTCATTTTCTGAACCATTTAATCCTAATTAGGGTCACAAGGAGGCTGGCGCCCATCTCAGCCGACTCTGGGTATACCCTGGACAGCTCACCACGACATCACAGGGCCAACACCCACACAACCATTCATACTCACTCTCACAACCTAGGGGTGATTTGGAACAGCCAATTATCCTACTGTTCATGTTTTTGGACTGGGGGGGGGGGGGTAGTACCCGAAGGAACCCCATGCAAGCATGTGAAGAACGTATAAGCCCTACACAGAAACATTCGAGCTGGGAATTGAATCCAGAAAGTTCTTTCTGTGAGGCGGATGTGCTAACCACTATGCCACCGTGATGCCCATATGGAACATATTTTTCTTTCTTTCTTTTTTTTTTAAACAAAACAAAAAAGATTAACTGTTTTTCTATGTAAAAAAAAAAAAAAAAAAAAAAAGATCAACCTCCTACGATGTATTTTGAATATTCAGAAAGTGTGCCTTGAGCATGTACCTGGTTCAGAGTGTTGTACACCAGGAGCACTGAACTAAGTTTCAGTATTCAATCTGTGATCATTAATGTGTGATTTGGGTCGAACAGACTGTGATCCCTATGAGAAATGGGAAGTGGTATGTCTTCAGAGACCCGAAGCAGAAACCAGTCAAGGAGACAGAGAAAACCTCCCATTAAAGAACAGAGAGATGCAATAAGGATACTTTGTCAGGAAGCACACCATCTTGGTGCAGTGGGATCTGCAGTTGAAGTTGGTACTATGGCAACTGTGTAGTGGGTCTGCATGGCGAAGAAGACTAAACAGCTGAGTGGGGCAGAGTACCTGCATGAATCAGCTAGGGAGACAGTAAACATGTTTACACAGAACAACTGTATGGATCAGCAAAATGTAGAAGAACTGAATGTTAAACTGCAGCACAGAAAACAAAATTAAAAACGTATATAAATGCTGGTGAATGGAAGGGATTCAGGATGGTTTATTAGGTGCTGGCCATAAGAGGATTCTTGATGGTACAACCTGCAGAATAAATATTGTTTGGTACAAAGACTTTTTCAGAAGATATTGTCATTTTGCTTACAATTCATTCTCAGAGAATTACAGTACAGGGATCCCTCACTTTCCGCGGTTAATTGGGGCCGAGGACCAACCCCCCCCCCCCGCGCGACCGCCGAATTCCGCGAAGTAGGATTAAACCCCCCTGACTGACGTATATGTACATGTATATGTGTATATAATATCAATAAATACATATTCAATGCTATAGATACTTATAATAACAATTAAACATTCAAAAATAATGCATAAGATGTAAATAAAATACAAATACACACTCATACAGACGCGCATGCACACGCACACAGATGTGCACTTCTTTTCCTTTCGGCTTTTCCCCCTTTCTCGGGAGTCGCCACAGCGAATCATCTGATTCGCACGTTTGATTTGGCAGAGGTTTTTACGTCGGATGCCCTTTCTGTCACAACCCTTTAGCAAGGGACAGAAACACGCTGACGGCTTTGCAGCCTACACAGATGCGCACCTCACATAAAAATGTAAGTAGTTTTGATGGGGGGGTTTTGGGTTGATTTTTGTTTGTTTTGGGTTTTTTTTTTTTTTTTGCATAATTGGCCTTGTTTTGCAGCATTTTCCTTAACTTTTCCACCTATTTTTCCTTAATTTCTTTATTTTTTTAATTCGATGAATTAAAAAAAAAAAAAAGCGATGCACTGAAGCCGCGTGAATTGAAGCGCGAAGTAGCGAGGAATTACTGTATTGTTAAAAATGGTACTTGCAGGTATTACATATTATGTCTTTATATATTATTATATATTATGTTTTCTATATATTATCAATTATGTCTTTAAGCAATATATTTCTCAAGGCTATATACTTTGCCTGCAATGGTCAAGCTGTTCAGGGTGTACCCTGCCTTCACACAGAGTCAGCTGGGATAGGCTCGAGCCTCCCTGTGAGCTTATTAAAAGATAAAACAATGAATAAAATAAGGTAATTTCACTTTGTGAGTTAAACTATCACATTTTCCTTTTCAGTACCATTCTGCTACCTTAGTTAGTGTCATACTTTGCTGCGTAATTTCCCTTTCGTATTTCTAATTGCATACTATGTACATTTATTAAAAATAATAAAAGACATTAACAATAAAAATATTAAAATTAAAGTTAAAAATGACCTACCTAACGGTACTTGAAAGTACGAAAATAATATGAATTAAGATTCTTCTCTGTCTTTTCATCCAGGCAGTGGAATGGACATTTCTTGGTTGTCCAAACAGCGTCACCGGCCATTTTCAAACACACACTGAGCACTAATAAAAATGTTACTGCTTTTCCTACTATAGAACTGTGCACTAACAAAATGTTACCCAGACAGAATTTTATTATACCAACCCTATTGTCAGAAAAGTTTCCTGATAATTAAAAAGTCATAGATTTTGTTTTTTATGGTAGTTGGAAAAACTTTGCAAATTGTTTTTGGAAATGTGGTTAGCAATACGAGAAACAGACGCTATTTGCCTTTTCTATGCATCTTCCAGAATGGAACATGGCCACTTGAACTACAACACCCAACAACCATGAACTGTTTCATGTTCAGAATACTGAATACCTGCACCTGTATACATTGTAAAGTACACATGCTGTGTTTGTCGTACCTTTTCATCTCAGGTCTTCGTATTTTATGTTGTTATTCTTCCTTGTTCTGTGGGGCAGTGGTGGCCTAGGGGGGAAAGGTGCTGGATCGCTGATCCTAAGGTTGTGGGTTCGAGTCCTACTCTCCACAAGGTTGTCACCCCCCCCCCCCAGTGCAGCTAACTGGGTTATCAAAGGCCGGCCATGTCTCTTACTGTCTATGGTGAGAGGTTCATGTAAAACAAGAGTGCAGGCTGGTCTGACCGTGGGGGGGGTGCACATGTGCACATCTCGGTTGACCGGAACTCAAGTCCCAGGGGTAAAAGTCCTAAGCCTTAAAAGGAAAATGAAACACCGACTAAATTAGTTGGCGGTAGCTTAAGTATAGTTTGTTGAAGCGATTGTTGCTTAAATTTTATATCATAAATAAACAATTGCACATACAGCGGTTTTGTTTTATGTGCTTGTCGTATAAGTTATCAACCCGAAAGCCGCCGTTGCCAAGTGCCCACCTACACAAAGTTACCGTGAAGTCACTGGGTTGGTACAAAGTACCACATGAAATATAGTGCATCCATATCACAGCATATTATATGACAAACAACATGGAATCTCACACTAACAACATGCACAGCTTTTCAGCAGAAGACGATTCATCTATTACTCTCAGAAGACGAATCAAATATTATAGTTCAACCAAAAACATTCTCGAATATATTTCAAACTACATCTGTAAGTGCATGTGCTAAATACATTTACAAATTGGGCTAAAGTTATTTATCTATTCAAAGGCACAAACAAATATTAATACATATTTACAGCACAAAAACATACTATTAATTTTATAAAAGTACTGAGCATTAGGCTGCAGATCCAGGCTGGATGGCTTCTGATTATTTCAGCCATTCATTCTCTGTACGTCAATGTTTGTGTTCTAACACATGTGCAGGAGCCGGAGGCGGGACTAACAAACTGTGCTTTATTCTCACACTCGCACTTTGATTGACAGGGTTCAGCTATTATTGCTTACTGATAATATTATGTTTGTTGATTGGTCAGCTCGGGCGTGCACATTCGCAGTGCCCCTTACACGTTAACTTCCGGTTTACTTCCTGACTCTAGTCATGCGGAACTTGTCTCCGACTTTCTCTTCAATAACAGTCATTAAGTTTATTTATAAAATTGTGAATACACATAATTTCTTGTCCAGCGGAACTCAACTCCTGCTGCGGGCAGGATGGGGGGGGGGTGCACGTGAACCCTGTATAGCCCCCCCCCAGCCTACGCCCTTGTTAAAGAGCCATTGCTGACTTTTCGTAAAGAGTAGCTGCATAGCCGTCAGCGTGTTTCTGCCCCTTGCTAAAGAGTTGTGCCAGGAAGGGCATCCGACATAAAAACCTGTGCTGAATCAAACATGCGATGATTTGCTGTGGCGACCCCTGAGAAAAAGGGAACAGCCGAAATAATAATAATAAGAAGGCTTTTTTGTCCCCCCGACTGATTGTACTTTGAGAGCCTGTAACAGTGAATTTCTCCATTGTGAGATCAATAAAGCTGTATCTATCTATCTATCTCTTTCTTGTTCTTCGTCTCTCTTTGTTTTTGTTTTTTTTTTATTCATATCCCTGGTACCCTTACCAGTGCCCTTCCCTTACCCCTTTGTGTCCAAGCGTCTATCAGAAAGCAGAGTGGCAGTTAGGGTTCTGTACTGTACCTCCAAGTATTTACATTCACACCCCATTTCCTGTTTTCTTCTTATCGTAAGTATGAACCACCATTCTATCAAAATCTGCACTTTCACATCAGCAGTCAGTGATCCCACTTTTTTCTTTTCTTCTTCATATTCCTTTCAGTCTTTCCTTCAGGATTCATCCTGCCACTTAACAAGACAAAAGGTTCTCAACGTCATGTCCATTCTGGGATACTATAGTCATACAACATGGTAATTACGTGTGGTTTGGTCGCTGAAAGCGGGCGCTATCAGACTGGGGCGCTATAAGAATCGCATTTTGTCGGGTTATATAAGCCAGATCATACAGAAATAAACTGTAAATCCCTTGCTCTGGTTTCCTCCCACAGTTCTAACACATTCACGTTATGTCAGCTGGCTACTTTAGACCCTATAAATGTGAATGTGAGTGTAAATAGTTGATTGTGTCTCTAGTAGCTCTGCAATAGAGTGACACCCTGTTTGGCGTGTACCCCACCTCTCACTTAAAATCAGTAAGAACTGGTGCCAGCATCCCTGACTGATGAGTGGTATAGATAATGATGTAAATCTCTTGGATGTCCTTGGATTTAATTTCAGAGATGCTGGGAGTTCATTTGTGGAATTGTGTCCTGTAGAGAAGTGGGCTCACAAGGACATGGGGAGTTAAGTCGCATTAATAAATAATATAAACGCATTAATCTTACATATAGGCTGATCTACTTTCACCCCAGTCAGGAGCGTGGATCTAAATGTGTCACATGTGGGAGGCAACATAGGTATTGTCCTGTTTTGTTTTGTTTTTTTCTCCCTCACTCTGTGAAGTGTTTTGGGATCAGACATTCCCCTGATTTTTTTTTTTTTTTATTATTATTTTTTTCATAAAAAGCATTAGCTGTGCTGTCAATAAGAATACGTGTTCAGAATAACTGCACTCTGATTGGCAAATGTGTCTGATCTTCCTACTAATTGCTATGCTGACATTTCTCTGCGCTCTGCCACCCCCCAAAGCAAAACAAACAAACAAACAAACAAACAAACAAACAAACAAACAAACAAACAAACAAAAACAGAGCCAGGTGTCACAGCACCGCTGAGATATTCCCTATGACAGTGTCTCTGCTAAGATCACCTCAAACTCATGGAAATTGGCACGCTTGCCTTCAAGAGCATCTGAATATTAAAGAATCCTTATCTGCCTCTTTCCGCCAATATTTGATTGTTGATTTGTGATGAATAGCTTGCAGGAGAGTAAACAGTGCAGTACAGGTGCTTCAAAAGCTTATCAAAATCAGGGAGTTAAATTTATATCCTAGTGTCTGCAAACAGGATGGTATGCAGCTAGGATAAATAACAAGAACACAGAAAAATATTTCATGTTTAATGAGCAAGCAGAGACATTCCTTCGTATTTTAACTGATCTTAACCACTGCTTTAAGGCCTGACATAAGAAATACCCCCAACTTTCCCCCACTTTCCACGGTTAATTGGGCCAGAGATCCTCCCGCGACCACCAAATTCTGCGAAGTAGGCTCACCCCACCCCACCCCACCCACCCCACCCCACGACTGACGTATACGTACACGTATATGTGTATATAATATCAATGATGCTTAACAGTTAAACATTCAAAAATAATGCATAAGATGTAAATAAAATATAAATACACACACATACAGACGCGCGCGCATGCCTGCCCGCAGATGAGTGTGCGTGCGCTCAGACGTGCACCTCACAAAAATGTACTGTAACTAGTTTTGATGGGAGGTTTTGGGTTGGTTTTTTGTTTTATGGTTGTTTAGGGTTTTTTTTTTTTTTTTTGCACAATTGGCCTTGTTTTTGCGGCATTTTCCTTCACCTTTTCCCCTATTCCTAAATTTCCTTATTTTTTAATTTGATGAATACATTTTTTTTAAAACCACAATGCACTGAAGCCACATGAATTGAAGCACAAGTAGCGAGAGATCCCTGTAAATCAGTGCTTCTCAATTATTTTCTGTGCACCCCCATGCGAGCGACTCTAAATAGTATTATTTGTGTATAAAATTGTTATTAGTACACCTCTGCATAACCTTGTATCTTTATTAGCATTAAAAACAAAAAGAGAAAGAATTACGGTTCAACTTACAATAAAGAAAAACTTCATGGACATTGTTTTTTCATCTGTAACAGAAAAGATATAAAGTGCACCAACGTGCCTGAAAAAAAAAAAAACATCCTTATTTGAACGCATTCAACTTATTTATGTCTTAATATCTCCGTCTCTCTCCACATGTCTCTTCGTTCCTGTTTGAAATTTTTCCGTGTTGTTTCTTGAGGGCTTGTTCATTGCACTTCATATCGTTTGCTTGTGCGAAAAACCACTACACCAGAATGCGACAATGACAGCGCTACTGCCAACTAGTGGAGCGGAGGTGCAATTACACTTAATTCTCATACACAATTCCAGAAAAGCATGTTCCCCAGGATCATACACGCCCCCCCCCCCCCCATCATAATGCGCCCCCCACTATTTGAGAAGCATTGCTGTACAGTATATGTATGTGTTTATGTAACACATTGGGCTTTTGTATAATAAAGCTAACAAAACCTGTTATTTTAGCACACTCATTTAAGCTGATGAGATTCTCTCTCTCTCTCTCTCTCTCTCTCTCTCTCTCTCTCTCTCTCTCTCTCTCCATTTTTTGCAGATGGGACTGACATAAAAAAAAAGCATTTTAATGTGGTGTCTTGTACATTTCCTTTGTTATGTTCTGCATTTATGGAGCGGAATGCATTTAAGGTATGAGGAGTCTGTCTTGTCACAGAAAATGTGACCACACATCATGTACAAAGTAATGTTTTGGAAAACAAAGACACATTTATGAGCCCCATCAGAGCATTAGCACTATTGTCTGCACTCAAGCTGTTGTTCACAGTGGTGTTGTACTGATTCATTGTGAATTCACAGCCACCAAATGTCAGTGTGAGACTGGAAGGACATACCAGGTGTCTGATTATGAGTCATTTCTATGTTTATGGACTTCCAAAACATTGCTAGCTTCCCACGTGAATGAATAACTGCATAAAACATTAGACTCAGCAGGCAGACCACCCATGCTGATTTTAACAACATTCTATTTTTTCAGTGTTTCTTCAGTGTAACTCTTAAACATTAGATTGCAGCCAAAACATTTCCCCCAAGTTTTGGGGGCATGCTAACTTCAATTTAGGACTTAGTTGTGATCATGTGCTTTGTAATAAGGTTGGACGAGACAAGGAAGCTTTAAAGATAATTCTCTGGCAAATCTCAGACAGTTCACTTAAGCCATCTTGTGTGTAGACACGAATAAATAAACAGTTTCAGAGCTTTCACTTATCTATGAGTTGAATAAAGAAAAGTTTGGATGAGCCGCAAAGACTCACTACAAGTCAATGTGCTGATTTTGGTGCACCGGTAAAGAGTGCTGGATCGCTGATCCTAAGGTTGGGGATTCGAGTCCCACGCTCCACAAGGGTGTCACTGTCCCCCCACCCGTATAGCTAACTGGGTTATCAGAGGCCGGCCATGTCTCTCACTGTCGATGGTGAGAGGTTCATGTAAAAAAAAAAAAAAAACATTGCTGACTTTTGTAAAGAGTAGCTGCAAAGCCGTCAGCGTGTTTCTGTCCCTTGCTAAAGGGTTGTGTTCAGGAAGCGCATTCGATGTTAAAACTTATGCCAAATCAAACATGTCAATCAGATGAGTCACTGTGGCGACCCCTGAAAAAGGGGAAAAGCCGAAAGGAAAAGAAGAAGAAGATGGGGGGAAAAAGGAAGCCAAAGAACTAGTCACGGACAAGAAAAACATTAGCTTCAGAACTGAGGACATAACCAAAGCCTAACACTTTTCTGTGAGGGCAGGACAGCGGCATAGTAGATATTACAGCAATAAGGTAATGAGTTCAAATCCAGGCTTTGGACGTTTCTGTGTGAAATTTGTATGTTCTCTTGTGTTGTGGGTTTTCTCAAAGTCCAAAGACATGCACATTCAGCTAATTGGTCCCAAATTTTCCCTAGGTTTGTTTGTGTGTGTGTGTGTGTGTGTGTGTGTGTGTGTGTGTGTGTGTGTGTGTGTGTGTGTGTGGTTCCTACCCTGCCATGGTCTGGGAAGCTGTTCAGGGTGTAGCTCAGCCTGTGTTGTCTGAAATGACTGCTTCGCGAGCTGCTAATGTAGATGGATCACAGGTGTTTAGTGATCATGTGACTGCTGATAAAATAAGCAAAGTGAATTCTGAACTATCCAGACGTATACTTTCTGCTCAGTCTCAGTCAAACACTGCAAAAGTGATAGGACTGTGCAAATGATACATGCTAATGAAACAAAACATAATGCTTAAACAACACAACAGGTTCTTAAGAAATTTGAAAGTCCACAATGACCATGCCAGCCACCTGATCGCAACCAGATAGAGCATGCTTTTGTTATTGACGACACAACTGAAGGTCGACCAAAAAAAAAAAAAAAAAAAAAAAAAAAAAAAAGCTGCAACTGGACTTGCAGTAACAGTCATTCTGTAATAAAGTACTGTTCTGTACTATTATCGTCAAACATTATACCTCACATACTTCATTGCCAAACTGCTTAATCCTACACTGAGTAAAGGTTGGGTACACCCTGAACACCAGACTATCACAGGGCAGCACACACATAACCATCTACACTCACACTCACAATTAGGGGCAATTTGCAACTGCCACTTATCCCAATGTGCATGTTTTTTTTTTTTCTACTGTGGGCGGAAACCAGAGTACCTAGAGGAAACCCACGCAAGCACTGGAGAACATGCAAAATGGACACAGAAACGCTTTCACTGAGCCCAGGACATTCTTTCTGTCAGGCAGACATGATAACCACTACGTCACTCTGTCGCGATCAAATTTTTCCTCCCTAATTTTATTGTATCCAATTCCCACTCAAGTTTTTACTTTTCCTATCACACGACCACCACCAATCAGGGAGGGGCGAAAACATGCACACTCCCCTTCCGTGACATGCGATGCTAGGCACCCTCTTCTTTTCGAACTGCTGCACATGAGCATTTTCGGGGTGGAAAAGTGCTATCTGCCTCCTCAAATGAATGAGCTCACAGATGCCCATGATTGGCTGGTGATCGCTGTGAGTGATACGGAGGTGAGCATGTGCCTTAGCTCCCCTGGACTTCTGGTCACAGATGGCTGTTGCATTAACCCTGATTCAAACTTGTGATCTCTGGGTTAATTGTCATGCACCTTGTTGATGCGGCACTCGGGAGCTCCCGCCGATCCATTCTGAGAACAGGTTTTATTCACCATAAGACCAAAAACACAGGCTTCCCAGTACCCTGTCCCAAGTGCAAAAGGGGCTGCTGGCTGCAGACTGGCCTGCTTTCCCACAGCACACAGAGATTACACAATACAAATAGATTACACTCCAGGGACACATCAAGCATGGCCTCCTAAAACTGATCTGCCGATTCAATGACAGTGCTAAAGATAACAACAATAATAATGATATATCAGGATGCAGTGAAAAATAACGAGATATGTTAATATTGTACATACACCACATTGTTTATAACTTCAGAGGGTTAGTTTTAATATGAAGCAGAATGGACAAAAGCCACTTTAAACACCCGGTAGCTATTAGCTGTATTATTTCTGTAGGAAGAGACACACACACACACACACACACACACACACACACACACACACACTGCATATACCGTTTGAAGCTTAACTTTTGCAGGTGTGTCCATTGGAAAACTTTCAGTAGCTGATGAACACTGTCGGCAACTTGTCTGTGCAGGAACTGCTCGCTTACGCAGGATGCCTTCCATTGAGAAACCTTTTGCACAAGTACAGTCACATACATAAATATCAGTGAATTTCAAATTATGCTTATTATGGCTGGCCTGGTGGGCTCTCTGCAGTTATTTTTGTTCATTTATTTAAAAAAAGGAGCACTAGTTTTACCAAACCAATTTAGGAAGATTAAAAACAAACACACCCATGAGGTTGCAGGCTAAAGCAGGTGCTGAGGAATACTTGAGATATAATGAGACAAGGCACTGTAGGCTATGCTAAACTAAAAATTTAATTGTATGCAGTACATTTAACAAGCACAAGGGGTGTTCTCTTCCCATCAACATAAACTTCCCTTCAAAAATATATTACAGTATTGGATTGCCATTAGGCATGATCTCTGTATGTAATCTGCATGGAATTGTTGATTTACTTGGTCAGGTTAAGGCTCAGCGATGCTATGTGGCAATAAAATGAAGTCTGCTGAATGAACTGAACGACCAGGTTATCACATCAGCGGGAATTTTCTTCCCTGATGGCGTGGATAGAAAATTAGTTTAAAAAGCAAAGGCGTGGTTCAGGGAGCATGAGGGACCATTTTCAGACACGAGTCCTTCACCATATCGAAAGTCTTTGGGATGTATAGTGGTACTGAAGAGTGAAAGTTGAGACAGAGTGCAGGAACCATTATTTGTAAACTGGTCCCATTACCCATCATGTTTTAGAAGAAGGCCAAAAACGCAAGATTAGAAAGATTTTTATGTCATTTTGATAAAATGTATTTTTGTGTTAATAAATTAGCATCAATTTCTGGATCAAAACCCATTTCTTTTTAAGTAACATAACTAATCAAAAGATGACAAAATGATGGCATAAAATAAATGTAAACACAAAATATTCTTTATTTTTTCCCCTTTTAACCTAAAGACTACACAGATTCACTGCTGTAGTTCTAAAAGTTATCTACATTGGCATTTTATTTACAGCTCATTTCTTGTTCACTTATTTACAGATCCAAAGAGAAGCGTTAGAAACACAGTGTTGAGAACAAACAGAACAGAACAAAAACATAAAATAAAATAAAAATTTAAAATAGTCAAAAGCTTTAGAAAGTAATTACAGCCTCACAACGCAGCTTTCAGTGAAGTCACCACAATGCAAATTTTTCTTAAGATTTTTTTTTTTTTTTTTTATACAGCAAAGAATTATGGCTGTATCCAACATCCAACAGACATCCAAATAAAAAAATATGCTCGACAGTATTATACAGGTTGCGATCACTGAAACACTCATCATCTCCACACCCCGTTCCTACTCACATAAACTGTAATAACAGATTCAGCTACTGTACGCTTACACAAGAGGTGTGCATTACACCATGACACCATGTCCAACACATTAACACCATTTTGTTCCATCTCAGACATGTTTTTAAAAACCAGAGAGAGGCTACACTGGATGTTATTTGAAGTTCAGTTGGTAGTCAAGCTATAGGACACACAAAAAAGCGAGAAGTAATATCCACATGGCGGGTTGCCAGATTGGCATGCATTTCAACCCTTCTGCTTGTAGACAGAAACTACACGCCTGCAGGCCGTAATGCATCTCAGGCAGCTGTGGGACTCGGTGGAGTATTGTCTTTCATACGCAGGGCACTTATGACTCTCACCATCAGGCTTCCCAGAAGGGTATAAATTGGTCCTTAGCCAAGTGCCCAGTGTTAGCACTCCACAGCTCAAGAAGTTCAAGGAACGGGAAGCCTGAGGAGCATCTGAGGGCATGTTCTAGTAATGTGCTGTTTTTTTTTCCTTATATATATATATATATATATATATATATATATATATATATATATATATATATATATATATATATATATATATATATATATATATATATATATATATATATATATATATATATATATATATATATATATATATATATATATATATATATACAGTATATATATATATATATATATATATATATATATATATATATATATATATATATATATATATATATATATATATACATACACACATATACATATATATTTAATTTATATATATAGGCATTCATGTCTCTTGCACGGACTGAGCACATGAGAAGCAACATTGGTTTAAAAAGCACATTACTAAAATAAATACTGTTATCCTTAAAGGATTGGTTAAGCATATTAAAATCTTATTTGCTTCAACAATAAAAACCAAACAAATTAATTGAATTGACTGACATTCCCAAACATAATATATATATACACACACATATATTCCATGTGCTGGAACACAAGGCATCATTCAAGTACATCAATTTGCAATTAAAAGGGACAACAGTTCACATTTTGGTAATGTATTCACATTAGAGATATACGGTTCTTTCCCTCTCTCCATACATGTAGCTATGAAATAAATTTCAGGTCATTTCATGTATTTTAGTAAAATACTCATTTTCATACTTAAATTTGTATTATATTTTCCAACAACTCCATTTATATATTTTTAAAACCCTTTTAAAGACCACTGGGAAGTTTTTTCTATTTTGCCTCTCTCTCTTTTGTTTTTTTTTTTATACCTTTTTGGATAAATCTCATTCAGTAAGACATTTCACATTATTTACTCAGACTCTGAGCATGTCCTCTATGATTTTTCTTTCTTTTTTTATTTTCCCATTGGTTAAATTCAGATATTTAAGAAATACTAGGCAGTCAAAGAGTCTTGAAAGGGCACATGACACCAATTCAAGAGTCACTGATGACCAGGTGAAAGGGATCAGCCTGAACAAGAGACACTGAAGTCCTTGTTTAATTGTGGCAGGCTTTCAAGTATAAAAAACTGTGGTTTAAAAAAGGCTCTCCTTGGCTGTGGGGTGTGAAAAGGCAGGTTGGATCGAAGCCGAATGCCAATCTGCTCACTTGCTAGTGATCAAAATGCATTACTAGCCATCTTCCAAGATCTCTATGAGCTGATCTATTGAAAACCAGCCAGAACTAAATAACCAATGTTGCCATATGTCATTCTTTTAGCAGCCTCAGATGGCAGCCAAAAACTCTTATGCAATTTAATTAAAAAAAAAAAAAAAAAAAAAAAAAAAGAAACGATTGAAAGAAATAATGAAAACCACTGGAGTGTCAATGCAGTGCAATGGCCTGCAACCAGGTCTGAAGTAAGGCAGTTTGAATAAACAAACAGCCCCCCCCCATAAAACAAACAAATAAACAAACAAAAAAAGAGTCAACAAAATGGTCATACAAGCAACATGTCTTTGGCAAGAAGTCCTGGACGGTGAGCCTGAGAGGGGCTTCCCTTGTATTTGTGTCACCTGCGGCCCATCTCGCTCTGGCGCAGAAAGTGAATGTTGCTGATGCTGTCAGCTAGCTCCGGGAACTGGTCCACGGGCACCACATAATAGCCGTCATAGCCTTGCACTCGGCCCGAGCTGAACAGCTGCTGTCGCTCAGTGTCCGTCCATGCGCGTGAGCCATCTTCTCCCTGACGCAGTCGGTGACGTTCGTGGTGCCAGGCGGCTGCCACAACTCTTTGCCGCATCATCTCCAGCACCCGAGCCTTTTCTTCATCCACACTGCTGCCATAGCGCACATTCAGACTCAGTGCACCGTGCTGCAGCTGCACATCTGTAATACGCCGAGCTCGGCCACCCAGCACAGTGTTCACCTGCTGCACTGTCACATTAGTTCCTGTTTCTAACATTCGACGTCCCACTGTCATACCCAGCAGTGCCAAATTGCCCTCGGCTGAAGACAGTTTCACAAAATAGTGCATGTCCATGCCATCAATTGTAAAGTGAAGGTCTTGAAGGTAAATGGCCTGGTCCAGTATAGCAGCTATCCGCCTGCCATCCTCACTGGCAAGGCTGATGAAGTCGGCATTCACTTGACCCTCTCGGATGGCTATTTTCACACCTTTGCCAAAGATTGAAGTCCCTAATCCGAAGAATGGACTGAACGGAGATTGTGGGCACCCAGCACCACTTGCTCTGTAGATCTGGTCAAAAC
>CM045747.1:18500581-18520581 GCA_024760905.1 Plotosus lineatus | reverse complement strand
TGCGGGGCGGGCTGCGGGCTATATCACGGATTCATGCGGGCTGTCCAGAAAAGAAAGAGAACTCTCCGCTCTGCTGGTGATTCACATCAGTGCAGGCTAAGTTGTAAACGAGTTCAACGGCGCCCTTGCTCACTTGAAAGACTGGAAGTCCATATAACACACAGCAAGTACACTACTTTCGGTTCTGAGCACCTCACATATTGAGGTTTTGCACGTGATGTCACAGGGTCATGTAACTTTTGTTTACCTGCCATATTGGACGGCATGATCCAGACCAGACGGCGCTCGCTCATTCAACATTGCGGTTATATCGTGTTGCACTGTTGGATGTGCAAATAGACAGAGGAGTAAGCCTGCAATGTCATTTTATCATTTTCCATCTGACCCGGAGAGAGAAGCCAAGGGGATCGCAGCAGTAAATAGGAAAGACTGGAATCCTACAGAATACAGTAGAATATGCAGCGAACACTTTGTATCAGGTTAATATACATTATTAGGCTGTTGCGAAAAATTGTTGATTTTAATGTAACTTTTTATGGTTTGAGAGAATTAAAGGTTGAATGTTAATATATAGTTGTGTTGTGCGGGCTGTGGGGCGGGTGCGGGCTCAGAATTAGAAACTCACTGCGGGGTGGGGCGGGCTGCGGACTGAAGTATTTTGTGTGGGGTGGGCTGTGGGCCAGATTACAATTTCACTTGCGGGACGGGGCGGGCTGATCTACAAGGGTAAATGTGTGGGGTGGGCTGTGGGCCACAATTCTAATTTGTGGGGTGGGCGCGGGCTTGTGGTCTTGGCCCGCGCAGGGCTCTAGTGCGCGTGTGTCTGTATGCGTGTGCATTTATATTTTATTTACATCTGATGCATTATTTTTTAATGTATTTATTGATATTATATACACATATACATGTATGTATACGTCAGTAGGGGAGGGGGTCAATCCTACTTCAAGGAAATCTGTGGTCGCAGGGGTATCTCAGTCCCAATTAACTGCAGAAAGTGAGGGAAAGTGAGTGTATATATATATATATATACACGCAGATGCTCCCCGACTTACGTTCATCCGTTTTAAGTTTTAAAAAAAAAAAAAAAAATTGAGTTTAGACGTACCTACGTAGTACGCTGACGTAATGACGCAATGACATAATGACGCTGCGTACATTGTTTACAAACGAGAGACTGAACATGCCCCTCCTTCTTCCCAGTTCAGTTATATATATATCATTATATATATCGTTAAATATATCAGTTATATAGCGTGTTACCCTTGTGTTAAGATGTCGTCTCTGTGATCTTTGTGTTTACACTGTTTTGCGGACTTTTGTAACCCTAAGCAAATATGGTTGGTCAGAAGCATAAGCCTACTAGCATGGGTGCAAGTCTCATACACAGAGATGAATTAACTATCTGCTCAGATCGGCACAATCTACCATGCATACTCAGTTAAGCAAAGAGAGTTGTAAAATGAATGAAAACCCGGTGATTCACATCAGTGCAGGCTGTGTTCTAAACAAGTTCAATGGCACCCTTGCACACTTGAAAGACCAGAAGTCCATATAACCCACAGCAAGTACACTACTTTCGCAAGTACACTACTTTCGGTTTTGAGCGCTTCACATATTGTAAGCGTTGATTGGCTGTTTTAAGCTTCGTGTAAAGTGACTCGGTATAAATAAGTGTCTTATTTGAAATTAATGTTGATATTATTTGATATTATTTCACAATGTTATGTTTATAATAATTGATTTAGGGGTGTTTTATGAGATATGGTAATGGTATTTATGGATGTATAGTACAGTATGACCATCATACGTCACATGTCATACATCACTGTAACAACTTATGTTCACTTTCAACTTACCTTCGGCTGTCCGGAACCAATTAAAAACGTAAGTTGGGGAGTGTCTGTGTGTATATATATATATATATATATATATATATATATATATATATATATATATATATATATATATATATATATATCTGTTTGTGTGTATTATAGTGCTGCTCTTCCTCTCCTTTGTCTCTTTTCTACTACTTGTGAATGCTCACTGGTGCAAAGCAAGGTGAAGAAATCCTAGCAGTACTTCTTGTAATCTTGATAAAATGCTTATTCATATTTGCAATAATAGAACCCAATTATTGCACCACTACAGCAATTTTGTAACGTCTGTTTTATGTTTTTTCTTAATAAGATTTAAGCTGAAGTATTTTAAGACCACTGTAAAAGCACACCATCTTGCTGGGGAAGGTGAAGGCACTATTGTCACCTGTGTAATGAGTGGCTCTTTCCTCTCTTCCCTCTATTCCTGTGAATACTCTTAATGAAATATGGGCATTATGGAGCAAACAGCCTACTTTAAACCCTCATAGGAGCAGCACTACTTCTGCAGAGGCCATTAGCGTAGTTTTTTTTTTTAATGCAGCTTCTTTAAAAGCTCATAAATGACCCCATAATTATATTTCCAAAAAGCAATTTGGCCAGCAATTAGACTCATTTACTTCCTCCCAGTAAAAAAAGAAAATAATGTCTTTAAGTGGGGTTGGGCTGATTTATGAGGAATAAAGGAGCTGCACCTATACTAACGAGTCAGGAATTAAACTATACTTGTCGCGTCGTCTTTCTAAAGTAACAATATGATGCAATTTGGAACAGTAAACGAAGAACAAAGTTCTTCTCATGTCAATTTTCATCTGAAATATATCAGAAGAATAGTGTAGCAGTTGAATTATACAGTAAAACCTCCGCTGACGAACGCTTGAGCTCACGAACTTTTCGCCTCAAGAACATTAAATTTGCGAGCATATAGTCTCTGCTGACGAACTAGTTTTCGGCGGACGAATCAAACCACGCGGTCGAACAGTGCCACGGTGGCGGCCACGAGAAGCTGACGCACGCTCATGGCGTCACAGTTCGTCACCCCCTTTCTTTGAGTGCGGAAGTGGTTTGTGTTTGATAGACATTTTGGACCATATTGAGTGTACTTTTGCTATTATGGGACCGAAAAAGACCCCACCACAGGCGGAGATCATTGAAAAACACGAACGAGGTGTGCGTTTGTGTGACTCAGCGTCCCAGTACCAGTACGCTAAGTCTACCATTGCTCCCATCCTTAAGAACAAGGAAGCTATTAAGGGTGCGTGTGTGGCTAAGGGTGTTTCCAAACAGTAGGCGTTTCCAAACACTCCTTCCAAACAGTAAGTCCCTCCCACCCTCCTCCTCCCACTCCATTCCATCAAGCCATCAACTACCATCACAAAGGTAAATAAAACGACTTTATTATACAGTACAGTTTATTTCTTTAATTACAATACAATAGACATTTATTATACATAAAATAAGGTATATTTTTGTGTAGTTTTAAGGCTTATTTAGTATAAAATTATGTTTTATGGGGACCTGGGAACGGATTATTCTCATTTTAATGGTTTCTTATGGGAAATAAATGTTCGGAAGACGAACTTTTCGCCTTACACACACTTTCTGGGAACCAATTATGTTCGTGAGCTGAGGTATCACTGTATTTTGAAAAAGCTTGAAAAGATGGGCAGGAGAGTAGTTCCTTGTGGGGAGCTGCTCTATGAAGGTTGAGATTGGACCCAGGGGAGATTAAGGCTGTATTTTTTTTTCAAATATGTTGGCGTGACCTGAACTCTAACCTGGCTGTTTATAAAGGAACAAGGCAGTAAGGTCTGAAGTCATGAAAATTGCATTGCTTTTATCTTTTTAAGAGACTTGTGTGGTCAAATTAGTGATAATTAAACTGCACAGAGAAACTAGTCGAACCAGCATAGTTTTCAGTCTTCTAATGCTTTCATGAAAAGCTCAGAACCAAAAGGAATCAAATAACACTTGGGATTGAGGACTGTACCTGCTGGAAAATCCAACATTTGACTATTGCCAGTCTACGACAAGACTGTATGTATATGGTAAGGTAAAGGTAAAGTCCGTTGGGCTTTTTACACCCGAGCCTCGTGGCTGACCAGACCGGTGCTTATCCCCGGATTCTGTAGCGTGAAGCAACTAGGAGTACAAGTCCTCCTGGATGGGACGCTTCCCAGTATATTTTTTACTGGTACCCATTTATACTGCTGGGTGAAAAGAGACCTTGCCCAAGGATCTTAACACAGTGAGGGTCGCAGTGGGATTTGAACTCATAACCTCCCGATCATGAGCGCAGCACCCTAACCAGTACACCACCGGCCCCATGTATGTGTATGGATGTGGATTTAAACTGTAATGGAAATTTTTCCAAAAGGAAGTTCATTAAGTTGAATTTAAGGCAGTGCTTATCAAATAGGGAGTCACGGGGTGTGTGTGTGTGTGTGTGTGTGTGTGTGTGTGTGTGTGTGTGTGTGTGTAATGTTTTTTTCTTCCGAGGGGGGGTGCCACAGAAAATAATTGAGAAGCGCTGATTTAAGGCATTCTGAGCAAATGAAAAGAAAAATGGCTTCCAGAGTCTGTGTGACCTTTAAAGGATTCTGTAAATATTGTGGCCTCAATGTACAAGAAAGATTAACAGACCAAAACCACTGCAATTCAAACAGCACCCCCCCAAAAAAAAAAATCCCAAAAAACAAAAAGAACAATTAAAACAAACAAACAAAAAAAAGGTAATGAAGTCAAATTAAATAAGATATCAGATAAACTTAAGTTGGAAAGGGGTGGGATTGGGGTTGCTCCTTACTAAACCCAAAGGACTAGGAGTACAACTCCTCCGGGATGGGACGCTCGCCAACGCAGGTTACATTCCCAGTATAGTTTTACTGGTACTCATTTATACTGCTGAGTGAACAGAGGCACACTTGTGGTTAAAACCTTGCCCAGGGGTCTTAGCACAGTCAGGGTCTAACTGGGTCTACACCGGCCCCCACTAGTCCTTACTTACTATCACATAACTGTTGTTGATTGGACATGGCCTCTGACAATTAGGCAATTTGTCTCATTCAGTTCATTTTCTGTAACCGCTTCATCCTAATTAGGGTCGCAGGGAGGCTGGTGCCCCTCCCAGCCAACTCAGGGCAAGGGCAGAGTACACCCTGGACAGCTCGCCAGGCCATCGCAGGGCGGAAACACGCTGACGGCTTTGCAGCCTACTCTTGTCGAAAGTCAGCAATGGTTCTTTTACATGCCTCACACCATAGACAGTGAGAGACATGGCCGGCCTTTGATAACCCAGTTAGCTGCACTGGGGGGGGGGACAGTGACAACCTCGTGGAGAGTGGGACTCGAACCCCCAACCTTTGGATCAGCGATCCGGCGCCTTATACCACTAGACCACCACTGCCCCAGGCAATTTATCTGATTAATCAAATGTTAATTAAAAAAAAATCTTCCTTATGTTTTTTTTTCATGCTCTTGCTGTGCCAAGTTAATAGCATATCTAAGACATCATATAAATGAATATCTTTGATAAAAAATAAACATGAATGAAAAATGTGTGAAATCTTCTAGCTTTCAGGGTCTCTCGTCTGAACACAGGGGACATTATAAGGACCATCTCCTTCTCTTGAGATAATGCTGATGCAGCTCTTTTGGTTTGTTAATGTGTTTTGCACTAAAGCCAAGCCTTCCAAGTGCTTAAAAGGACATATTATACAGAATATAAAATAATATATCTGATGCTCCTGAAGAACGCTTGTTGTGTTTCTAAACCCCAGTATTTAGCGAGCTCACTCATTCTCCTTGAGTGTGTGAGAGCCATATGAACTTTATCAGGCTGACTGCTTCAAATGGATCCATCGCTTCACATTTAAAATCTCATATCTCAGACATCTGAAACCTCGGATGCGTCATGCCCTCACATGTCTGTCTATTATGGTGTATCCATTTGTAATTCAGACTTTACTGATGACTTGTGGTCTCTTCAATCGTTTGACTGACTAAAGCAAAACTCTTATCAGTTGAAAGAATGAGTGACTTGTATACTTCAAGCACATCTCAAATTCAAAAAGACAAGAAGACATTAACATTAGGATGGCCCCTTTATTATTTTGAATCCGACTACCTTAAAAGCCTGAAGCGCTGCATTAAAAAAACACAATGCATTTCAGTTAAAAAAAATAAAAAATAAAAATAAATAAATAAATAAATAAATAAATATATATATATATATATATATATATATATATATATATATATATATATATATATATATATATATATATATATATATATATATATATATATATATATATATATATATATACAGACGCTCCCCAACTTACAAACATTTGTTTTACGAACATCTGGAGATACAAACAAGGCTGTCCAAGGTCAAAAGTGAAAGTGAAATGAAATTGAAGAACAAGTAGAAACAGAAATGGAATAAAATCTATAGAAAGATATATCATAAATATAAGTATGAAATATGATTAAACATTATCCTGAGGTACACGTAATAGTATGTTGCTTTTTGTATACAGATTGTATACAGTACAAAGCCGTATAGGTTACTTATACAAGGTTTAAACATACGTTCCCCTCTAAAGAACGCCCCGTAATGACTTACAAACGAATTCATCTAACGAACAGCCGTCCGGAACCTAACTTGTCTGTAAGCTGGGGAGCGTCTCTCTCTCTCTCTCTCTCTATATATATATATATATATATATATATATATATATATATATATATATAGAGGATTTTCTGAGTAGATCCTTCCGTAGGAGAGTGCTCAATACTTTTTGGTAGAGCAAATAACAAAAGGACAGGACAAAGGCTTTCTATTGAAACTCCATTTATCACTACAGATCTGTTTCGAGGGGTAGTGAAACCATCCCCTCTCTTCAGGTGATTACAGAAGAAATTATATATATATATATATATATATATATATATATATATATATAT
This sequence comes from Plotosus lineatus, assembly GCA_024760905.1. Lineage (NCBI taxonomy): Eukaryota > Metazoa > Chordata > Actinopteri > Siluriformes > Plotosidae > Plotosus > Plotosus lineatus. The sequence goes on along the minus strand of CM045747.1, from coordinate 18,513,730 downwards.
ATATATTCTTCTGTAATCACCTGAAAAGAGGATAGTTTCACCACCCTAGCTAAATCTGTAGTGATAAATGGAGTTTCAATAGAAAGCCTTTGTCCTGTCCTTTTTTTATATATATATATATGTGTATATATATATATATATATATATATATATATATATATATATATATATATGATTTTCTGAGTAGATCCTTCCGTAGGAGAGTGCTCAATACCTTTTGGTAGAGCAAATAACAATAAAAATAAAAGGACAGGACAAAGACTTTCTATTGAAACTCCATTTATCACTACAGATATGTTTCGAGGGGTGGTGAAACCATCCTCTCTCTTCAGGTGATTATAGAAGAATGATCTCCCAGGAACAGTTTTATATATATAACAGGCTTTTTCCTGTTCTTGGGAGTCGCCACAGCGAATCATCTGATTTGCATATTTGATTTGGCAGAGGTTTTTACGTCAGATGCCCTTCCTGTTACAACCCTTTAGCAAGGGACAGAAACACGCTGACGAATTTGCAGCTACTCTTCACGAAAAGTCAGCAATGGTTCTTTTACATGCCTCTCACCATAGCCAGTGAGAGACATGGCCCGCCTTTGATAATCCAGTTAGCTGCATTGGGGGGGGCAGTGACAACCTTGTGGAGAGTGGGACTCGAACCCCCAACCATCGGCTCAGCGATCCAGCACCCTCCACCAATATATATAGCAGTCAGTGCACACCTAAGTATGCCACTCTCAGGGAGGAACCCACCGACACAATAAACATCTTCTAAATTATTCAGGTGACTTGAAGAAGACACAAGGGTTTGATAAGTCTAAGAATCAGACGGTATAAAGTGGGAAAAGGAAGACGAAAGAAAAGGAAGATAAAAGGTGTGTAAAGCTGAGCTGAAATCAATGGCCAGGCGTGGAGGAAATGTGGAATGAATTTCCCTAATGGCAGGACTATTACAAGCACTCTTTATTTTGACCCCGTTTCCTCAGTTTGAGAAGTGGGAGCAGAGGCACGCCCGCCACTGATTTCAACTGATTACATTGGGCTCCATCAGGAGACTACAAACCAAAGGGTCAGGGTACCATGAATAAAGATTAAAACTGAATGTGTTACAATCTTTCTATAAACCTTAACATTAACACTTAACATAAACATAAACATTAATTCTGCTAACTGATGCCTTAGCATCCATAGTATACAACAGAATATATATACACAGCCTACAAACACACTCACACATGTATATAACATATAGCAGCACGGTGGCACAGTGGTTAGCACGTCTGTCTCACACTAATAAAGTTCTGGGTTCAGGTCCTACGGCTGGTGTGTGTGTGTGTGTGTGTGTGTGTGTGTGTGTGTGTGTGTGTGTGTGTGTGTTTCTGTGATGTTTATATGTTCTCTCTGTGCTTATGTGTGTTTCCTCTGGGTTCTTCAGTTTCCTCCCACAGTGTAAAAACATGCATATTAAACTAATTGGCTGATCCATATTGTACCTAGGTGTGAGTGTTGGCCCTGTAATGAACAGGTGTACCCTGTCTTAGCCCAGAGTCAGTGTGTGTGTGTGTGTGTGTGTGTGTGTGTGTGTATTATGATTATGAGTGGATACTGTACACTTGTATTTCCCTATTGGTGTTATGATATAGCAATGTGTCTATTTACCTTAGTGCTGTCCCACTCCTGTGTCTTCATCTGGGTGTGGATGAGCTCATAAGATGGTTCCATGGCGTCAGTGACAGGCTTGTGATAACCAGGAATGACATTATACAGCTGGAATCCAAAAGTCACTAACCAGCTATTCACATCTGTAGTAAACAATATTGATAATATTTTAAGGATTTCAAGCACACACACTCAACACGGCTTGCACATGGGTATTCTTCACTACAAAATAAATTTTCATTAAGAACAGGGTCAAGTGATTTCCTTTTATGAAATAAGCTCTCGCTACACTTATTTCAATGAAAAATTTATGTGTGACGGCAGGCTAAATATGATTAATACTCCAGAGATTACTCCATCTCAAGAAAACAAGGATGATTCCGGGCGCTTTATTGAGGAACATTACACTGATAAAACATTCAAGCAGCTCATAAAGCTTAGTGACATTATGTTTTTGGCTCAGAGTTTGCATTGTTTTTGGTTGGTTTCCACATTTTCTGCTTTCTCTTGTGCCAAATCTTTCACCCTTTATAAGCACTGAAATTGTTTACCTATGTTGTATAAATTTTATATTGTATGACAGAAAGTGAAAAAAACAGTTGAAATCATGACATTTCACCTAATTACCTCACTGGGCTCTTTTAAACACAAATGTGATGTTATGCTATAAATATAACGTGTATTGTATAGCAGGGGCGCCCAACCTTTTTATCACCGCGGACCAGTCAACGCTTGACAATTTTATCGCAGACCCGGGGTGGATTTATTGGGTGGGAGATCATAGATTGCTTATATTATATATATAATTTATTTATATAAAGTATAATACTACTACTACTACTACTACTACTACTACTACTACTACTAATAATAATAATAATAATAATAATAATAATCACTCCATGAATGTTATTTTTCAACAGCTGAAATAAAGTAAGTTGGGAAGTAGAGCTTGAATTTTTCTAAAAAAAATAAATAAATAAATAAAATGCAGGTGATGGTGCATCAGTTGGGAGAATGAAGGCTCAGGCTCAGTCTCACACAAAATACCCACTATTGTCTGAAACATGTCCAACTTGCCTCTGTTCATATGCCGTCCCCTTGTGGGTTACATTTTAGCGCTCAAATGACCGACATGTAACCGCGAGAATCTGGTCATTTTTCAAAATAAGTCTTTTCAAAACTAAAGATCGTTCAGCCTCAGATAATAAATAAAACGGAAATAATTTATTTCTTCTGTGGACCGGTACCATTTGAGCCACGGACTGGTACCGGTCCGTGGCCCGGGGGTTGGGGACCCCTGTTCTATAGGACAGTGCAATGAATAATTCCAAGTATCTAATGAAAATATCACCATGAACAATCAAATTGAACATTACAATTCACCAGTCATTAAATTATTAAGTTAGATGTAGCTGGTGTACAAGGCTATTAGCATACAAATGCTACAGTGAGAAGCAAAGCCTATAAATATATTATCCTATTGAACATTTCATATGTTTCACCATCTTATTGTTATGACCTGTCTTAATGCAGTCAAATACACCAGAGGAAATGAAAACCCGAGGCTTTGATCAAAATAATGAATACAGCTAATAGTCACTATTCTCAATCATTAATTTTATCATGTCGGTACTGGCATGGCACTAAGCCTTTGATTTTGGCTTGCAATTGGCTGCTTAATGATACTGGCACACACTACAAACAGGCATATCATATTTTGTCCTCTTCCAATAAAATAGTTGTTTGCTTTCCAGGCAGGGAGAAGCTGATACAACAGCCAGTGACTCTGATTTGTAAAGCCCCCATTGTGTTTCCTGGCTGGGGAGCATTTGCTGCTATTTGCCTTACTCATGCTGTGAGGCAACAAATACTGATGAGATATTTTGGGGACCAGAGCTAAACACAAAACAAACAGAGCAACCCAGTGCACTGGTATGTTACCTGGGGAGCCAGTAAAGGCCAGAAAAATACCCCCAGGCTCAGCCCTGGAGCACATTCTGAAAAATGCCCACAGCTACAGAAAGAACTCTTTTAAAGACATAGAGCCCTTATTTGTATAATTCGTTCATTCATTCATTTATTTTCTGAACCGCTTAATCCTAATTGGAGTCACGGGGAGGCTGGTGTCCATCTCAGCTGACTCTGGACGAGGGCAGAGTACACCCTGGACAGCTCGCCGGGCTATCACAGGGCAGAACCATGTGACAGCTACGCAACCTACATTTGTCGAAAGTCGGCAATGGTTCTTTTACATGCCTCTCACCGTAGACAGTGAGACACATGGCTGGCCTTTGATAACCCAGTTAGCTGCACTGGGGGGGACAGCAGTGACAACCGTTGGCAGTGGGGCTTGAACCCCCAATCTTAGGATCGGTAATCCAGCACCTTACCACCGGGCCAGCACTGCCCTTATTTGTATAATATTTAATTAAATTAGGAAATCCAATAAAAACAAAATCGTTCCTTCATTTTTTTTGAACCGCTTAATCCTAATTAGAGTCACGGGGAGGCTGGTGCCCATCTCAGCTGACTCTGGGCGAGGGCAGAGTACACCCTGGATAGCTTGCCAGACCATCATAGGTCAGAAACACGTGACGACTATTCTGCTATTCCTTACGAAATTTAGCAATAGTTCTTGGACATGCTTCTTCACCATAGACAGTGAGAGACATGGCCGGCCTTTGATAACCCAGTTAGCTGCACTTGGGGCACAATAGTGACAACAGTTGACAGTGGGGCTTGAACCCCCAACCTTAGGATCGGTAATCCAGTACCTCACCACCGGGCCACCACAGCCCTTATTTATGCCATATTGAATTAAATTAGGAAATCCAATGAAACCAAAATCAATCAAAGCTTAAATGCTTTTGCATTTACCTGTCATGTAGCACTTAGTCTCTTGGGTGTTGCTCAGAGGGTTGTTGTACTTGAACATGTAGAGGTTGAAGGGCACGATGTTGTTGCTCTTCAGTTGCTTCCAGATGTCATGGTCAGGTGTGGTCCAGCGACCTGCTAGGACATCATAATCCCGGCGGCCCATGTGCACCATCTTTGTGAGGGGTTCATACAGGCCACCCTGGTATCCTACTACAAGCTGAAAGCTGGGGTTTGAGTCTAGGTAGACCTCTCCAAAGGCTGTATATAGGAGCTGCTTAATCATGAGGCCTGATCCACTGAATACAGCCAGTGGTGTTCCAATGTTGTCACAGGCCACATAGAACTCATCACCGCTGCTTAGCTCCATGGCAAATAGGTGACCCTGCAGATCATAGTAGAGTGATGTGATCTCTGAGCTGGAGTGATTGTACATATGGGTGACTCTGGTGGGGCTGGACAGATCAGCGTAGAAAAACTGCAGGTGGTGTCCTTGACTGCTCTTACTGGACACCCTGCGGCCCAGACCATCATAACGATATCTTATGCTCCATCCACCAACCTTGCTGTACGCCCTTACTAGCAAGCCAGCGGAGTTGTATTCAAAGAAGTCATTGCCTCTTTGCCTTAGAAACCCATCATCATCTAACCTGTACTGGACGTCTCCCAACCGTGTGATGCGGTCTCTTATATCGTAGCGTAGTGGTGTAAGGCGGGCACTATTTCCTGGACTCAGAAGATGTAGATTGCCATTCAGGTCATAACTGTAGCGCCACAATGGCTTGTCATTTATGGACACCATCTGGATCTGGCCATCAGCATCATATTCATATGTATACCGTGTGGTGTTGGCATAAGGGCCTACTTTTAGCTCCTTGGCAACCACACGGCCCATGTTATCATACTGCACCATCATCCAGTACATCAGTGAACGGAAGATCTCATATTGCACCTCTTTGACTCGTCCATAGGCATCAAAGTGCTTTGTGTGAGTCATGACCGCTGTCGTAATAATCTGATTGATGTCGTAATATATAACCCCAAACTTGCCAAACTGTTCTGTTTTACCAGATACATCATCATAGCGATACAGATCAATGGGCAGTGGTGTTTCATTGATGACAGCCTGCATACTTGTGACCCGGAAGCTGTTGTCATAGTTGTAGTCAAATCGGGCATTGACCATACCTTCTTCGCTCAAACGAAAGATCTGCCTGTCAATCAGTGGGCCGATTTGCCGATTACGGATGGTGCAGGTGAATCCCTCGCTTTGTAGGCTTACTGTCTTCAGCATGCCTGCAGCCTCGTCATATGAGAAGGCAACACGTGTAGTATCATACAGAATCTCAAGCAGACGGGAGAGCTTGCCATATTTATAGATGACCCTACGTCCTGTGCCTTGGTGAATGGCTTGCAAAAGCAGACCATCTTCGCTGTAATCATGCAGCACAGTGGCATTGCCCTCAGGGGGCCTGTATGTGTTTCTATAGTAACCAACAGAACGGGTGGTCTCTAGTGTATGCCGGGCCACGTTGGGCATGGTGACAGATGAGAGACGATCATTTTTGTCAAATTCGAAGATGTACTGTCGCTGGCTGTGCAGCAATAACACCATGGACTGCCAAAGGAAAAACAAAGTGTGTTTAAGTTAATAAAGCATGGTAATCCGCGGCACATTTATGAAAACTGTCTGAAAATGCTGAAGATGTAAATGCTGAATTCTTTGTCCAGTAGAAGTGAAGGTCATTATGAGCCAAGAAGTCACATTTTTCCTATGTGATTAATTGAGCCACAAAATGTGGGGCGTCACATAATGGCTTCAGGGGGTTTACAAATTACAAATAGCTCTATAGTTAAAAATGGTGCAGGGAAAATTCTCATTAGATGGAGACACAACAGTCAGGGCCAGAAAGCCATGTGCAAGAAGAGTGAAAATAATATTACCTAATATAGAGGTCAAGGAGATAATTTTCTACAGTGTATTTTCTGTTATGTTGAGCTTTCGAATGAAGCAACCCGTGCCAAAGTCTGATCTTGATCTCAGTGAAAGGAAAATTTACCCCAAAATTACAGGTTTATGAAAGATATATTTAAATAATTGTGAACACACACACACACACACACACACACACACACACACACACACACACACACACACACACACACACACACACACATACAAACGTGACTGTTAGCCTTTGCTTTTTAAAGGTTAATAAGAGATCATTTTCAAAAATCAAATATAAAACTCAGATTTGAATTCCTTCCTGTATTCCTACATTTGTAAGACCTGCTCTCTAATTAGCAAGACAAAGAGATTTTACCTCTTTTAAAAAGATGCTATTTTGGGAATAACTACACTGTCAAGCTGTCAGCAGTAACAATGCATAATGTGTGCAGAGTGCACCAGACAGTTTAACTGCCAACTTAAAACTCAATAATACCACAAAAAAACCAAAGAACCAAGATGAGGTAAAGGGTCCTAAGCAATTTTACTCAATCTCCAATCCACCATGATATAATTATAACATTTACTACGACAAAGAGTTCAAAGCCTTTTACCTTCTCAAGATATGTATAGCTCCATGACTTGCCATCTGCAAATATCTGTGATGTAATTCTTCCATTTTGGTCATATTCCATTCGGATAGACATGGTGCCTCTTTGAATGCCAGCCACATGCCCACCAGAAGAGTAGGTAACGTTGACCCCATTCAGCCGGTTGCTCGGTGCCCATAAAGTAGGTCGGCCTGCGTGGTCATAGTGGATCCTCAGAGTAAATTTCCTGTGGTCATCGTACACTTTCTCTGTTCGGGTGATGCGATCAAAATCCATGGACAAGAGATTTCTGTTATGAACCTGTCACAGAAAAATGCAGAGACGTTGATAGAAAGCCTTTTTTCTCAACATACATGAAAATACCATTGTGTTTTAAATACAGTGGTACCTCTCCTTACGAAATTAATCCGTTCCAGAGCCTTTTTCGTTCCCTGGATTTTTCGTAAATAGAACAGCATTTTACATGTAAAACATGTGATTTGTTCCTAGGTCCCCAATACGATGCTTTAAAAATTATAAAAGCATACCTTTTAAGGTATTTACTTCGTGTTGACCATGTCTTCTTAGCAGAGTTAGAATCTTACAAATGTTTATGCAAGGCTAGAAGCCTGAGCCAAAAAATAAAGTTGCAATAAGCACACTCGAAAAACACATGAGCTGCTGCACAAGGGAGCTGCGTCATCCCTCCTAGCCAATGGGAGGCCAGCGGGGCAGGAAGTTGGGAGATAGCCAATGCGAGGGAGCTGCGTCATCCCTCCTAGCCAATGGGAGGCCAGCGGGGCGGGATATTGGGAGATAGTCAATGAGAGATCAAGTCGTGCATTGTTTTATTTTTTATTTTTTTAATTGAATATGTCGTCTTGGCAGAGTTATAATCTTACAAATGTTTATGCAAGGTAAAAAGCCTGAGCCAAAGAATAAAGTTGCAATAAGCACACTCGAAAAACACATGAGCTGCTGCACAAGGGAGCTGCGTCATCCCTCCTAGCCAATGGGAGGCCAGCGGGGCAGGAAGTTGGGAGATAGCCAATGCGAGGGAGCTGTGTCATCCCTCCTAGCCAATGGGAGGCCAGTGGGGCGGGAAGTTGGGAGATAGCCAATGCGAGGGAGCTGCGTCATCCCTCCTAGCCAATGGGAGGCCAGCGGGGCGGGATATTGGGAGATAGTCAATGAGAGATCAAGTCGTGCATTGTTTTATTTTTTATTTTTTTAATTGACTATGTCGTCTTGGCAGAGTTATAATCTTACAAATGTTTATGCAAGGTAAAAAGCCTGAGCCAAAGAATAAAGTTGCAATAAGCACACTCGAAAAACACATGAGCTGCTGCTCAAGGGAGCTGCGTCATCCCTTCTAGCATATGGGAGGCCAGTGGGGCGGGATGTCGGGAGATAGCCAATGGGAGGCCAGCGGGGCGGGATGGTGGGACGTGTAGTCAGTGGGAGAGCAAGTCGTGCATTGTTTGAATGTTTGAATGGCGCGTTTCGTAAGGAGAACTTGTTTCGTATACAGAGACAAAAAATTTAGGAAAATGTTTTTCGTAAAACTGGATTTTCGTATTCTGGGACTATCGTAAGCTGAGGTACCACTGTAGCTGCATTTTTGAAGGACAGACATTTTTACGTCAATGCCACTTCCCTGTTTTTTTTCTTCATAATTTTTGTGAACTAATGAGAGAGAATTTTATGGGCCAGGACAAGATTCTCATTGATCATTAACAGTCATAATGCCTTTAAGAATACAACTATCCATGAAAAGAAAATTTCTGGGGAAAATCAGTGGTGATCCTGGATGGTAGATGAAGTCAAAAGATTCGCTATAGGACTCAAATGGCATGTCACACTGAGCATCGGCCCACTCTAATGGGTAAGTGCCTTGTGACCCGAGAACATGCTGAGATTAGAGAAAAGAGTCACTCATATCTGTAGGACACATCAGGGTCAGTGCAGAAGGATAGAGAGAGGAAGAAAATGACTCACAGCAAGGCTTAGTCTGCTAAGGTCATCCATCTACACTCAGCTGATGACTGCTCCAGTATCATATTATGCGGTGACCTTGCTCCCTTCTGCAACTTTATAATGGATTTTAATCATTATTTTAGTCCTTTTTTTATGATGTAAGATTTGGATTAATGTGAACTATTAATAAACATTATTTTAATACTTTTTTCATTCATCTAGCTTAAATATTTTCATAATGCTCAGGGTCACAATCTATCCAGAGTGTTCAGAGACAACGCCACAGACACATCTAATCGCAAACCCATTCACAACTGGTATCAATTCAAAGTGCATAGCAAGTGATTTTTTTTTTTTTTTTTTTTGTATTAATCCCGCAAAGGAAATTTTGGCTTCACGATTAACCAATCCAAAGTGAGCACATGTATGTAAACAGTGAGTACACACACTTGCGATGCTTTAAGATACTTCAGCCATGAAAGTGGAGGTAAGAAGCCCCCCACACACACACACACACACACACACACACACGCCACACATTTTTCCTGCTGGTTCAGGAACGAGCTGGGGACTTTTAGGTGCAAAATCCACTACTCTAACCTTTAGGCCATGGCTGTCTCAATTATTTTAAGAAAATACACAGGGAGAACATGAGGAACTCCATTCAGACAGTAACCTCAACTCATGAATTAACCAAGGACCCTGAGACTGTGACCTGGGAACAGTATTCTCTAGTTCAATACTACTTGGATACTCACATAATAATAGGCATTTCAATTATATCAAAAATAGATTGAAGCAAGTCTTTGTCAATGCCATATCTGATATGTTTATATTGTAGGTACCAGGATAAATCCTCCAAAAACAGCAATTCCCCCGTCTCATGTTAATTAAAGTATGATTAAAACTGATCCCTCCAGGTACTCAAGCACACATCTTGGCATGACACACCGCATGTCTCATAAAAGTCTTAAACCAGTCTTTCTCATTGCTGTTGGCTACTAGCCAGTGGCAAAAGAGGAAGACGAGTGTGAAAGTGTTCTCGCATATTGCTAGGAACATGCCCTTGTCTAAAAAGGGCAGTTTATTTCAGGGCCAATTGAATGTTACGAATATCTAATTGAGAAGATTACTTCACACTATACTAAGAAAATTGAAAACCATACACGATGACAAGATAAATCTGATCTGAAGCCTCACACATCTATTTATTCATTCATTTTCTGAACCACTTAATCCGAATTAGGGTCGTGGAAGGCTGGCACCCATCTCAGGCGACTCGGGGTAAGGCGTAGAGTACACCCTGGACAGTTCGCCAGGCCATCGCCATACAACACATCAAAAATAAATAATAGCCATAGGGACAGCTTGCTTGTAAAGTATTAAATTACAACAGAAATAGGGAATGATTTGACAGACGGTGTCCCAATGCGAGGTTGTGCGAGACAAAAATGACACCACCGCATCTCTCGACGATGCATACACTGCAACCGTCTAATTTCTTATGAAACCACTAGTACTGTATTCTGGACAAGATATTCATGTCAACATTCACTCACTCATTTTCTTAATCCTAATTAGGGTCGCGGGGAGGTTGGCGCCCATCCCAGCCAACTCTGGGCGAGGGCAGAGTGCACCCTGGACAGCTCGCCAGGCCATCGCCGGGCAGAAACATGCTGATGGCTATGCAGCTTGTTGAAAGTCAGCAACAGTTCATAGGGCCATAGATATAGGGCCCATAGGGCCAAATGGGCCATAGACGGTGCGAGACATGGCCGGCCTTTGATAACCCAGTTAGCTGCAATGGGGTGTCAACATTTAGGCTGTAACTCTAGATCTCATTGTGCAGGCTAAATGTTTTCTGTTTCTATCCTCGTACTTGTACAAGGCTGAATATGAGCTTGTATGTATTTTTGTCAGTGCACCCACATAGCCACACCAAATATGAAAATCCTTGATAGATTCTGCATGCAGAGTTCAATATCAGCTGGCTAACACCTGTCAAAAATAAGCACCCTTTGTTTTTAGTATGTTTTACCATGCTAGTTTTAAAGCCTGATACATAATCTTAGTAACCTGTGAAATGTAGTCTATGTGTATTTAGGGTATACCCATAATATAATCATGACAGCAGAGAATTCAACAAGACAGCGATAGTCCCAACACTTTGAGTTGGACACTTTTCAACTTAAAGCAATGCCCACAACTAACCTACAAAATGATCAGATTGCTAGTTTATGTAAAGGGGATAGTTTGGGTGGTTTGAGTCAAATTCCCTGTATTCAGACAAAACAAAAAACAACCCAAAATCTCCCATCAAAACTACTTACATTGTTTTGAGGTGCGCATCTGCGTGTGTGCACAAGTGTGTATGTGTGTCGTCTTCTTCTCATGCAATACCATCTGTATGTGTGTGTATTTATATTTTATTTACATCTTATGAATTATTTTTGAACTTTTAATTGTTATTATAAGCATTTATAGCATTGAATATGTATTTATATATATATATATATATATATATATATATATATATATATATATATATATATATATTACATACAGACGCTCTCCGACTTACGTTTTTAATTGGTTCTGGACGACCGAATGCAAGTTGAAAGTGAACGTAAGTTGTTACAGTGACGTATGACGTGTGACGTATGACACTCATACTGTACTATATATCCATAAATATCATTACTCTATCTCATAAAACACCCCTAAATCAATTATTATGAACATAACATTGTAAAATAATATCAAATATATCAAATAATATCAACATTAATTTCAAATAAGACACTTATTTATACCGAGTCACTTTACATGAAGCTTAAAACAGCCAATCACGCTTACAATATGTGAGGCGCTCAATACCGAAAGTAGTGTACTTGCTGTGGGTTATATGGACTTCTTCTCTTTCAAGTGCGCAAGGGTGCCGTTGAACTCGTTTAGAACACAGCCTGCACTGATGTGAATCACCAGCAGAGCGGAGAGTTCTCTTTTCATTTATTTTACAACTCTCTTTGCTTAACTGAGTATGCACGGTAGATTGCGCCGATCCGAGCTGATAGTTAATTTATCTCTGTGTATGAGACTTGCAGCCCTGCTAGTAGGCTTATGCTTCTGACCAACCATATTTGCTTAGGGTTACAAAAGTCCCACAAAACGGTGTAAACACAAAGATCAAAGATCACAGAGACGACGTCTTAACACAAGGGTAACACGCTATATAACTGATATAAAAAAAAAAAAAAAAAAAAAAAAATAAATATATATATATAAAAATAAATATATATACATATATATAGATATAGATATAGATATATATATATAACTGAACTGGGAAGAAGGAGGGGCACGTTCAGTCCGTCGTTTGTAAACAATGGACCCAGCGTCATTGTGGCGTTACGTCAGCGTACTACGTAGGTACGTCTAAACTCAAAATTTGACTTTTTTTTTTTTTGAAAAAAAACAAACAAACAAAAAAAACAACAAAAAAAGGTAAAATCGAAAAAACGTAAAATGGATGAACGTAAGTCGGGGAGCGTTTGTACACATATACATGTACGTATACATCAGTCAGTGGGGGTGGGTTATCCTACTTCGTGAATTTTGATGGTCGCATGGGGATCTCGGTCCCAATTGTTCCCAAAAGTAAGGGATCCCTGTATTTGTTTCTGTACACTACTGTAGGAAATGTGCATACAAAATATCTGCATCACATGCTCTGCTCAGAAACAGCCACTAGTGATGGATTAACAAAAATAACAAGGTTAAGGATTTCAACTACAAAGGTTCTGATTTTGGGAGTTCTTCTGTTCAACAATTGGAGTTATTTTAATAAAAGTGGGACTTGGGTGAGGAGGAATGACTCTGCAGCCTCTGGCTGAGCAAAGTTACAGACAGAAGAAAAAAAAAATCAAGTCTCGAGAGAATCCATTTAATGGTTTCAAATGTTTTATAATGGATTGAAAAAAAAAAAGGTTAAAATGAATTTGGCTGAGGAAAGTACGATTAGAATATTAAGGCATTTGATGTAACAGCTGTAGAGAGCCACTTTGAAAAAGCTACCTCTGCTCTAAACATTCAGAATCAAAAA
>CM045747.1:18380581-18493081 GCA_024760905.1 Plotosus lineatus | reverse complement strand
AGCAAGAATATCTTCTCCAAGACTTTTATCAAGTGTGTGACTGAAGCCTGTGGGGATCTCTAAAATGTCCTGTTTCTCTAATAACTTTCAAAGCAGAAGTGATGGCAGCAGCTGGTCTGCAGCACTGGCACTCCTCCCGCTCAGTCACATCAGGCTGAAATAAAAGATAGAAGAGGCAGAACAGATACTGATAGAAATTTTGATCCAATTTGCAGGCAAAATACTTCTTAGGAATGCTAAGAGTGCTTGTGAGAAACACAGCATGGGATTAAGTGCAGAATGAAGTTGACCTCTTTTATTTTCCAAAAAAAAAAAAAAAAAAAAAGAAAAGACATTCTACCAAGAGAAGGGACTGCGAATGATGCAAGGCATCACAAACGCTAGTTTTTTTTGCCTTCAAATACCTTTTAAATCACCATACTAGAGAGTTACTCGAGGTACGCAACATGACTCTCAGGATTTTGTATGATGTAAATCATTACAGTGGCAGCACAGTGGTTAGCATGTTTGCCTCACAGCAAGAAGGTTCTGGCTTTTGGGTCCTGGTGAAAAGGTAAAAAGGTAAAAGGTAAAGTCTGTTGGGCTTTTCACTCCCGAGTCATAGTGGCGTATCAGGCCGGTGTTTCTCCCCGGTTTCCATGGCGTGAAGCAACCAGGAGTTCAACTCCTCCTGGATGGGACGCTAATCCATCGCAGATTACCTTCCCAGTATATTTTACTGGTTCCCATTTATACTGCTGGGTTGAACAGAGGCACACTTGTGGTAAAGACCTTGCCCAGGGGTCTTAGCACAGTGCAGGTCTCACTAAGATTTGAACTCATAACCTCCCAACCATGAGTCCAGCACTCTAACCACTACACCACCAGCCCCACCTCTGGGTCCTGGTAAGGCAAGGTAAAGTCTGTTGGGATTTTTACACCCGAGCCTAGTGGCTCATCAGGCCGGTTCTTATCCCCGGTTTCCATAGCATGAAGCGACCAGGAGTTAATCTCCTCCTGGATGGGACGCTAGTCCATCGCAGGTTACATTTATACTGCTGGGTGAACAGAGGCACACTAGGTTAAGACCTTGCCCAAGGGTAACACACAACCTCCCGATCATAAGCACAGCACCCAAACCACTACGCCACCGGCCCCACAAGGTCTGGATCCTGGGCTCGGGTATTTTTGTGTGAAGTTTGTTTGTTCTTCCTGTGCTTACGTGAGGGTCAGGTTTCTTCCCACAATGCAACGACATGTACATGAGGCTAACTGGCTGTGAGTGTGAATCATTGCGTGTGTTGGCCCTGTGATGATCTGGCGAACTGTTCGAGGTGTACCCCACCATCAGCCAATGTCAGATTGAGATAGACTCCAGCTTCCCTGTGATCAAAACTGGATTAAAAGCAGTTGGGAAAATGAGTGAGTGAAAAGTTATTACACTGAACCGTGGCCTATATTTTCTCCCAATTCCTTAGCAGCAACGTTATTTTGCATTAGAGCAAACCAGTTTACCTTTTAATTTTCTTTTTAATTTTGTTATTTTTGCCAGCTGCCACCAAATACAGACTAAACAAATCTGTATAGATACCCCAGGACATGAATCTTTCTAAGTGGGGTTTAATTCAAAGGGAAACGGACACTTGCTGAAGAAAGTGCTAGCGACAGTCTCTTGCTAAAATAATCTAAGCTCACAGGTACCAATAAGTTGATAGAGCTACGGAAGCGAAAGAATAACACCATTCCTTTCATGGCCAAGTTTGCTCCGTTGGACTCCCAACCACAGATGGCAGTGACATGAATAGGATTTAAACTTGTGATCTCCTGATGATTCTGTTTTTCTGTTGCACCGCTCAGGAAGACTGTCCCATCTGGATCCACTAGTGATCTAGGAGACACTACTCCTCACCCTCACTACCAAATCCAGCATGGATACATAGAAATGCCCGTTTATCCTATGTCGACTCATTCGCTGAGAGGACTGAAAAGGCATCTTTTCAGTGAGCCACTCTATTTCTTTTCTTTTTTTTTTTTTTTTTTTTTTTTTTTTTTTGTAGTCTTTGCCTTTGATCATGTTTTGTCCTGTACTGTGCTGTTCACCTGATTTTTTAACCATTGCCTGTTTTTCAGTGTTTTTCACCTTTAACAGTGAAACAGGGGGCACTGGTGGTCTAGTGTTCTATGGCGCTGGATCGCTGATCCTAAGGTTGGAGGCTCGAGTCCCACTCTCTACAGGGTTGTCACTGTTCCCCCAGTGCAGCTAACTGGGTTATCAAAGGCGGGCCATGTCTCTCACTGTCGATGGTGAGAGGTTCATGTAAAAGAACCGTTGCTGACTTTCGTAAAGAGTAGCTGCAAAGCCGTCAGCATGTTTCTGTCCCTTGATAAAGGATTGTGACAGGAAGGGCATCCGACATTAAAACCTATGCCAAATCAAATGTGCGAATGATTCGCCATGGCGACCCCTTATAAAGGGAAAAAGCCGAATAAATCTCAACAGTGACATAATTATCAAGGAAGGTAATACGATGTAAACATGCAAAAGAAAAAAAACAAAGACTTCTTCAACAAAATCCTTTTTTACTATGATCACTGACCCCTTCACCCTCTGTAAAAGAGTTTATGTTTAAGATATGCATAAATTCTTCTTCCTGTTCACAATGTGACGCCTTTTAATATCTCCAAAGCACCGGTGCTTCTATAAAAACCCCAGCCATTTCCACTTCAACTCTTTCACACCACCGTCCCATGAATGAGCTGATATTTCAGGCTGCTTCACTGCTACACTGTCTATCTGTTACTCGCGTACGACTGTACCTGGTACATTCTCATCCGAGGTTTCAAAGTTGAAAATTTAGCGTCATTGCCACAAAGACTGAAAACTCTACTACAGTGAAAAAAAAAGACATCTGCAGCCTCGACAGTAAAGAGAGATTCCAATAAAGCCTAATGGAGGGGACAGCTCAGCAGATGCCTTTGTTGTGTTTGCCTTTGCAAAGAGTCTTGGCACAAATCCTGGCTGACATAGCTATAGCACGTGTCCTCAGGCTAACAGGCTTGAAAGGACCTTAATGAATTCAGGTGGTGGCTATGATAAACTCAGAGGGCCTGAGCTGGGTACGGAATAGAGTGTACAGATAAATACAGTACTGAGTTCTGTTCCACATTTAGTGGATTATGAATATTACTTTTTAGGCAGCATTATAACTTTCAAAACTAATTATAACACACACACACACACACACACACACACACACACACACACACACACACACACACTCACACACACACACATGCCCAAAATAAAGCTTTATGCTGCCTGAGGAGAATGTCTGAGTAAAATCAAATTGTTTAGAAAGTACACAGAGTGAACCATTCATAATGTTAATTATTGTTTTCCCTCTCTCGCTTCTAATAGCACTTATAGATCTAATGTTCTTTGTGAACCATATATATAAAAAACATCTGACAGCATGCACTTTTAATAAAGATATATTGTCGAGGGGAAAGGCATAATTATCATTAAACTATTTTCAATTTATTTGAAAAAGAACATGACATGTTCAGAGAGAAATACTGCTGGATTATTCTAGCTGTCAGGATGTGATCTTCATTTTCTTAACAAGTATGTTTCTGTAAAAGTGCACAAAGAATATGTCTAAGTACACCTTTTAGAAGAATTAGAAGAATACCACAGCCAAACTAGCTTTGTGAGACACGCAAGGAATGCAAAAAACAAATGCCACTGACGTTCAATCAGACCTTGAAGATCTGAAGAAAAATAAATAACGTATAGTATATCAGACTTGAACACAGTGCTGTATATATATATATATATATATATATATATATATATATATACATATATATATATATATATATATATATATATGTATGTATGTATGTATGTATGTATGTATGTATGTATGTATATATATATATAAATATATATATATATATATATATATATATATATATATATATATATATATATATATATATGTATGTATGTATGTATGTATGTATGTATGTGTATATATATATATATATATATATATATATATATATAGTACGGCCTTACAGGGATTTTTACTGGAAGGTAAAGTTAAGTACAGGGGTCCCTCACTTTCCGCAGTTAATTGGGACCAAGATCTCCACGCGACCATCGAAATCTGCGAAGTGGGAGATTTTGGGTTGTTTTTTGTTTTGTGTTTGTTTGTGTTTTTTTTTTTTTTGCATAATTGACCTATTTGCATAATTTTGTGGCATTTTCCTTAACTTTCCCCCCTATTCTTCCTTAATTTCCTTTTTTTTTAATTTGATGAATATTTAAAAAAGCAAAAACGCGATGCACTGAAGCCGCACGAATTGAAGCGCGAAGTAGCGAGGGATCCCTGTACACTGAAGTGTGAGCATCAGGTGATATAAAATGCGTAAGAGATGCACAACAGTTTGTGTTTTATTTTACTTTGTGGCTCTAGGATTTTGGAACAACATAAATAAATGTAAACATGCTCTTCATGGAATTTTGTACAACTTTGCACATAGATTATATTACTGTGTAAAACATGCAACCAATAATTTAAATGCTAAAAATGAAAAAAATATTCACATCAGGAAATGTGATGGCACTTGGGCTATGTTATGCTTTTGATAGCTGTATTTAAAAATAAAAATAAATGTTTAATTCAGATAGGAATCGTGGTACTCTTGTTTCAGTTTACAAACGAAACGGACAAGTTAAGATTTTAAAATTGACCCATGAGTGCAGATTTTACAAAAAAAACCCTAAATGCACAGACACATATTAAACTTCAGAATATAAAACATACGGGAATTATTTGGCCTCATCTAAATTAGCTGTGAAACTCAAATACATTCTCTGCAGAGAGGCAGATTTAATGGACCATATTTATTTGACCATGTCCCAATTTCAGCTTTGATCTGTTACTGTTGCCATGGCAACTTAAGCCATCACCAAATCTCTTGCCAAAGTGTGGTCTGGCTGCAGAACCTGACTGAACTGCACTATCGAGATACCAAAGAATTCTGATGTATAATCATATGTAATATAATGTCTACAGTATAACATCTAATACACCAGTGCTGTGAGTATTTACGTCTTTGATTATCATCAACTGCCTTCTTTAATAATTCATCACGATCCTTCAGTTATTTCACTTCAACATAACATTTTATCAATATGCAATACCTATTACTAAAATATGATCGGAATCATACAGTATGTAAATCTGAAAATCTTTACAAAGCCCATATTCATCTACCAGTGTTTGGGATTTTCTTGCATCGTAACTGATTGTTGTCCACAATCTGTGAGGGTCAGTGGATTCGTACTATCAAAACAGAACAGAAATTTATATGCAATGCATTTAATGCACTTGAATCTAAGTCTCTTTTCGCTTTCTTTTTTGAAAAGCTTCAGTTTATACAGGTGGGAACACTGCAGTCGCACTTCGGCCCAAAACTAGGTGTTCTGAGACAGATTTTGCAAAATGCTTCGGCTTCTAGATTACAGAGTGTGAACATTCCATATCTACATACAGGGATCCCTCGCTACTTCGCGCTTCGATCTTCAATTCATGCGGCTTCAGTGCGTCGCATTTTTTTTTTTTTTTTTTTTTAATATACATCGAATTAAAAATAAGGAAATTAAGGAAGAATAGGAGAAAAAGTTAAGGAAAATGCCGCTAAAAAAAGGCCAATTATGCAAAAGAAAAAAAAAACAAACAAAAAAAAAAAAACACAAAACAAAACAAAATCTTCCATCAAAACTAGTTACATAGTTGTGAGGTGTGCATCTGAGTGCGTCTGTATGTGTGTGTATTTATATTTTATTTACATCTGATGCATTATTTTTGAATGTTTAATTGTTATTATAAGCATTTATAGCATTGAATAAGTATTTATTGATATTATATACACATTACAAGAAATCTTTTCATTATCGTGGATCTCAAATTTGGAACAATTTACCTGACTTCATCCGAAATTCCACCTCTGTTAACTCTTTCAAACGGAAATGTAAAATGCTTAGCTTAATCGATAGACTTTAGATATTTTGTGCACATGAGTATGGTTGTGTGTAAGCATGTGTGCAAGTGGTTGCAGTGTGTGTGTGTGCGCGTGCACTTATGTGTATGTGTACGGCTTTGGGTGTGTGCCGGTGTACTGGCGTGGAAGTGAAACTGTATATGTGTGTGTGCGTGTTGGTGTGTGAGTGCGAGTGTATGTGTGTGTTTGTATTTGTATGAGGTCTTTTCTTATACCATTATTCTATATCTCTCCTGGATTTGACTGTATTGTTTTGTTCCTTTTATGTTTCATCGGCTGGTGTAAAACCCTAGTCTTGTGAACGATCTATATGGACCTTGTAAGCTTGTGTTTTATGTTCCCTCTTTGTTTGTAATTGTGTGTTTTTTACTTAAACTGTATTTTGCACGTGATGCAGGGCCCCTTGGCAGAGCAGTTCCAAGTGAGCTGAAAGGGCTACCCTGCTAAAAGAAAACTGAATAAATAAATAAATAAATAAATAAATATAGGTGGCCTGGTGGTATAGGGTGCTGGATCACTGATCCTAAGGTTGTGGGTCCGAGTCCCATTTTCCACAAGGTTGTCACTGCCCCCCCCCCCCCTCTCTGTCGGTTCTGAGACTGTCTCTCACTGTCTATGGTGTGAGGTTCATGTAAAAGAACCATTGCTGACTTTCGTAAAGAGTAGCTGCAAAGCTGCCAGTGTATTTCTGTCCCTTCGCTAAAGAGTTGTGTTGGGAAAGGCACCGATGTGGCGACCCCTGATAAAGGGAAAAAGCCGAAAAGAAATCTCATACATGTACGTATACGTCAGTCGGATGGTGGGAGTGGGGGTGATCCTACTTAGCGGATTCCGATGGTCACGTTGGGATCTCGGTCCCAATTAACCGCGGAAAGTGAGGGATCCCTGTATTCTCCATACATGATGTTTGTACTTGCCATATGCGGTTAGCAAAAGTTTGTTTACACTTTTATAAGACTACTGTCAGTACTACATGGCTATTAAATTTGTTTTTGTGCTTATGTATTTTATTTAATTATGGATGGTGTGAAACTAAACCAAACGAAGCAGTAAAGGGCAGAGCAACAAATCGGTGCGAAGCATGCTTACTGTATATACGTTAGCATATCAACCTGGAATCAAAGAATGGTTGTTCAATTTTTTTCATATCTACTGTGGTGCATTTGCACCATACAAGGACAACTTATTTATTTTTCGCTCAAAAGTTCTGCTGCAAGACTTCAGACTAGTTCCTGTCGTTTAGCAGATTGCACACAACTTTCAAAAACTAATCATGACATTTACAGTATATTAGTGTCACTGAGATGTTGTTGTGGCCGTAAGAAACACTGTCAGTGTAGATACTAATTTATTACTTACTCATAGAAAGTAGTCCATCCATTTTCATTGCTCTTTGTGGCCAGCAGTCCCGAGTTCCCATGGTAAGTCATCATGGCTAACTCTTGGCTCTGGGCACCGATATTCTTGAGGGCATTATTAGTCCCAATGGTGAACCAAAATGTTTGGCCGTCTGGGGTCATGAGCCAAAGAGGCAATCCTGTAGTATCTCTATGAATGGTTACCTTGTTCTTGTTCTTATCTGTGATGGTGCTGAGATGTCCTGCTCCTGAGTAAGTCAAGTTGTACAGATAGTCACCTGTAATTAGGTTCTGGGTATATATATGACTGCCATTGGTGTCAAACAAGTAGAGTTCATCATCCATGGGTGATGACACTTCATACATGTTGAGGGGATTAAGATACGGTTTGTTCTGCCTTACATAACGGATCCGGATATTACCCAGATCAGCGATGAAGAGCTCTCCATCAGGAGAAACTGCCAGTGATGATGGTGAATTAAGTTTTGCATGTTTGGCATAGCCATCGTCTCCTGAGTAACAGTCACAGTTGGGGTCATTCTTACAGTCACAGCCACTTGGGGCACCAGCAACCAATGAGATCTCACCATTGGTTGAAACCTGTCTGACTCGATTGATCTTTTTGTCATCAGATTCTGAGATGTAGAGAATGCCATTGTGGGACACGGCCAATGCGTTAGCAGATTCCAGTGTGGCGTGGATAGCGATTTTGCTCACCAGGAAGTGGTCAAGCCCGGGGACCTGGCAATGCATGGGCCGACCAGCTACAATCCTGACTTGATGGTTTTCTGAGATCTGCAGCACCACGTTGTTATCCAATACATAAAGTGAGTTATCCATTGGACTCACAGCAAGATCAGTGGGCCATTCTAAACGTACCTGGGTGAAGACACAAAAGCACACACAATTAGCATCATTCATTCATTCATTTATTTTTTTAAACTGATGAATCCTATTAAGTTAACAGGTAAGCTGGAGCCCATCACAACCAAATCTGGGCAAAGGTGGGACACACCCTGATCAGCTCGTTCATTATAGAGCCAACCCTCACAACCACTCACACTTACACCTAGGGGCAATCTGGAACAGCCAATTAGCTTAATGTGCATGTCTTTGGACTGTAAGGTGAAACCAGAGTACCTGAAGGAAACAATTGGCATTTTAAACCCCCCCCCCCCCTTGGTGTTCACACAGTCAAAGTAGTCAGAAAGTGATTAAATAAGTTTTTAAACTATTCTTCTTCTTCTCTTATTATTATTATTACCAACCCTTTCCAATACACAAACACCATTGAATGGAAGCGATAGAGCATGATTGTCGACAGTATAAAGAACTAAATGATGGGTGCTCTCTTAGGGGCAGAATATGATAGACTTTATTTCAATCGTGGTCTTGGCATAGTAACAAGGGTTGCTTTATTAAAAGATGTTTTTAATGCACTGGGTAAAAGAAAAAGGAAAAATAAGCCACCCTGCTGTGTTGTCTATTAAAAGAAGACCTTAAAAGCAGCCAATTGATTTGGAGGCATCAAATAAGATGAATCCATTTTTAACAGACTAAAGAGAAATGTCAAGAAATGTCAAAACAATCACTGCACAGCATCTTCGGGGAAAAAACACACAGACCCGTAATATCAAATTAATATATTCATGGGAAACCTGAATACCTGGATAGAATGAATCACTTATTTTTATCCCCTTAGCATGGGCACTCCTTTATCTGGAATTATCTATATTTTTGCTTGGATCTATCTCTATCATCAAATTATAGTGAAAACTACAAAAAGGTTTGGTGAATCACATGTCCCTAGGTCAGTGCTAGTCACATGTCCTTAGGTATGATACCAGGGGGGGGGGTGCACGGTGTGATGCCGGGGTGGGGGGGTAGGGGGGGGTCATATGACCCTGGGAACATGCTTTTCTGGAATAGTGTACGAGAATTAAGTGTAATTGCACCTCCACTCCACTAGTTGGCACTGGCGCTCTCATTGTAGCTCTATGGTGTTGTGGTTTTCTGCATGAGCAAATGATATGAAGTGCAGTAAACAACCCCTCAAGAATCAACATAGAAAAATTTCTAACAGGAATGAAGAGAAAGGTGGAGAGAGATGGAGATCTTCTTTTGGCTGTTCCCTTCAGGGGTCGCCACAGCAAACAATCCGCCTCCATCTCACCCTGTCCTCTGCATCTTCTTCTCTTACTCCAACTACCTTCATGTCCTCCTACACCACATCCATAAATCTTCTCTTTGGTCTTACTCTAGGCCTTCTGCCTGGTAGTTCCAACCTCAGCATCCTACTACCAATATATTCGCTATTCATCCTCTGCACATGTCCAAACCATCTCAATCTAGACTCTCTGACTTTGTCTCCAAAACATCTTTCATGTGCTGTCCCTCTGATGTACTCATTCCTGATCCTATCCATCCTCGTTACTCCCAAAGAGAACCTCAACATTTTCATCTCTGCTACCTCCAGCTCTGCCTCCTGTCTTTTCCTCAGTGCCACTGTTTCTAAACCATACAACATCGCTGGCCTCAACACCGTCTTGTACACTTTTCCTTTCGGAGATATTAAGACATAAATAAGTTGAATGAGTTTAAATATGGATGTATTTTTATTTTATTTTATTTGAGGCACATTGGTGCATTTTAAATCTTTTCTATTACCGATTAAAAAACAATGTTAATGAGTGTAGATCTGGTGCTATGCGGAAGATATTTATAAAATTACATTAACATCTCTGGTGTCCTGTTTCAGTGATACAGGATGATCAGTGAGTTTGCGTCCATGGGAGACCATTTAATCCAAAGGAATGCACTGTCTTTTTTGTGATAGAAAACTAAGGTTTTTTGATGGGTGTTCTTTTTGGTCTGGGTAAAAGAGAAAGATTGCATCCAGAAAGGAAATCATCAAGAAGGGTAAAACCTGTTCCAAATCAAACAGTCCTTTAATGATGCCTCGAACGGGAACAGCTGAAAGAAGCAGAAGGTCTATACTGTATTCAAGAGAGGAAAACTGAGAGAATAACTGCGTATAACTCATATAATGTCACTGGTAACAGGAAACTACTTTCTGAATGTTCCACAACTTTAAGTACAACTATAAATTGATCAAAAATATGCTATTTATAAACATAATATTTTAAAGCAATTTGCAGTGGTAAACTCAATTGTAATGTTCAATTGTTGAATGGGAAGGTGAGTCACCGTGACTGATCATTTTCCAATATAGCACAACCCAATCTCTCATGTTTGACAGCTTTCTGATTTGAGTGACTAATTAGACTTATTTAAATTCATTTAATTTGGACTAGGGTGTGACAGTAGCATAGTGATTAGGGTGGTGGTAGCATGGTGATGTGGTGGCTGAGTGGTCAGAGGTCTGGCTTTCTGATCCTGATCAGATCCAGATCAGGGTGTCTGCCAGTTGCTGTAAATGTAAATTGAAATGACTAACACGTTCACCTCACAGCAAGAAGGTGTTGGCCGTAATTTCCAGGCTCACCAACGGTATTTCTATGTTGGGTGTTGTCCTTTCTGCGCTTGTGTGGGCTTACTCCAGATACTCCAGCCAGTTTCCTTCCAAAGTCCAAAAACATTCTCATTAAGCTAACTGGCTGTTCCAAATTGCCCCAAGGTCAGTGATTTTCTGTGGCACCCCCCTATGAAGAAAAAAAAAAAAATCACCCCCCCACCACCCCGCGAGCGAATATAAATAGTATTATTTGTATAAAAAATTGTTATTAGTACACCTCTGTATATCATTGTATCTTTATTAACATTAAAAACAAAAAAGAAAGAAACAGTTCAACTTACAACAAAGAAAATCCTCATTAACATTGTTTTTTAATCTGTAGCAGAAAAGATTTAAAGTGCACCAATATCCTTGAAATAAATTAAAAAAAACATCCTTATTTAAACCCATTCAACTTATTTAAGTCTTACTCCACCTTTCTCTTCGTTCCTCTTAGAAATTTTTCCGTGTTGTTTCTTGAAGGGTTGTTTACTGCACTTCATCTCGTTTGCTCGTGCGGAAAACTGCTACACCATAGCGAGACAATGAGAACGCCACTGCTAACTAGTGGAGCGGAGGTGCAATTACACTTAATTCTCATACACAATTCCAAGAAAAGCATGTTCCTCAGGGTCATACGCTCTCCTCCCGGCATTACACCGTGCCCCACCTGACATCAAACAGGGGGCGCACCCCACTGTTTGAGAAACACTGCCCTAGTACAAGTATGAGTGTGAATGGTTGTGTGTATGTGTTGGATTAGTGAGCTGTTCAGGGTTCTCTCTACCATTGCCCAGTGTGGGTTAAGATAGGATTTAGTCTCCCTGCAGCCCTTGTAGTATTGGGCAGTTCTGAAAACGAAATAAATTAATGAATATTTTGTACAACGGACACTCAGTGTTACTAAATCGTTCATGGACACTGCACTTCTATCTGCCCTTTACTCACAGGAGGGTCTTTTGGCTGGTTTTCTGATGATAACGTACACATGAATTTTAAGTTTTTATTATAGTCTGTTCTGCTGTGTAAAAACACTTTCACAGATGCTGTAGAGTTTGTTTTGTTCAGAATCATCCAAAGTGGCATTTTTCCTGCCACTGTGATCAGAACACTGTCCTTATGATCACACGCACACACACACACACACACACACACATACACACACACACACACACACACACACACACGCCCGCACGCACGCATGCATGTACACACACACACACACACACACACACACACACACACACACACACACACACACACACACACACACACACACACAATACCACCACCACCACAAAAATAACCCTCCCATAGTATCACTTGACATTTGTGTAGTTTCTGTGTGTAAATCAGATACTGAAAGCAGTGATTTTTGTGTAATAAGACCCATTATGGCTATGTGTCTCATACAGCTAGCATGGGGAAAGTCTTTCATTTATATCAGTAGCTGCAGTAGCATGGACTGAGGGCAGGGACTTTTTATAAAAATCTTTTCTTTATCAACAGACCTGGCTAAATATTTCATGAGTGTAAGTGTGCAAGTGGAAATTCAGTACAAAAACATGGGTGGCTTACATACAGTATATTCCTATACTACATGGCCAAAACTATGTGGATATATCTGAGTATGAAAAATCCCATGACTTAATTGTTCACACTTCGCTGTGCTATTTCCCTCCATCTCTTCATTGGAACTTCAGTGGACTTTGCACTAGATTCTGGAGTGAGGCTGTGATGACCTGTGCCAATTTAGCCACACTGTTACTACAGCCTATGCAATGACTTTTGTCAAGTAATAAAATGCGAAATTCATGATAGGTGAACAGAAAATGACTGGGAAAATGGTTTTGAATTTGTTTGAAACCAAAATTTAACAATTTAAGTACAGGGATTCCTCACTTTCTGCGGTTAATGGGGACCGAGACCCTTGCGACCGCCGGATTCAACGAAGTAGGCTCGACCCTCTCCTGACTGACATATATGTACATATATTTGTGTATATAATATCAATAAATACATATCCAATTCTATAAATGCTGATAATAACAATTAAACATTCAAAAATCATGCACATGCAGATGTGCACCTCACATAAAAATGTAAGAAGTTTTGGTAGGTTGTTTTTTTTTGTTTTTGTTTGTTTGTTTGTTTTTTGCATAATTGGCCTTTGAAAAACCCGCGATGCACTGAAGCCACAGAAACTGAAGCACGGAGTAGCGAGGGATGACTGTATACAGGTCACGTATTTTACATGTTCAAACAGGGCTGTATTTAGTAAAGCAAGAATAATCTATCGTAAACATCTAAAGCCTTATTATGTACCAGAGAAAATGGCGCTGTTAGTATCACTCAACAAACAACTGTTTAATCCAACTGATTGAAAATACAGCAATTGTTTTATGAACTTGTCTGTACAATACCCCAGTCATTTCCCCTTTACATCTAATTGTGGGAACAACAGTGATGTGAGGACTGAAAAAAAATATGTTCAGGTGAAATCATCATGAGGATATTTCAATAATAATAACAACAACACAAAACAATATAAATGAACAAGTCTGCTGGCAAACAGGCCACTTAGTACAAAACTTGGAACTTAGCCTTGCAAAAGGATGCGTATATCATACAAACAATTATGACTAATCAGTATGCACTGCAAATACTGTATGCTCAAAAATCTGAGAAAATAGCAAACTGTCTTCTTCGGAAAAAACTTGCACAGAGAAGAGGATTAAACAGTATCCAGGAAAAGTGTTGCAGTAAGGAATATGAGAAGTATAGTACTTGAAGCAGCGAGCAGCCCATGGATTTTTATAACAGATGCTTTTTACTGTCTGAGTGTATGTCGCAGGAATCAGTGTGATTCGTCATCACTGCTGAGGGTTTTCAGAACTTTCAGCATATTGATGTGAGTAAGTGCTCGTGAGTGTCTACATGTCTGGTTTTCTGTGTGTTTTGTGTGTGTGTGTGTGTGTGTGTGTGTGTGTGTGTGTGTGTGTGTGTGTGTGTGTGTGTGTGTGTGCCTCTCTGTAAAATAAAGCCTCCCTTATCCTGGAAATTGAGACTTTTTGGTGATAGCAAGGACACACACACACACACACACACACACACACACACACACACACACACACACACACACACACACACGGGTTCCATGAAAGAAAAAGCGGACATCTCTACATACTATTCCGCTCAAGGTTCAGGCTCATCATTAGTGACAACTCTCTGGGTACTCACTAAATATGAATATACTATAAATATTATGACATTACACCAATTCTTGTAAAAAAAATGTGCTCACATTCAGACTACATTATATATATATATATATATATATATATATATATATATATATATATATATATACACACACACACACATACACACACACAGGTAACAGCCAACTTACGGCCTGCTCGACTTACGTCCACCCGTACTTACGACCACGGCCAGCAGATGCTTATTTTTTTTTTTATTCAATGTCTAGCACCGCAGCACATAGCACAGTACAGTATTAAAATACAGTGATACCTCAGCTCACGAACATAATTGGTTCCCAGAAAGTGTGTGTGAGGCGAAAAGTTCGTCTTCCGAACATTTATTTCCCATAAGAAACCATTAAAATGAGAATAATCCGTTCCCAGGTCCCCATAAAATATAATTTTCTACTAAATAAGCCTTAAAACTACACAAAAATATACCTTACTTTATGTATAATAAATGTGCTATTGTATTGTAATTAAAGAAATAAACTGTACTGTATAATAAAGTGGTTTTATTTACCTTTGTGATGGTAGTTGATGGCTTGATGGAATGGAGTGGGAGGAGGAGGGAGGGAGGGACTTACTGTTTGGAAGGAGTGTTTGGAAACGCCTACTGTTTGGAAACACCCTTAGCCACACACGCACCCTTAATAGCTTCCTTGTTCTTAAGGATGGGAGCAATGGTAGACTTAGCGTACTGGTACTGGGACGCTGAGTCACACAAACGCACACCTCGTTCGTGTTTTTCAATGATCTCTGCCTGTGGTGGGGTCTTTTTCGGTCCCATAACAGCAAAAGTACACTCAATATGGTCCAAAATGTCGAGCAAACACAAACCACGTCCGCACTCAAAGAAAGGGGGTGACGAACTGTGACGCCGTGAGCGTGCGTCAGCTTCTCGTGGCCGCCACCGTGGCGCTGTTCGACCGCGTGGTTTGGTTCGTCCGCCGAAAAGTAGTTCGTCAGCAGAGACTATATGCTCGCGAATTTAATGTTCTTGAGGCGAAAAGTTCGTGAGCTTAAGCGTTCGTCAGCGGAGGTTTTACTGTATTATAAAAATATAAAATATAAAATGATAAAAAATGACACTAAAAGGTATAAAATTTATAAATAAACTGTAAACAGCTTGGTATATAATAGTATTCAATAGAAAAAGTTGCTTAAAAATGCAACAGATTAAAATCGTATATCCTATACAGTAGTACCTATAACCTTTGCGTCGGCCATTTTGAATGGCATTCGACTCACGTCCAATCAGACTTACGACCAGTTGGTTGGAACCAATTCCGGTTGTAAGTTGGATGTCACTTGTGTGTGTTTATTTATATATATATATATATATAGTACAATACATATATCATAATAATATCTTTGGAGGAATTTTCCAAGGTTCCTCAAATCCCAGCGAGTGCTTTCAGTCCGTAATGTTGTGGGATGAGTGTGTTTCTTTCTTTTTTACTTTTTAAAAATATATAATTGTGTTATATTATGTTGTGTGAGCAATTTATTTCTTGATGTTGTTAGTAATGATGATGATGATGATGATGATGATGATAATAATAATAATTTTAACTTTCAGTGCTTTTTACATTTGACTGATTTTCGTACATTTAGTGTAATGTCTCATTAATTCTTATCAAACAGAACATGCAAAATGTTCAGTAAACCATTTTGAATAAATTTAAACAAATAAATAATTTTCACATCGGAAAAAAACTAACCTGACATTTCCTGTTTTATACAAAATAACATATTTGAATTTGGTTTATGTAAAATGTATTCTGCTCACGTTCCTATCTACTTTTCGTGGACAGTGAATTCTACTTCAAACTGAAATTATTAAAATTTTGTTTACATCTCTTAGAACATGCCGCTTGATATTAACTGCAACTTCAAAGAGTTAAACACAGCTTTCAGATTTCTGTCCCACCCCCCTGGTGCCGGACTCTATCTTATCATCTCCCTAATGGAAGCCACTATGCCTCTAGAGAGAGCCATGTCCTTGCCTCGGGTGACTGTTAGCATTTGGTGTTTGTGGCAATCTGCTGGGTGCCCATACCGCTGTATATGCCATGAATTCTCAGACAGCAGTCAGGCAGGCAATGTATTTATATCTTGTGAAGGAACCACATATAAATATGCAGACGTGTATACCTGTGAGATGTCCATCATGGAGTCGCAGCTCAAAGGTCTTGCTGAGGTCAGGTCATTGAAGCCTAGCAATGTGGAGATTATTCCATTCTGATCAATTCGGCGGATCATGGTGCCATCCACAAAAAACATCGTTCCATAGTTGTCTACAGTAATGCCTAGAGAAGATGAAAAAGAGGGAAATGCATATCATTGTTTTGCCTTAAAACATAAAATGTAAAAAATGTGCCTGAAGCGCTGGCTAGGAATTAGTCGTCTTTAAACAGTTTCCTTAAAATGCAGCTGTATACCCTACTAATTCTAATGAATAATAATTAAAAAAAAATCAAACCAACTCAAAGCAAATCAAACCAATTTCCAACCAAACGAAACTAAATCCAAAACAACCTGAACCAAACAAGACCAAACTGATTTCAAACAAATCAAATTAAACCCTAAAAACAGACCCAAAAAGAGATCAATACAGTACTCCTAATCCCATGAGCCACATTATTAAAAATATGCCCAGTCTTAAAATAAACATGATGGCATTACTTAAAATAATGCATTTAACACAAATTCAAGATGGCAGCTGTGGCGGCCATATTGGATTTCACACTCTAACAAGAATCAATAGCTTATCTAGTCATACAGTTCCGACATCCACTTCAAAAATTCTATTGATCAGTGATGTTTTGTGGTAGTGCAGGGAATGTAAATTCAAGCAGCAGCCATATTGGATATCAGACAGTGAAGAAAAGTATTAGGCTTGTGGAGTTACACAGTCCTAATTTTTACACAAAAAATGGTAATGATCAGTAATGTTTTTTTTTTTTAAATTAGTGCATCGAATCCAATGGCTAGACAAGTAGATGACTGGACAGACAGAAAGACATTGTGCATATCGACAATCCTCCCCTCCCCCCCTGCCCCCACCCAATAGGCTGAAGTGTTAAAAAAATAATAAATCACATAGATTCTGAATCAAAGTGAACTAAACCCAAAACAGATTAAACAAATCGAAGGTAATTTAAACCCAAATCAAACCAGACTAACTTAAACTATCTGCAGCCCGAGGACAACCGAGTAAAACAACAACAGTTGATTTGCTGTTTCTGTCTTGAATAACTGGAGATCTGAGACTCTGAGCATAATTTTTTTAAGTTAAATGTTGGAATCTTGACAAAGTCATGATATATGTTGCTTTCTAATTAATTTTATCTAAGCAATTGTCTGTTTAATGGGGCAGTGGTGACCTCGTGGTATAGGGCACTGGTTCGCTGATCCTAAGGTTGGGGGGTTCGAGTCCCACTCTCCACAAGATTGTCACTGTCCCCCCCAGTGCATCTAACTGGGTTATCAAAGGCCGGCCATGTCTGTCACTGTCTATGTTGAGAGGTTCATGTAAAAGAACCATTGACAAGAGTAGCTGCAATGCCATCAGCGTCTTTCCACTTTGCGATGGCCTGGCGAGCTGTCCAGAGTGTGCTCTGCCCTCACCCGGAGATGGCTGGGATGGGTGCCAGCCTCCCCGCAACCCTAATTAGGATGAAGCGGTTACAGAAAATGATGATGAGAACAATTGTCTGTTTATCTAAGCTTTATGATCCAACATAGGAGGCAAGACATCAGTGTGGTTACCTTCTATTTTTCACAATTTTGGATACTTTTAGGATCTAATTATTAATTACTGCTGTGTGAAGATGAATAAAGTGAAAGATTGTAGTAGCTCAAACAATGGCACCTGTTTAATGGTGCAAGTAGTCTACAAGTGATCAGGCAGCTAAGTGATCAGGAAACAGTCAGAGGTGTGGCCCTGCTATATCACAAAAAGTCTTTAATTTATGCCTTTTGGAGGAAAAGCTCTTTTCTTTGACCACACAACACAATGCCATGCACCATTCATCTTAAAATTTGGGAGAAAAAAAATATCACTATACCTACATATATTCTTGGAAAAGGAGGGGAGCATTGGTCTAGGTTGTAAAATGAAAGCTCTTTCAAGATGCCTGTACTACCTCTCCCATCCTAAAGAGCCCCACAACTCCACTGCACAACTCAGAGCACTAAACATCCATGATTCAGTGCTGGATGACCCTCTTTCCCCAGCCTGTGATAGATGATGGTTGTATAATTTGGCCTTGCACTGCAAGTTTTGCTGACAATTTCAGGCTGAATGCTGGAAGGTGATGATATGCCATCCAGTTTTAAATCTGCATCTCGTAGAATGACAAGCAGCAATACAGAGGAGGATTATAAGCATCTGTGATAAACAGAGTATTTCAGATTACATGTCAAAGATGTATTTCACCAAAATGATATTTATAGATGCAGTCTCAGTATGACTATACTACGTACTATGCAACTATACGAATACGGTGTATTTATGACTTTTTTTTATCTTGTGTGCTTTAGGGCAAGAATTTTCAGAGTGCTGTAACTGAGCTTTGTCAGAGGACATCTCTTCGAGCAACAGTATAATCAGGATGCTCCATAATTCCTTCAGATTAAACATGTCAGTTGCTTGAACTATGTTTTGTCAAACATGTTAAGTATATTTTCTTGGCATATTGCGTGTAAGACTTTTTAATGACAATACAAGGATGAAAATTGTCAATTGAGGACAAAGATAAATCTGAACTATTACTGCAGGTAGCCTGCTCTTAAAACTTAACTGTGCAGCAAGTTAGATTGATAAAGGACAGAGAGGGAAATGTATTGACTGATGACAGAAGTGTGCTGGGAAGATGGAAAGAGTACTTTGAAGAGCTTATGAATGAGGAAAATGAGAGAGAAAAAAGAGTCAAGGGCCCTGCATCAAGGGTCAGCTCTGAGCCCCTTCTTGTTTGCTATGGTGATGGACAGGCTGACAGACGAGGTGAGACAAGAATCTCCATGGACTATGATGTTTGCAGATGACATTGTGATCTGTAGTGAGAGCAGAGAACAAGTGCAGGAAAATCTAGAGAGGTGAAGGTATGCCCTGGAAAGGAGAGGAATGAAGGTTAGCCTCAGAAAATCAGAATACATGTGTGTAAATGAGAAGGACCCAGGAGGAACGGTGATGTTACAGGGAGCAGAGATAACGAAGGTGGAGGATTTTAAGTACTTAGGCTCAACAATCCAGAGCAATGGAGAGTGTGGAAAAGAGGTGAAGAAGCGTGTGAAGGCAGGCTGGAATGGTTGAAGAAAAGTGTCCAGTGTGATGTGCGATAGGAGAGTGTCAGCAAGAATGAAGGGAAAAGTGTACAAGACGGTGTTGAGGCCAGCGATGTTGTATGGCTTAGAAACAGTGGCGCTGAGGAAAAGGCAGGAGGCAGAGCTGGAGGTAGTGGAGATGAAAATGTTGAGGTTTTCCCTGGGAGTAACGAGGATGGATAGGATCAGAAATGAGTATATCAGAGGGACAGCCCACGTAAGATGTTTTGGAGACAAGGTCAGAGAGGCTAGATTGAGATGGTTTGGACATGTACAGAGGAGGGATAGTGAGTATATTGGCAGTAGGATGCTGAGGTTTGAACTACCAGGCAGAAGGCCTCGAGGAAGACCAAAGAAGAGATTTATGGATGTGGTGAAGGAAGACATGAAGGTCATTGGAGTCAGAAAAGAAGATGCGGGGGACAGGGTGAGGTGGAGGCGGATGATTTGCTGTGGCGACCCCTGAAGGGAGCAGCCGAAAGTAAAAGAAGAAGAAGAAGAAGAAGTTTATCCATCCAATATTAACTGTGCGAACACAACATTTATTTTATATATATATATATATATATATATATATATATATATATATATATATATATATATAGACATACACACAGGGACCCCTCACTTTCCACAGTTAATGGAAACCGAGGCCTGCCCCCTGGCAAATTCCGTGAAGTAGGATCAAACCCCCAACTGACGTATAGATACATGTATATGCGTAAATAATATCAATAAATACATAATCAATGCTATAAATGCTTATAATAACAATTAAACATTCAAAAATAATGCATAGATGTAAATGAAATGTAAATACACACACATACAGCCACGCGCACAAAGTCGTTTTGTTGTGGGGGTTTTGGGTTGTTTGTGTGTTCTGTTTGTTTGGGTTTTTTTTTTTTGCATAATTGGCCTTGTTTTGTGGCATTTTCCTTAACCTTTTCCCCTACTCTTCCTCAATTTCCTTATTTTTCAATGAATATTTTTGAAAAATCTGCAATGCACTGAACCCACAGAAACTGAAGCATGAAGTAGTGAAGGAATACTGTATATATATATATATATATATATATATATATATATATATATATATATATATATATATATATATATATATATATGTCATTGATATATAAATATCAATGGATATTTTCTTTTTTGATATGGATATAAAATTGGGGCTCAAATAGTAAGAAAGAAAGAAAGTCGTTGGGGTGTGCTGAAGAAGACTTTATGGAATGATTAATTTTTTCCTGTCATGATTTCAAGACGTGAGAGAACCTGAGCTCAACTCTGGATGGAAATAAATTATGATGTTGCTTCAGGTAATCGAGGCTAAAGACAGGCCAACACAACTGTAACGTGTGTAACTTTTTTTTGGTATAATGGTGAAAGACTCAGACCCTTACCTCTGGGGTTAGTTAGAGTTGCCTCCACAGCCTTGCCTCCATCCCCACAGCGTGTCTCATCATAGGGAAGACACTGGTCCCCTGTCCCTGCCACCAGCTCCAGGTTCTTTGCCACATCCTTCACCATGTTCAGAGACTTCACCTTGAACACCTTCCTACTGCTGGTATCTGACAGGTAAAGAGCTCCTGACACTGGACTTGTAGCCAGGTAGTACTTGTGGGCTGGACTGTTACTACATAAAAACAAACCCAAGATAAAATGTTTGTACATATAAATTGCATTTGTCTCATACGAATGCATGTGACATCACTGTGGAGAGAAATTTCTACACAATAAGATGTGATTTTGTAGCATGTTCTTCACACCTTTCTAACAGCGGAACTAATCACAGGCACATTCAGACCTGTTAAGCAGATGTTCACACCTTATGTAAAACCCATGACAGAGAAAAGCACTGCATACCTGCCAACTTGAAAAACCTAAGCCAATTATATTCGACCATTGCAGCTGCCACAGACATCTGTGTGATGGCTATTGCATTCATATGTAATATGTGTAGGACTGTGAAACAATCAAATTCAGGCTTTTCCCATGCCAATTAAAACCTCCAGGTGGCTAATGTGTTGTTAGTGCATACAGGTAGGTGGTCCAGCAATTTCCCACGAGAGGAAAGCTTTCTTTATTATCCGATGTATTTGGTTTGAGGTCTGGTATCTAAAACATTATACATTTTCAAACAGAAATGGCACATTGCTCAGCAAATAGGCCATTATACAACAAAGTCAAGCTGACAGCCATCTCTCACATCCACACAGGGGCTCGCCAATATCAATGCCTAACAAAATAGCGCCAATCAAGTTGGAGTGAGAAAGTCTACTACCTGCTGAAACATACACTTTATTCAAGTATTTGCTGCTGGTTATCCCTTCTACACAACAATCATAAAAACGAGGCAAGGTACATGCACTGCAAACTAAAAGTTTCAAGAAGTCACATGTTTGCTAATTGTCTCCGGCTCCTGGGCAATTCCTCTGATGGAATACAGTCTTTTACCCTCCTCAGGGATCCTGAATACGACATCTGTCTGTCTTCCTTTCGGCTTTTTCCCCTTTTTACTCGGGAGTCGCCACAGCGAATCATCTGATTCGCACGTTTGATTTGGCAGAGGTTTTTACGTCGGATGCCCTTCCTGTCACAACCCTTTTTAGCAAGGGACAGAAACACACTGACGACTTTACAGCCTACTCTTTACGAAAGTCAGCAATGGTTCTTTTACATGCCTCACACCATAGACAGTGAGAGACATGGCCCGCCTTTGATAACCCAGTTAGCCGCACTGGGGGGGGGGGCAGTGACAACCTTGTGGAGAGTGGGACTCGAACCCCCAACCTTTGGATCAGCGATCCAGCGCCCTATACCACGAGACCACCACTGCCCCCAGGAATCCTGAATACGACGCCTAATGGAAATTTGGCCGATGTACATGCTCAAAATCATATGTTTACCAGATAAGGGCTAAGTGAT
The DNA here is from genome assembly GCA_024760905.1 of Plotosus lineatus. Lineage (NCBI taxonomy): Eukaryota > Metazoa > Chordata > Actinopteri > Siluriformes > Plotosidae > Plotosus > Plotosus lineatus. The sequence continues at coordinate 18,470,624 of CM045747.1, read as the reverse complement.
GCGTTGGGTGACTTGGCATATAGCACCACTGCATCAGATATAAACAAAGTAAAACCTAATAACCCCATTTTCAAAAAAGGTTGGGATATTAAATTTGAAATTAAATGAAATTAAATGAAGTTAGCATTTGATGTGCACAATATGCTCAACAAAACTTGGGACATACAGTAGTAGGTAGCAAAATAGTACAGTAGTAGGTATCAATGTAGCAATGTATCCAGTCCATGCAAAAAAAAAAACACTGAGTTCTTTGAGTCTGAGCTCCTCTCAGATGTGCTGTAGTCAGATGAGTCCTTATTTTAACTTTGGTTTTCGAAAAATGGACAACAAACATGAATGTCATTAAAGGTCATAACCAGCTTCTGTGAATGTATGGCATTATTGCTCATGGCATGGGTGAATGTTTTGTGTGTGTGTGTGTGTGTGTGTGTGTGTGTGTGTGTGTGTGTGTGTGTGTGTGTGTGTGTGTGTGTGTGTGTGTGTGCACGTGGGTGCATATGCGCGTGTGTGTAATTACTACTTATGAGAAAGCACTTTATTGGGATTTTATATTGACCCATGTAGCAGTCAACATCTCTTTCTGTGAGATCTATGTATATTTCAGCAGGACAATGCAGATCTCATCCTGCATGAGCTAAAACAGTATGGCTTTATATTGAGATTCACCAGCCTGCCATCAATTCAGATCTGCCTCCCACTAAAAATGAATGGCACACAAAAAGAAAAACTAGACAGTGGTGACCATGAACTGTTGAGCAGATTAAATCTTAAATCAAACAAGACCAGACATAAATTCTCATTGCAAAAATGCCACAATTAGTATTCTGCATGTGGGAAATTAAATGTAATATAATAAGCGTGCCTCTTTTCCAGGTTTTGTTGAGTTTGCTGCAGTTGTTTTCGTTAATTACCAACATACCATTAAAATTACGGAATTATGAAGTTGCTAATTCTAAATAAAGTCTACTTGGAGATCTATCTTCTTTCTAGTATGCTTACTTTTAACGTACATTTTATATAAAATTACATTAAACACATTACAACTTTTTCCACCTTTAACGTGACGTATAATCTGTAAAAATTTCATTTGCATAGAACAAAAATATGGTTGCATAAGCCCTCCCCTTATAATGGGCATACGGCTGTGTTCAGAATTAAACAATCACATTTAAACCCATGTTTAATAATTCAGTGTACACCTGCCATCAATTAAAATGACTTTAATTAACCCCAAATAAAACTAAGCTTTTTTCAGACATTAACTAACTTGCATTTCACAGAAAAAGCTACAAATCTGGCATCAAGGAGATTTCATTGTTGAACGGTCAGGAGAGTGGAACAATAGAGTTTTGAAATAATTACTTCTACAGTACTGTTAAACGCAGTGATGACTAATTCCTACACTGGAGAATACATGGCACAACAGTAATATTACAATAAACTGGACATACCTTCAAAATTTATTAATTTAAAAAAAAAAAAAAATAGACAAGTAAACTGTCTATGAGGCGCCATAAGGCCTACACTGATGTTTTTTAGCAAGTACAGGATCCTTCACTTTCCGCGGTTAATTGGGACCGAGACCCCCCACACACACAACCGCCGATTTTCCAGGAAGTAGGATCAACTCCTCTGACTTACATACATGTACATGTATATATATATATAATATATATAAATACATATTCAACGCTATAAATAATAACAATTAAACATTCAAAAATAATACATAAGATGTAAATAAACTATAAATACACAAACATACAGACACGCACGCAAGCGCACGCACTCAGGTGTGCATCTCACATAAAAATGTAAGTAGTTTTGTCGGGTTGTTTTTTGTTTTTGTTTCTTTGGGGGTTTTTTTTGTTGTTGCATAATTAGCCTTGTTTTGTTGCATTTTCTTTAACATTTTCCCTATTTTTATTTAATTTCCTTATTTTTAAAAAAAATTTCGATGAATATTTTTGTAAAACCCGCGATGCACTGAAGCCGTAAAAACTGAAGCACGAAGTAGCGAGGGATCACTGTACTGGTTTTGCACTATTTGTGAAATCAATCTGTTACAACATATTCTTCATTTCTCATGTGCCTTTTCTGACAAAAAACACCCTTCAAGTCCAGATACATTTTTGCAAAAACCCACATTATGTCTCCAAAATCAGGCGGGAAAATATGCTGTGGTTTCACTTTTAGAATTTGTGAGGATCTGTTTGTTGCAAAAACAGCATTGCAATACCATACACACAATGAAGCTGTGTTTTTTTTTTTTTTTTGGAAAGCAACTGAGGCTTTTGTGAAGATGGAGGAAATTATATTGAAACAAAGCACATATACAAATCAACAAAAGAATGGTTTCACCAGCAAAGAAAAAAAAAAAAAGATTTGAAATAGCTCAGCCAGAGTTCAGACAGGGACTCAATAGAAAATCTCTGGCGTGACCTAAAAATGGCTGTGTATAGCTGTCCAGTGTACAGAAGGGTTTTTGGAGCTCTTTTCCAAAGAACAGTGGGCAAAGATTGCCAAGTCAATATGTGCCATGCTTCAAGACCTCTATCCAAAATGAACAAATGCTGTCATTTAAAAGGTATATAGTGGCAACCTTGTGGAGAGTGGACTCGAACCACCAACCTTAGGATCAGCGATCCAGCACCCTTTACCACCAGGCCACCACTGCTATATGAACTATGCCCTCTCTATGAATACTGTCAATCAGCCACCCAAAAACAGATGTACAATTCCTCCCCAAGATCAGATAACAGCACAGTCTGCACTTAATGCGCGGCTCATTGTGACTTGATCTGTTGTAGTGCTCTTCAGCACCTATACACATCACCTTTATGGTGGGTCTTGACACAAATACTTATCTCCACATGAACACTGTGAGAAAGGTTGCATCAAAGGAAAGGCTTTGAGTGAGTTAAAAAGGTCAAGAGTTAGAAAAGATCACAATTTTGAGGGAAAAAAAATGCAGTGTTCTAGTGTCCTGGTGAAGCAGGAGATGGCAAACTAAATATAGCATACAGTTGCTTATAGGGCTTTAAGAATGTTGTCCTGCTAATCATGATTAATGATAATAACCTATCTGACTAAAAGTCAGAATTCTAGATTGATTCTTCACAATCTCTGAGTATTGCTTAGGGTATAGGCAGGCTGGGCAAAACTCAAGACCTCAAAGGAATGTGGAGGGATGGATGAAGCAGCTCTGTTCTGTTGCCAACTCCAATTTGTAATGCGGAATGACAACTGACCTTCCGCTACACGCTTGGAAACTGGCTGCTATAGCTGACCGGAAGGCAGAAAGTTATCTCTGCCTCCAATGACCACACTAAATGATGACCTCCATTCAAAATAGAGGAAAATAAAGATTGTCAAAAACTTTGGCCTTGGTGTGACAAAGATCACAGGGAGGGGGGGGGGGGGGGCACAGTTGGCCAAGCTGAGTGCTCTCTCAGAAGTGTCTCCCTGGACTTTGATGTTTGGTGTATATATTTGGTGTATGATGTTTGTGTATGATGTTTGTGTATGATGTTTGGTGTATGATGTTTGTGTATGATGTTTGTGTATGATGGTTGTGTATGATGGTTGTGTATGATGTTTGGTTTGTGATGTTTGGTGTATGATGTCTGGTGTATAATGTTTGGTGTATGATGTCTGGTGTATGATGGTTGGTGTATATGTTTGGTGTATATATATTTGGTATATGATGTTTGGTGTATATATTTGGTGTATGATGTTTGTGTATGATGTTTGGTTTGTGTGTTTGGTGTATGATGTCTGGTGTATAATGTTTGGTGTATGATGTCTGGTGTATGATGGTTGGTGTATATGTTTGGTGCATATTTATTTGGTCTATGATGTTTGGTGTATATGTTTGGCGTATGATGTTTGTTGTCTATGTTTGGTGTATGATGTTTGGTGTATGATGTTTGTGTATGATGTTTGTGTATGATGTTTGTTGTCTATGTTTGATGCATATATTTGGTGTATGATGTTTGGTGTATGATGGTTGGTGTATATATTTGGTGTATGATGTTTGGTGTATGGTGTTTGTTGTATATGTTTGGTGCATTCTTGTTTGAGGTGGATGTACTAACCACTAAACTTCCGTGCCACCCTTACCTACTATATTTTAGATGAAATGCATATGTGACTACATTTTATGCTGTAATTTATCTTTGTTTTGCCAAAAACGGAATTCAGAGTTATCAGAGGGCCCTGGCCAAGTCTGGGAAAACACACTGGCATGGACTTTTGCTGTAGACTAGTGTGAAGATTCTGATCATATGGAAATAAACAATGTGTAAAACCTTCCTGTTTCCTGACTAAAACAACAATGTTCACCACAGGAGTTGTGACCCGCTAGTGTGAAGATCAATCAATAGCACTTCAGGCTCGACAGCTTTTCTCTGAAGACTGTAAACAGCTGGTATTTGCCAGGCTAATTCTACCTAAACTTAAACATCACTCATGTCCTGTCAGTTAAACCTGAGCACTGTTGCTCACTGTCACGCTAGAAACCTACCCGTGGAACACTTTGGCTTGTCCCCTGTAATGCTAGCAATTGCATATCCGGCAAGATGTTCTAGCTTCAGAAATTCATTTTGAAGTCTGGAATATTTCAGATGATGAACTACAACTCATTACATCAAATTTAATTAATGAACTGCACATTTGGACAGCACTAAAAGTGGTTAAGTGCATAATTTTTCTCTGACCGAAATGTCAAATTAGGCGATATATAAGGCAGTCAGTTTTTCCCTCCCTACTGTGAGTTGTGGATAGTATCATTATGAGAGTCATGTCCCCTGGGGGTGAAAAATATTTAAAGCACCAGAACAGGTCTTATGCTAAGTCCATTACTTGACATGGCCGCTCTATCTACCTGTCTGACATTTCAAATAATGGTCCTGCGATTCTGGCTTTCTCTGATACACTGACATATCCCTCTCTGCAAATGTTTGCTTTACTATGTGACCACAATTCATGGAGGTGTGGGAATGTGTGCATCAGACCAGCTTCTGTCAATGCCCATCAGCATTTCCAACAGCACGTCATCACATTGCCCTTTTTACCACTGTGGGAGACCTGAATCTTTCCGATGGACTGAGTGGGTAGCTTGTATCAGAACATTCATTCTACACACAGGATGGCAGCATAGATCTCATCCATATGGCATAATTTTTGGCAAATACTTACAGTCGGAAGGGGCTTACATGACATGAGATATCATTACAAAATGGGTGACGCGTAAAAGATGTAGTGATCCTTTCAGAAATGTCTTACCTGTGTCTGAAATCTTTGTGTCTGTATCGTTTGATAAGAACAGCAGGAAAAAAAGAAGGAAGATAACCAAAGCATTAGCAGGGGTTAGGATCAGACAGTTAGAAGTATGTTAGTATTGAGCTCATGCAGGAAAGATATCAAAAATACAAAATTAATATGATAAATCAATTATCATATTACTCATTCAAAAAGTAGAATAATATACAAACATTTTAACCCCTTAAACTCCAAGAATACCACAATTAAATATTTTTACATTTCATGAAACATAAATACAGTTCATAAGAGATATATTGAATTGAACCGTTTGTATTACAGGGATCCCTCGTTACTTCACGCTTCAATACATGCGGTTTCAGTGCATCGCGTTTTTTTTTTTTTTTTTTTTTTTAATATTCATTGAATTAAAAAATATGGAAATTAAGGAAGACTAGGGGGAAAGTTAAGGAAAATGCCACAAAAACCAAGGCCAATTATGGAAAAAAACAACAACCCAAAACCTCCCATCAAAACTTACATTTTTGTGAGGTGCGCATCTGAATGCATGCATGCGCATCTGTATGTGTGTGTGTGTGTGTGTGTGTGTGTGTGTGTGTATTTGTATTGTATTTACATTTTATGCATTATTTTTGAATGTTTAATTGTTATTATAAGCATTTATAGCATTGAATATGTATTGATTGATATTATATACTGTACACGTCTACATGTATGGAAACGTCAGTCGGGGAGTTGGGGGGAGGGTGATCCAACTTTGCAGAATTTGGTGTTCGTGTGGGAATCTCGGTCCCAATTAATCGACGAAAGTGAGGATCCCTCACTTTCCGTGGTTAATTGGGACCAAGATCCGCATGTGACTGTCAAATTCCACGAAGTAGGATTGATCCCCCTGACTGATGTATACGTACATATGTATATATAATATAAATAAATACATATTCAACATTATAAATGCTTATAAAAACAATTAAAATATAAATACACACATACAGACGCGAGCAACACTCAGATGCACACCTCGCATAAAAATGTAAGTAGTTTTGATGGGGGGTTTTGGGTTGTTTTTTGTTTTTGTTTGTTTGGGGTATTTTTGCAGAACTGGCCTTGTTTTGTGGCATTTTCCTTAAACCCCCCCCCCATTCTTCCTTAATTTCCTTATTTTTTAAATTTGTTGAATACTTAAAAAAAAAACAAAAAAAACATGATGCACTAAAGCGACATGAATTGAAGCGCGAAGTAGCGAGGGATCCCTGTATTTTTCAAGATGAATATTTACAATAAACTTGGATTTTAAGGGCTTAATATTGAGTGGACAGAGTTAGCGAGATTACACATATTTAAGGTCACACTATCTATCTATATGTACTTCAGAAAGTTCGCAGCTTAATCTGGAAACAATTGCTGTAACTCCCATTTCGGGGCATAACTGTACGCGCTAAAGATTTTCCAGAAAAACTCAAATCTTTGTTGCCATTCGACTGGAAATGAGAGGAAGGATTCGAGCTGGTGTATTATTGCTCCTGGACAATGTGTTCCTCCACACAGTACAGAAGGCAGTGGATGAAGCCAAATATGGCTTTGATCTCTTACCCCATTTTCCTTTCTCACCAACCTGGACTGTCTGACTTCTATCAGGATCCCAAACTAAAACTTGCATTGTTGCCAATAACAGAGTGAAGATAAAGATATCCATGCAGTTGGGGAGTATTTGGGGGCTGAAGATGTGCCCGCCTTCTGGAAATGGATTCGAGAGGCTTAAACATCATTGGACCAAAGCTATTAAAGCTAGAAGAGTCTATGTTAAAAACACACCTTTCTCCGATAATGTTTTGTGGGCGATGCAGAGAGCTTTTTAAAGTACTCTGATATATACAGGCATCCCTCACTTTCTGCGGTTAATTGGGACCGAGATCCCCTCACGACCACCGAATTCCGCAAAGTAGGATCAACCCCCCAACCCCCCATAACTGACATATCCGTACATATATATGTGTATATAATATCAATAAATTCATATTCAATGCTGTAAATGCTTATAATAAAAATTAAACATTCAAAAACAACGCATAAGATGTAAATAAAATATAAATACACACACATACACACATATGCACGTGTACGCATGCAGACACGCACCTCACATAAAAATGTAAGTAGTTTTGATGAGAGTTTTTTTTTTTTTTTTTTTGTTATTGTTTGTTTGAGTTTTTTTTTACATAATTGGCATTATTTTGTGGCATTCTCCTTAACCTTTTCCACCACTCTTCCTTAATTTCCTTATTTTTTTTTAATTCGATGAATATTTAAAAAAAAAATAAAAAATACGATGCACTGAGCCACATGGATTGAAACGTGACGTAAGAAGGGATCCCTGTATATATATATATATATATATATATATATATATATATATGTGTGTGTGTGTGTATATATATATATATAGCTATATAGATATATATGTATATATATATATATATATATGTCTATATATATAGATATATAGATATATATGTGTATATATATATATATGTCTATATATATAGATATATAGATATATATATATATATATATATATATATATATATATATATATATATCAAAACTACTACTACAACTACTACACACACACACACACACACACACACACACACACACACACACACACACACACACACACAGATAGCGAAACAGAGTTCCATTTTGCTCCATCTTCTGGTACAACAATTCAAATACTGTCCATACAAGAATCCATCCCATTTAACTGTGAGTAAAGCTCTCCGGATTTTAAGTGTTGCTGATAACAGCTATCTGTCAGGAAGCTTATCTTGGAAGTCTCAAAAATAATCAATAACGGTGTGTGAGTGAGTGGGAGTATGTGCTGTAACAGACATGATGTACCTAAGCTCAAGAACGCTTGTGACATTCCCAGTGGTGAAGATTCTTCGGACGTAGTTGAAATCACCGACAAATAAGCTTCCGTCTGAGCCACAGGCCAAAGCTACCGGTGCTAGGAGCTTGTTCCCATCAGCTAAACCATTACAACTTGGACAGGAGATGCTGCGCCGACGCCCATTACCCATGATGCTCCCGATGACTGGGGGCTGCTGGGAAATGAATACATTCTCGCCATTTCCTTTGTGCAGGATGCCTGTAGAAGAAGTAAGAACATGTTCAGCTGGATATTGTACAAATTATATTAAAACACATGAATGAAAATAATACACTGGGTCTCCTGATTAATTGCATTTATTTTGCTTTTATGCATTTGTGTACACATGGACAGTGTTAATTAGGTTCACTTATTTTGGGTGCACATTCTATTCCTTTATTTTATCTTCTTCCCGGTATAAGGTGAGAATGCTATCGGAGAAGTCACGGGGTTTTACTGGTAATTCAATTCCATTCAGGTTTATTTTTAAAGGCATCCTCCTGTCATGGTGCAACAGGATTTATGCTACTCCAGACAGAAGACGGCATTTCATATTATTACCAGAGCTCAATGGAAGCAGATCAAGGGAAACTCACATCTGTAATCATTTCATTGCATTCATGACATGCTTTTGTTAGCTTCACCCACAATAAGATCTATTCTATCACCCATCATCCCATCAGTGCTTACGCTCGATGAAGAGCAACTCCAGATTCTTCTTTTGTCTTCCCATAATTTTAGAAAATAATTTAACAAATTTGGGCATCTATGTAAAATCCTAATTTGTCATAAAGAGCTTAAACAAACAATCATAAACGAGAAAAATTCAGAGCTTATAACGAAGAATTGCATATAATTTTTTGTTATCACAGATTAATAAAAGTGGTGAAATAGTCAAATAAGGCATTTCATTCATTTATTCATTTTCTGAACAAGTTAATGCTAATTATGGTCACAGGGAGGCTGATGCCCATCACAGCCGACCCGACTCTAGACGAGAGCAGGGTACACCCTGGAGAGCTCATCAGGCCACTGCAGGTCCAACGTGCATACAAACATTCGTAGTTATATTTACACCTGGGGTGATTTGGAACAGCCAATAAACTACTCGTCATATTTTTGGACTGTGAGAGGAAACCGGACCACCCGGAGGAAACTCACGTAAGCACTAGGAGAACATGCAGACTCCACACAGAAATGCCCAAACTGGGAATTGAACCCAGGACCTTCTTGCTGTGAGGTGGATGTGCTAACCACTACACCACCGTGCTGCCAAAACAAAGCACTTAAGCAAGCAAGCAGGCAAATAAATAAATAAAGACTGGCATCAGCCTCCCTGCAACCCGAATTAGAATGAAGCGGCTTAGAAAATGAATGAGTTAATGAATAACTAGCAGGCCAGTATTGATCCCTGGTTTCCGTAGTGTGAAGCGACCAGGAGTTCAACTCCTCCTGGATGGGACACTAGTCCATCGCAGGTTACCTTCCCAGTATATTTTTACTGGTACCCATTTATACTGCTGGGTGAACAGAGGCACACTTGTGGTTGAGACCTTGCCCAGCGGTCTTAGCACAGTGAAGGTCTCAGTGGGATTTGAACTCACAACCTCCTGATCATGAGTGCAGCACTCTAACCATTACGCCACTGGCCCCACAACACTTGGCCTGGTGAGTCTGTGATGACCTGGCGAGCTGTTCAGGGTGTACTATGCCCTCGCCCTGAGTTGGCTGGGATGGGCACCAGCCTCCCCGTGACTCTAATTAGGATGAAGCGGTTACAGAAAATGAAATGATGAAATAATGAATAACTAACTAAATAAATGGAATGCCTGTGTTTGATTCCTGGGCTCGGGAATTTCTGTGTAGAGTTTGGATGTTGTCTCCATTCCTCTGGGTACTCTGGTTTCCTCACACGGTCCAAAAATACACACAGCAGGTTAACTGGCTGTTTCAATTCGCCCCGAGGTGTGAGTGTGAATAGGTGTGTGTGTGTGTGTTGACCCTGTGGTAGTTTGGTGAGCTGTTCAGGGTGTACCCAGCCTTTGTCCAAAGCTGGCTTAGATAGGCGCCAGCCTCCCCTCGACCTTAATTAGGAATAAGTGGCTTTGTGAATTAAGTAATTAATTTATAAATGGAATATGCAAAAAAGGCAAAAAGAAAACAAGCATGTACTACACATGTATAGTTCCAAACAGTGCAAATGTAAACTGATTGTAGCAGGTCGCTTATAAAAATTGGAAAAATCGATAAAATTATACAATGACCACTTTTCCAACGCCTCCCTCTTTCTTAGCGCTTCATATTCTATACACATAAATTTAATGTGTAGTTTACAGTTGGGGGGAGGTGAGTGCATAAATGAGATATTTGATGGTAAGCCTGAATCAATTTCAGAGGAGGTCCTCTGTCGGGCCAGTTTGTTCTCCTGCTGACTGGATTTGCTATCAGTGACAGATCGAAGTGCCACCTGCGCTCCACACGCTCGCGTAAGTATGCCTCATTTCCTGTGATGAGTGTGTATGGACACTGGTGAGTGAGCTCAGTCCCGAAAGAAAGTGGCAAATGCTCCTTGATGCTGTCTTTGAAAAACAATTCAGCAGAAGGATGAAAACTGACCTCCCACCAAAAAGGCATAAAAAAGACAATAAAGAGAAACAGAGTGGACAAAATGGCTCCTTCATGTCAGAATGTCAGTGAAGTCCATGGCACTGAAATGACAGTCTGTGGCGTCTGGAGAGCTGTAGCATAATAATCCGAAGAGAATGTACACATCACAGGTTTCACTTGGATACGATGCAAACGTTTATGCTTTCCATAAAAAGTCTCATTGTAATAGATGTCACATAATGAACTGATGTCCAATATACGCAAATTTTGAACCCTGAACTTTACTTATTATCTTTGTGATATGTCTACTGTTCTGTTGTATTCTCGCCTCACAGCAATAATGCCCTGGATCTGGCAAGGACCTTTCCGTGTTTCTGTGTGAAGGTTGCATGTTGTTCTTCGGCTTGTGCAGGTTTCCTCTGGATGTTTTGGTTTCCTCCCATAGTTCAAAACAGTGTGAATGAATGTCTGTTCTGGAGAACAGCCTCTGCAGGGAGCATGCAGGAGCATGCAAAACCTTCTCTTACATTACACGTGAAGCCACAAAAAAAGGCCCAATGCCCCATTGGTGCTGAAGGGGTAAATAAACAAACAAATAAATAAATAAATAAATAAAATGGCTATTATAGGAAGGGCATGGTTGAGCACCCTCTAGAAATGGAGAAGAGTTGGGTAATGCCAGCAGGTAAATGAATGGGTGCACCTGTGTCTAATTACCCTATTTATGTGTGCTCTTGAAATGGATATGCAGATGAAATGAATTGTTTTTTAAAATGGGTGGCTTAGTGGATTTAAAGCATTATAGTGAGACTTAAAAGGCATTTGAAAAGTGCCCATTTTACTTTTTTAGTGAGCCATTCTGTTGTATCCCACGCCTGAAAAGTGCTACAGTGCTGCTTACAAGAAAAACAATAAATACACGCCCCTTTTTAGGTCTTGGTCTGGTTTTTTTTTTGTTTGTTTTTTGCTTCGCTAGTGATTTTAATCAATTGTCTTAAAAATATTTCTCAATTTCATCCAAGATTTTATTCTGTTGTTCTCATTTATACTGGCATTTAACTCTTTCTCAATTCATGTCTAAAAATGAAAAAGGAGTGACACCCCATGTATATGTGTGTGTGTGTGTGTGTGTGTGTGTGTGTGTGTGTGTGTGTGTCTGCGTGTGTGATCGAGCTTACCACTCTGAATATTGAGTGCGTGGTGTTTATCTATGCTCCAGCCCCCCAGGTTGGATGCCGTGCTCTCATAGCCCTGCAAGACTGCTGTCCTCTTCTCCCACAGGATCATATCAGGACATGACTCATACTCAAAACCCACAGACACTGTTCAAACAAAACACACTAAAGTGAAAATTTACACTACACCCCTACACACACACACACACACACACACACACACATAAATATATATATATATATATATATATATATATATATATATATATATATATATATATATATATATATATATATATATACACACACATACATACATTTTGTTTATTTCAACAACTGATAAGGGAAATTTTTAGATATTTATATAGAGATGGAGTGGCTGATTGGTTCATTGGGCCCATTCTTTACTTCATTCAATTATTTTTAGGTACAATATTTTGAGACACATCTTTGAAAAAAAATTAACCTATTGGAATGGGCTGGATTGACGAACAGTGAAACGCTTAATTGCAATTAGCGGTGTCCTTTAAAAATGTAAAAATAATGTACAGTGATACCTCAGCTCACGAACATAATTGGTTCCCAGAAAGTGTGTGTGAGGCGAAAAGTTCGTTTTCCGAACATTTATTTCCCATAAGAAACCATTAAAATGAGAATTATCCGTTCCCAGGTCCCCATAAAACATAATTTTCTACTAAATAAGCCTTAAAACTACACAAAAATATACCTTATTTTATGTATAATAAATGTGCTATTGTATTGTAATTAAAGAAATAAACTGTACTGTATACTAAAGTGGTTTTATTTACCTTTGTGATGGTAGTTGATGGCTTGATGGAATGGAGTGGGAGGAGGAGGGAGGGAGGGACTTACTGTTTGGAAGGAGAGTTTGGAAACGCCTACTGTTTGGAAACACCCTTAGCCACACACGCACCCTTAATAGCTTCCTTGTTCTTAAGGATGGTGGTAGACTTAGCGTACTGGTACTGGGACGCTGAGTCACACAAACGCACACCTCGTTCGTGTTTTTCAATGATCTCCGCCTGTGGTGGGGTCTTTTTCGGTCCCATAATAGCAAAAGTACACTCAATATGGTCCAAAATGTCTAGCAAACACAAACCACTTCCGCATTCAAAGAAAGGGAGTGACGAACTAGGACGCCGTGAACGTGCGTCAGCTTCTCGTGGCCGCCACCGTGGCGCTGTTCGACCGCGTGGTTTGATTCGTCTGCCGAAAACTAGTTCGTCAGCAGAGACAATATGCTCGCAAATTTAATGTTCTTGAGGCGAAAAGTTCGTGAGCTTAAGCGTTCGTCAGCGGAGGTTTTACTGTAAATGACAATTTGTGTAAGCATACACACTTGATCTGCGATTCTATGGACCCGGTTTAATGGATATCGGAAGCTGCAAACAAAGTCTATAGTAGCCAAATTGTCCAGGAGGGCTTGGGTGTTGGAAAAGGCAGATGTTATCTGATGCACATCAGCAGTACACCCATGCTTTCCCTTGTTATTTCACACGTCATTTGTATTGGATTTACATTGAGATAATGTGCTTGTATATACACATGTAGCATTTCCCCCTATTTTTCCCAGAATGAAACTTGGTCTGAAAATTTCTTGGTATTACCCACTTTCAAACCATTTTTGGAAGCTCTGGCGAATCGACAAAACTGGGCAGGTTTTGGTTTTTGAACCAAAACCTTGGTTTTTGTACATTAAATCGACGGTCAAGTGTACACTGAAAAATAAATCGAATACGGCTCACAATATTTTCTTTGAACCAACCACATGGTGAGTCACTCACCAAAAGCCTCAGACAGTCCATACACCTTCTGACTGTAGACGTCGGTCTTGTCCCACACAAAGTCATACAAGAGGCTAGGAACAGCTGAGAACCACTTCCTGAAAAGGCGTCCCTCCACAGCCACCATGAGATGCACCTTCATCAGGCTGAATGGGATGACGGTGTGAGTCAGTATGACCCTCAGGACCGACTTGTAACCTGCTGTACGGCTGCTCAGATAACCCAGACGCAAGTCAGTTCCGGGTATACGCACGTCCTCTTGTAGAGCCTGCATGTGAAAGGAAATTATGACAGCTTTCTCCAATCTAACAGGTTATGAAAGCTCTGAGTAACGGTGCAACTCCAGGTGTACAAACTCTTGAGAGTTTATTCAGTACTAAAGCAAATGATTACAGCTCGAATGTAAATGGGTCCTGATATAACGACTTTTTTAAAAAAAAATCTTTGGGCAAAAATAAAAATATATATCTGCCATGAAAGCATATCGGATGAAATCACAGACACGGATGTATAAAATTTCAGTAACGGAAGGGGGACCGCCGGATCTCCGTCTTGGTGCACAGAATTGATTTAGTTCATTAGTTTTCTCTTTACAATCTTTTTGACGCACACTGCAGTGCTCTCATTAAGTCACCACATGTAGCACTTTGCTTCCCAGACAAGACCAGAGCAATTAACACAGTCAGTGACTCCTTCACAAATGAACAGATAAAGAGGACGACAAAGAAAAAGAAAAGCGTCTGCTAAACTGTGCTAGTTTGTAAATTCTAATAATGACAGTACCAAAAACCACCGACTGTACAAAACACGTAAAGGTTTATAAAAAGTGTAAAACATCTTAGTAATCTGCATGTGCAGGTGTGTGTGTGTGTGTGTGTGTGTGTGTGTGTGTGTGTGTGTGTGTGTGTGTGTGTGTGTGTATGAGTGACTGACTGACTGTGTCTCCAGGCCACTTAAAGGAAAAATGGGAAAGACAGTGCCCAAGATTAATAGGCCAGACAGCACTGCATGTTGTGCAGAGTCATTAATCTTGTATAGGAAAGATGGAGACAAATAATTAGAGAGCAACACATGGACCCAGATACACACTCACACACAAATACGGCAGGAATAGGCAGAAAAACACACAACACATTAGGAATTGTCATTCATAAATACATCATAGTGTATGGACATCCTACCTGAATATACAAACACTTATTTCATTGTCATATTCGCAAACATAGACACTTTAACCCCCTGTATTGAAGCCCTGCTTGCCTTCTGATTTAAAAAAAAAAAAAAAAAAAAAAAAAAAAGAAAGACATGCAGCTTTTCACTAGTGACTACGAACTCTGGATAGAGAAATTCAATAAGTGTCTCCTTTCTGGTAAACGTAATTATCCTTGCTCTGTAAAAAGCTTGCGTGGTAAATTACACTGTGCATCTCCAACCAATTACAAAGCCCTGATGAAAGTGTTGCCACTAGCGGGAGTCACTCCTTCATTCCAACTTGATGTATGCTCTTTCCAATCTACTTCCTGAGTATATGAGGGTACAGGGTCCTCTATCAGTGATAACAGCTGGCATGGAATGAATCACACACGCAGTGCAATAGAGGGCATATAATCCATTTACAGAGAGCACTGAAGGGCCAGATGTGTTTTGTTCTGTCTGTTAAAAGCTAATGGCAACTGTTCATCTAATTAAAGCTTTGACAATGAGAATCTATACAGATGTTAATGATCAGTAAATGCAGAAGGGAACAAACGTGTAATATCAACACTGTCCACAGTGTCTAATACCATTTTTAAAATAAAACAGCCATTGAGATTTATAAGCCACAGCAGCATGTCCTGCTATATTGTGGGATGCTTTGTTTTTTTTTTTCCTGTTTTTTTTCACGCAAGGCAATTTCTGAAGTCTTTTATACGATTAAAAAGCTAAAACCAATTATGGACAACATGAAACAGCCAATTATCTTTACAGTGAACGACCCAAAGTAAACCCCACACCAGTACAAGTGCACACAGAAATGCCCATGGTGAACTTGGGACTCGAACTCAGGACCATCTTACTGTGAAGCAGACATGCTAACCTCTAGGCTGCTGCACCACCCGTTAGATTCCCAGGCAACTGGAAAAGGATATACAGGGATCCCTCGCGACTTCACGTTTCAATTCATGCTTCAGTGCATCGCGTTTTTTTTTTTTTTTTTTTTTTTTTTTTTAAATATGCACCGAATTTAAAAAATAAGGAAATTAAGGAAGAATAGGGGGGAACGTTAAGGAAAATGCTACAAAAACCAAGGCCAATTATGCAGAAACCCCCCCCCCCCCCAAACAAACAAAAACAACCCCCCCCCAACAAAACTACTTACATTCACCCATTTTACATGAGGTGCACATCTGAGCGTGTTCGCACACATCTGTGTATGCGCGCACACGTCTGTATGTGTGTGTATTTATATTTTATGTACATCTTATGCATTATTTTTGAATGTTTAATTGTTATTATAAGCATTTATAGCATTGAATATGATTGATACACATATAAATGTACGTATACATCAGTGGGGTTGGGGGGTGTTGATCCTACTTCGCATAATTCAGCAGTCGCGGGGGTTTTTGGTCCCAATTAACCGTGGAAAGTGAGGGATCCCTGTATTCAAGTTATTCCTGTTTCACTTTCTGAACACTGTAGTTTTCGGTAAAGCCTCAGACTTCACGACTGTACATAGCAGTCGTATAAACAGACAGCTACCAAGTGAAGCGTTTCCTCCACGTGCCACACAAACCTTTGAAATATTTGAATATTCCTGCATGTAGAGTAGTAGAGTTCATGTGATATTTCAGAAATAACAAACTTTAAATTCAAACCATAAGAGAAGATACCACAAATAAACCCAGAGATGAATCTTTATGGCTGTGAAATGGAACAGTTAATATATCCATACATACATAACATTAGTTTTACATGATAATCCGGTGTAACTTGATCCCAGGGGCGACTCTTATTGTGCTTCTATGTATATCCACCCAATTACAATCCCCTACAATAATTTAATTAAAGTATTGACACTGTAGGTATATTTTTGTTTACAAAAAGTTTGCAGCATTCAGAAGTATATAACATGTGATCAACCGAACTTTGTGAGTATCAGTTAACCATCATGTTAGTTGAAATTATTTAGGGTAGCGTCACAACTCGTCAGAGATTTACACTGGTTCCACCATTAATCCCCCAGTAATACTCCTGTTCCAATCCAAATCCATGACAAATCATTCATTAATTCATTTTCTGATCAATTCATCCTAATTAGGGCCACGGGAAGGCTGGCGCCCATCTCAGCCGAATCTGCGACAGGGCAGGTTACACCCTGGACAGCTCTCCAGGCCATCGCACAGCCCCACGACAAATGTCTTCCTTTCAGCTTTTTCCCTTTTACTCAGGACTCGCCACAGCGAATCATCTGATTCGCACGTTTGATTTGGCAGAGGTTTTTACGTCGGATGCCCTTTTTGTCACAACCCTTTTAGCAAGGGACAGAAACATGCTGACGACTTTGCAGCTACTCTTTACGAAAGTCAGCAATGGTTCTTTTACATGAACCTCTCACCATAGACAGTGAGAGACATGGCCCGCCTTTGATAACCCAGTTAGCTGCACTGGGGGGGACAGTGACAACCCTGTGGAGAGTGGGACTCGAACCCCCAACCTTTGGATCAGTGATACAGCACCCGATACCACTAGACCACCACAGCCCCACGACAAATCAAAAAATTAAAATAACAAAAATTCCCTTTTGTAATCCTGGAAGAGGAACTGCTGTTAACATATTCACAACAAACAAAATAGCACTTTGTTCATATTACAACTGTAACTGATATATAAATTATATATAAAAACCTGACCTACTGTTGTAAAGATTACTATCCTTCCCACTCCTGTTTACATTTTTAATGTTCCTTCCCAGTCATGTAATAAAAAGTGAAATGAAACCCCCCTCAAATGTCAGGCTCGAGTATGAACACCTTGGTTCAAAGGAAAATAATGAGACCAAGATAAATAATTTCAGACTTTCTTTTACCTTTATTATGACCTATGGCATGCACAATTAAAAAAATGTTCTCGGGCAAAAACAATTTATATAAAACAAATGGGGTGTGTGACTGTACTCGAAATGAACCAATCACATTTAAGCTCACGTTAAAAAGCAGTTAGTGCACAACTAACATCAATTCTTTGATTAACCTCAAATTACATTTTGCTCTTCAATTACAATTTTCCTGAAAGTTACCGTTTGTTGCTTCTTTCAAAAAAAAAAAGCATGAATCACTGAGTACCAGTCAGGAGAAGAGTACAATTACCAAAGTATTAGCTATTAATAATCTCACATATTGTTCATAATAAAAAAAAAATCCAAATCCGAGTTAGATTTACAAAAATCTACATCAAGTCTCCCAACACGTGGAACAATGTGGATGGTCTGATGAGACCAAGGTTGAATGTATTGGCCATAATACTAGAACATATGTTTGGTGCACTAACAAAACTGCACATCACCAAAAGAGCATACCCACAGTGAAGCATGGCGGCGGTAGCATCACACTTTGGGGTTGTTTTTCTGCAGCTGGACTTAACTTTTAGTGAACATGTATGAAATTATGAATAATTCAATCCTAATAGTCAATTTTGTCACACAATATTTAGGTTACTGCTAAAAAGATAAAGTGGGGCCGGAGGCGTAGTGGTTAGGGTGCTGGGCTCATGATCAGGAGGTTGTGTGTTCAAATCCCAGTTAAAACCCCACTGTGCTAAGACCCCTGGGCAAGGTCTTAACCACAAGTGTGGCTCTCTTCACCCAGCAGTATAAATGGGTACCAGTAAAAATATACTGGAAAAGTAACCTGCGATGGACTAGCGTCCCATCCAGGAAGAGTTGAACTCTTGGTCGCTTCATGCCACGGAAACCAGGGATAGGCACCGGTCCTATGAGCCACTAGGCTCAGGTGTAAAAAGCCCAAAGCCATCAAGATGAAGAATTTCACTATTCACTATGAGAATCAGACAAGACTGACAGATTCCTTTGTTTATCAGTTGAATTGAACAGGTTAAAGGTCGCATTAAAGTCAGAAAAAGTTCTGAAATTATTTATGTTTGTCTCATTTTTTTCCATCATAAAAACCTTACATTTCAGCAATGGTGTGTAAACTTTTAATCTACCCTATTGATCATCCCAGTGAGATGTATCATCTTAGTTCAGTCTCAGAAAACAAAAGTTTTTATGGTCTTCGTGGACACTCACCTGGATCTCGGGCACTATGATGCCTCTGTCCTGGCAGGCCGAGGCAAAGGCAGTGAGAGGAGCGGGTAGTACTATGGGACTCGGGCGTGTGAAACTGCTGAGGTCACAGCTGGGGATGTCGTTGACTTCATGCCGCATGACCACAGTGTCCATGACAAAGAAACGTGACCACGGCAACCACAGCGTGTGCTCCTGCATGATGAATGGAGCACGCTCAAAGCGCAGTGCTACAGCCACACCTCCGCTGGAGAGCAGGTCAAAACTGAAACAGGGCCAGAAGATTGCTGTGCTTTAGTGAGACTGTCACTCTGAAATACCACTGAGAGCCTGGATAGGTTCCATCACACCGGACGAACAAAAAGATCGTGTTCACTCACTTTGTGGCAGCAATCGTTTTGTTCTTTATTGCGTTTAGGAACCTGTAATTGTTTTATCTACAGTGGGTTTTGACATGCTTCTTTTAACAATATAAACCATTCAGTACATCATTTCCAAGCCAACAACAGGCCGGTAGATGCAGTGCAATTTAATGATATTTCATATTCAATCTTCACCTCATTATCTAAACACACAGAATGCTGCAATACATGCTAATGCAATGACTCATCACGCAATCACATTACAAGAACTCAAATCAATTTTTAATCCAACAACATTCTTCTTCGTCGTCTTCTTCTTCTTCTTCTTCTTTAATTCTAATAAAAACATATTCTAAATCTATCTTCGGGACCCTAAAGGGATTTACTTGTGATTGTAATTAATTATGCATTAATTATTGCTGAAAAGAATTCCGCTCGAGCTATTTAGGGAGCGCATTTTTTAATCTACTGACTTCACAGTATGCAGTAAAAAAAACAATAAGGTTCTGGCTCTTTGAAAGATTGAGCTTTTTAAATCTGTATTAATATAATAATTTCATAGGGTGGTGCTGAAAACTGTTACTTTTTTATGGGTAATAAAATGGGCGCGGCCATGCTGCTGCTACAGCGTATAAAAGCCACGGTGCAATGAGTACAGTATCAGCATTTAGTGTCGAAATCAGTTTTTACTTAAACTAAACTATCCACCACGGTCCGGTTACGGTAGATTGGGGGAGGAGCATCGGAATGTCAACGATAATAACTCTGCTATGAAACAACGGAAGTACAAAGAAAACAACATGGTCCAATCAATCAAAGCTATGGAAGTATACAGTCCCCCTCTCTCTCTCTCTCTCTCTCTCCCCCTCTCCCTTCCTCCTCTCTCTCGCTCTCGCCCTCTCTCTGCCGAGGCTGCAGAGGGGGACGAAAGACGCGGAGGACATGTGTTCCCTCTGTCATCATGGGAAATGTCCGCGCGATCGCCAACAAGACGGAGGAGCTGGCGGCGCTGACCCGGCAGCAGAGGCAGTACCGGGACTGCAGCCTCATGTGTTTCTCGGAGACGTGGCTGAATGAACTCACACCGGACTCTGTGGTTTCTCTTAACGGATTTACACTCGCGCGTGCAGATCGGAGTGTAACGGAGAGCGGTAAGAAGAAAGGAGGGGGCGTGGCGGTCTATGTGAATGAACGATGGTGCCACCCGGCAAACGTGCACGTGAAGGAGCAGCTGTGCACGCGGGACCTAGAGCTGCTCGCATTAAGCGCGCGGCCATATTATCTACCGAGGGAGTTTTCACACGTGATTGTGTTTTGCGTGTACATTCCGCCCTCGGCTGATGCGGCGGCCGCGTGTGAGCGTCTACACAGCGCCATTAATCAGACACAGACTCGTCACCCCCGCGCCATGATTCTGATCAGCGGGGACTTTAACCACGCCCCTCTCTCCGCCTCTCTTCCGACGTTCACGCAATACGTGAAGTGCGCCACAAGAGACAATAAAACACTGGACTTACTGTATGCAATGTGAAGGACGCTTACAGCTCCTCCCCTCCCCACTGGGACGATCAGACCACAACCTGGTCTACCTGCTCCCCAATACACACCCAGGGTGCGAAAGGAACCTGCACAGAAGAGGTCTGTGAAAGTGGACCGAGGAGACCAACGAGAGGCTTAGGGACTGCTTCAGACCACAGACTGGAGCATGCTCTGTGACTCCTTTGGTGATGACATCGACGGCCTCACACACTGTATCACCGACTACATGAACTTCTGCGTGGACATCACTGTGCCAACACGGAGGGTACGGTGCTTCTCCAACAACCACCCATGGGTCACCCCTGAGCTCAAAGTCCTCCTGAACCAGAAAAAGAGGGCTTTCATCTCGGGGACAGAGAGGAGCAGAAGAAGGTCCAGCGTGAGCTCCAGTGGAGGATCAGGAGGGCAAAGAAGGACTATGGGAAGAAGATGGAGGAGAAGCTGGCTCAGAACAACGCAAGGGACGCCTGAGAGGACTAAAGACCATGTCTGGATTTGGGCAGAGTGTCAGAGGGACAGCTGATGGTGACCAGCGCTGGGCGGATGAACTAAACTGCTACTTCAACAGGTTTGATTCTCCCCTCCCCCTCTGCACCCTCCCTGCTCCCTCCTCTTCACACGCTCCAGACCAGCTGACACCTCCCTCCCCAGGCCAACTTCACTTGACTGCTACAGCCCGACAGACACATCCCCTCCTCTGCAGCCCACCCCAGCCCCCCCTCTCCTCACATCAGACCAGGTGAGGAGACAGCTGAGGCGACTAAATCAGAGGAAATCTGAAGGACCTGATGGCATCAGTCCCAGGTTGTTGAGGACCTGCAGACCAGCTCTGTGTGGTACTATGCTACCTGTACAACCTGAGCCTCAGCCTGAGAAGGTTCCAGTCCTCTGAAGACCTCCTGTGTGGTTCCGGTTCCCAAAACAGCACAAGCGAAGGAACCAGCCCACTACAGACCTGTCGCCCTGACCTCCCACCTCATTAAGATCATGGAAAGGCTCCTCCTTGAACACCTCCGCTTCATGGTGAGCTCCCACCCTAGACCCGCTGCAGTTTGCCTACAGGCTCAACATCGGAGTAGAAGACGCCGTCATCTACCTTCTGCAGCGGCACTCACCCACCTGGAGATCGCCGGCAGCGCTGTGAGGGTCATGTTCTTTGACTTCTCCAGCGCCTTCAACACCATCAGGCTACGCCTGGCGGGGGAAGCTGGAGGACGTGGGAGTGGACGGGCATCTTGCTGCCTGGATTATTGACTACCTTACTAACCGGCCCACAGCACGCAGGGGCTGCGCGGGCTGTAAGTCAAAGGTGGTAGTCTGTAGCACGGGGGCACCGCAGGGCACCGCCCTCTCACCCTTCCTTTAACATCTATACCTCGGACTTCATATATAACACAAACAGCTGCCACCTTCCAGAAGTTCTCGGACGACTCCGCCATCGCGGGCCGTGGTGTCAGAGGGGAACGAGCTGGAGTACCGGTCGGTCATCGCCGACTTCGTGGACTGGTGTGAGCGCAACCACCTGTGCTTGAACACTAGGAAGACGAAGGAGATGGTGGTCACTTCAGGAGAAGCACTCAAACACACACACACACACATTTACTAGTGAACATCCAGGACAGGACATTGAGACAGTGGACAGTTTCAAGTACCTGGGTGTTCACCTTTAACAATAAACTGACTGGTCCACAACACCAACGCTCTGTACAAGAAGGGCCAGAGTCGCCTCCACCTTCTGAGGAGACTCAGGTCCTTCGGGCATATGCAGACCTCTGCTCAGGACATTTTATGACTCTGTGGTAGCCTCTGCAATCCCTCTACGCTGCCATCTGCTGGGCCCCGGGCAGCACAGAGCGGGACAGAAAGAGACTGAACAAGCTGGTCAGGAGGGCCAGGCTCTGTCCTCGGCTGCCCACTGGACTCTGTGGAGGAGGTGAGTGAGAGGAGGATGGTAGCAAAGCTCACATCCATCCTGTCCAACAGCTCTCACCCACTGCACCAGACTGTCGAGGAGCCAAGCAGCTCCTTCAGTGTACGACTGAGACATCCTCAGTGCAGGGAAGGAGCGCACCAGGTCGCTCATTCATTCCACCGCTATCAGACTGTACAACGCCACTTGGTAACTGTCTGTTAAAAAAAGGTTATGTGCAATAAAACCCCGTGCACTTTAATCAACCACATCTACCCCACTGACTGTGAACCATATCAACCCATCTACTCTGCACTCAGATACATTACACTTTAATATAGGCCAGTCTATAAAGTTGCTCCATTCTTTTCTTTTTTTTTTTATTGTTTAGTAATTTATACTATTTATGTATCTATTTATTTATTTACTTATATAATATATATGTACGTGTGTATGTTCCTCAGATTTGTACCTATTTTTGCACCCCCTACTGATAGTACCTCAAGAGCCTGTAACAGTGAATTTCTCCATTGTGAGATTAATAAAGCTGTATCTTATCTTATCTTATCTTATCTCCCCTCCTCTCTCTCTCTCTCTCTCTCTCTCCCCTCTCCCTCCCCTTCTCTCCCTCTCCCCTTCTCTCTCGATCTTCCCCCTCTCCCCTGTCTCTCCCTCTCCCTCCCCCCTCTCCCCGCCTCGCTCTCGCTCTCTCTCCCCTTTCTCTCTCCCCCTCTCCCCCTACTCTCTCCCCGCTCTCTCACTCTCTCTCTCTCTCTCTCTCTCTCTCTCTCTGTCTCTCTCTCTCTCTCTCTCTCTCTCACTCTCTCTGTCTCTCTCTTTCTCCCTCCCTCTTCTCTCTCTCTCTCTCTCTCTCTCCCCCTCTCTGTCTCTCTCTCTCTCGCTCTCTCCCCCTCTCCCTCCTCTCTCTGTCTCTCTCACTCTCTCTCTCCCTCTCCCCACCTCTCTCTCTCTCTCGCCCCCACCTCTCTCACTCTCTCGCTCTCCTCCTCTCTCTCTCTGTCTCTGTCTCTCTCTCTCTCTCTCTCTCTCTCTCTCTCTCTGTCTCTGTCTCTCTCTCTGTCTCTCTCTCTCTCTCTGTCTCCCCCCCCCTTTCTGTCTCTCTCTCTCTCTCTCGCTGAGATTATAGACCTCCCAAGACACTATGAGTTGTATTTTGCAACATTGGCTACTTGACTATATTCCTTTCGTTCCCCCATCAAACAGATTTTTGTGCATCAAACACATAGTCTTTATGGCAATTTTTTTAAGGATGTGTTATTTTTCAATCTGATCATACACGTGATCTCGCAAAAATAATGTTATCATCGATAACTCTGTGTGTAATTCAAGCAGCTTCACAATATTTGCCATACACACGTTGTGTTTGTGAGAGGGAGGAAAAGATAAACTTTGTTGAACTGGTCATTAAAAGTTTTTCACACATTCATTCTTTTCATGAACTGCTTAATCCTAATTAGTGTCGCAGGGAGGCTGGCGCCCATCTCAGCCGACTCTGAGTTAGGGCAGAGTACACATCATCAGTAATCAGACTTTTTTTCTTTTCGGCTTTTCCCTTCAGGGGTCGCCACAGCGAATCATCTGCCTCCATCTCACCCTATCCTCTGCATCTTCTTCTCTTACACCAACTACATTCATGTCCTCCTTCACCACATCCATGAAGCTTCTCTTTGGTCTTCCTCTGGGCCTTCTGCCTGGTAGTTCCAACCTCAGCATCCTATTACCTATATATTCACTATCCCTCCTCTGTACATGTCCAAACCATCTCAATCTAGACTCTCTGACTTTGTCTCCAAAACCTCTAACATGTGCTGTCCCTCTGATGTGCTCATTCCTGATCCTATCCATCCTCGTTACTCCCAAAGAGAACCTCAACATTTTCATCTCTGCTACCTCCAGCTCTGCCTCCTGTCTTTTCCTCAGGGCCACTGTTTCTAACCCATACAACATCGCTGGCCTCAACACCGTCCTGTACACTTTTCCTTTCATTCTTGCCGATACTCTCCTATCACACATCACACCGGACTCTTTTCTCCAACCATTCCAACCTTCTTCACCTCTTTTCCACACTCTCTCCATTGCTCTGGATTATTGAGGCGAAGTACTTATCAGTAATTAGACAAAAGATGATAAATAGAATGAAAAATTTATGAAAAACCTCCTGTGTGATCACGTGTATCTAAACCTGTCGCTAATTACGCCATGGTATGCTAGCTATAACCAGACGACGTGCCTTCAGATAAAATTTATATATGAATGCATGGAACTGGTTAAGCTGAAGCAGACAATCTGCCAGAAGCTCCAAGTTGACTCATGTTTAGAACACTAGAGTTACTGAATGTCGGCCAGATTTCCTCTTATGTTTATTGCCTATTTTTCTTTTTTAATCACACATGGTCTGTGTTTGCTCCAGTGAAATTATTTCCTGGATCTTCATCAGGACCTGGGCTGACAACTGGCAAGCCCTGGTCTATGGAGTAGTGATGAAAGCAAAATGATGACAAAAGTCCTTTACATTGACAGTATTTAGCAGACGCTCTTACCATGAGTGACGTACGGAAGAGCTTTAGAGTCACTATCACTGAATATATTCTTATATTGGTTTGTTAGAACACAGACTAAGTATCCCATCAGTCAAACTCAGCCAGTAGCTGGTTTGTGTGTGTGTGTGTGTGTGTGTGTGTGTGTGTGTGTGTGTGTGTGTGTGTGTGTGTGTGAGTGTGTCTGTGTGTGAGTGTGTGTGTACAGCATAGTGCTAATCTAAGTACTGTCGAAAAATGTAAGTTTTCAGCCGTTGTTTGAAGATACCCAGTGACTCATCTGTCCGGACATCCAGAGGAAGTTCATTCTACCACCCTGGAGCCAGAACAGAGAAGAGATTATATTTGTTTTCCCTTGTCTCTCGTTAGAGGGAGGGACCAGTCAAGCAGTGCTAGACGATCTGAGAGAACGTGGTGCAGTGCGAGGTGTGATAAGTGCTTTGAGGCTTTGAGGTAGGCAGGTGCAGGTCCATTTTTGGCTTTGTAGGGAAACATTAGTGGGAAAAGAATCACCAATCAATATGTCTCTACAGAGGTCAAGTTTATGTCATGCACTGCAAGACCATGAAAGTGTTGAGGAGAATGGTGTGTGTGAGTGTGTGTGTGTGTGTGTGTGTGTGTGTGTGTGTGTGTGTGTGTGTGTGTGTGTGTGTAAACCTTGTGTTTATTAACATTGAAGATTTCCTGTCATTTCAGCTAAAATCCAGGCTACAGTTGGACGCCTTTAATATTTCGCATGATTATGAATCTTTTAATATTATTGATAAGAAAAAAGACCTCTGTATGCCATGAAGGCAGGGTTTAACCTCACCAACTCAGCAGACTATCACAGGACCGATGCAAATGCCCAACCATACACACTATTCATAATAAGGTGCGGCTGGAGTACCTGGAGGAAACCCATAGAGCATTGGGCTCAATCCTAGGACTCTCTCAGTGCGAGACAGATGCACCAACCACTGTGCCAGCGGGCCGCCGTATAAAAAAAAAAACAATTCCACATAAAAAAACAAAACAAAACATTCATTCACTCATTGGCTGATCCTCTTAATCTTACTAAGGTTTCGGGGGTGGGGGGCGGGGGGCATATTTCAGCCAAATCTGGGTAAAAATCCTCTCTGAACAGCTCACCAGTCCATTGTCTGGGCAACACACACACACACACACACACACACACACACACACACACACACACACACACACACACATACACACACTCAAAAGCCAATTAGCCTAATGTAGGTTTCTTTGGACTGTGGTTGGAAACCAGAATACCTGATGGAAATCCACGTAAACCTGCACGGAAACCCCACAGAGAAATGTCCTCACCGAGTCTGGGAGTTAGATCGATGAAATTTTTGCTGTGAGGTTGAACCGCTACGCCACCGCAATGGAAAATATTACATTTTAATAAACGAAAACAAAAACTGAAACTCTCTGCAAACAAAATTCCTTGATATTCCAGGATCTGGTTAAAAACATAAACTGATAGTCCACATCTAGTACACACTTTTTAAAAAGTCATGACATTTAGGAAGCAACATGATCCATGGGAACCCTGCTAATAAATCGGTAAAAATAACACACACACACACACACACACACACTAAGAAATGCACATTTTTTCCAAAGTACCTACTGAACACCTGCATTGCACAACTGCTGCTCTTAATAAGCCATTAGCAGGAGGTGATGTGAAGACCCTGGGGAGCGTGCTGGGACAGTGTGGCCATTAAACTCCAGGCCTCCAATTTAGAGAGTGGATACGTATCCAAACCCTCACGCTGCCTGGGCATTAATTCACCTGCATATCCCTGTAGACTTTCTTCTGATACATAGTGTTCATTGGCTGAGTCTGTAAGCAAAGGTCTGTTCTGCCCTTGCCATGGCGCCCTTGTGAAAATGGGTCTCTGTGTTTGGACTCTGTGTGTGTGTGTGTGTGTGCATGACTGAATGGTCACATGTGTGCTTTCACAGCCTGTGGTGTTCTGCAGTCACAGCCGGTCACAAACACACAAAACCCAGCGGGATGCATGCACATAAATCGCACACCTACGGGCTGCCGTGCCGATCAATGAGGTCCGTCGTTAATCACGAAAAGCACCTTAGGCAGAAGTGACACACACACACGCACACACACACGCACACATGCACACACAAACACGCACACACACACGCGCGCACACACACACACTGCAATTCTTCACAGCATCACTCTCTCTGTATAGGATTTCATCAGGGAAGTGAGTGAACCCAAAGGGGTTAACTGGATTAGACCACTAACATGAATAATTGGTACAGCTCAGTCCAGTCACACTGCCTGCAGTTTGTTCGTTGATGCAATGAGTGACTGATTGCTTTCATGTCCCCTTTAGGGAATACACACGATTCCATGTACTTTAAAAATCAAAGACAAACTCTCTGCAGAACATCCCCACAAGTACACCAGGGGTACTGGTCAGATTTAAACTCTTTTTATAAATCAGGGATCTGTACATGGATTCTTGAGTAGCACATGATTAAGGATGTTGATCCACCTTACAGTCTCTTAACATCATCAATGCTTTCTCCACTTATAATTAAGTATCATTACAAAACAGCTTTTGGGGGCGGCGGTGGCATAGTGGTTAGGGTGTGGTTCATGGTTGGGAGGTTGTGTGTTCAAATCCCAGTTAGACCCCCATTGTGCTAAGACCCCTGGGAAAGGCCTTAACCACAAGTGTGGCTCTGTTCACCAAGCTGTATAAATGGGTACCAGTAAAAATATACTGTGAAGGTAATTTGCGATGGACGAGCGTCCCATCCAGGAGGAGTTGTACTCCTAGTTGCTTCATGCTTTGGAAACCGGGGATAAGCACCGGTCCGATGAGCCACTATGGCTTGGGTGTAAAAAGCCCACGGACTTTACCTCTATAACAGTGCTTCTCAAATAGTGGGGCGTGCCCCCTTGGGGGGGGGGCATGGTATGATACCAGGGGGGCACACATATGACCCTGGGGAACATGCTTGTCTGGAATAGTGTACTGGAATTAAGTGTAATTGCACCTCCACTCCACTAGCTGGCAGTGGCGTGCTATGGTGTAACGGTTTGTCGCACGAGCAAACGATACGAAGTTGTAGTAAACAACCCCACAAGAAACAACACAGAAAAATTCTAACAGCAACAAAGAGAACAGTGGAGAGAGCCGGAGACATAAATATGTTGAATGAGTTTAAATAAGGATGTATTTTTTTTATTTATTTCAGGCACATTGGTGCACTTTACATCTTTTCAATTGCAGATTAAAAACCAATATTAATGAAGTTTTTCTTTATTGTAATTTGAACAATATTTCTTTCTTTTTTGTTTTTAATGTTAATAATGATACAGTGTTATGCAGAGGTGTACTAATAACAATTTTATCGACAAATAATACTATTTATAGTCGCTTACAAGGCAGTGGTGGTGGGGGTTTGAAATATTTTTTTCTTCCTTGAGGGGGCGCCACAGAAAGTAATTGAGAAGCACTGCTGTATAAAACAGCTTTCAGGTCCCATTCTTGGAGTTTTAAGCCCATAAATATAAACATATTGTTGACAATACATATAGGACATGACAATAAACCTAGATAACGTTGGAAATACTGTTGCATGCTAATTAGTATCGTTGTTTGGGAGGAGAATAGTCACAATGCATATTGCAATCGAAGTCACCAATTCTTTTAAGGGGGAAAATAGCTAATGCAAGCTCAGAAAAAAAGATGACAGATGTTGCTGAGAGATGTCACTGAGTAATTTGCATAAAAATTATTATTTTTTTGATCAATGGCATATCAAACTGCAAAGAAGTGTACATGACGAAGAAAGAGATTCACTGGAAAAAAACCCAGAAGTTCCTCAGAACAGAAAAAAATAATTCCTTTCATTTATTAAATAATTTTATTGTTATGGAAAGAAGTTATCTTTGGACATGGAACTATGAACAACCATTTACACATTAGCAAGATACTAGGAATGAATTTTCGATTAAAAATGCGGACAAAAAGAAGCAGTGACAGTGTGTAGTCAAGAAGGAAAAGATTTAATTGATTTTCATACGTAAATAACAGTTATTTGCTGAAGGTGAAGCAGAAATCATGGAAATGTCCCAGAGAGACAAGACTTTTCTGTTTTTGTGTTTGCATTTTTAATTGACTCACACATTATCCTGAGTTTGTAAGCTGTATAACAGGCAAAGAATGATATAGAGAATTATTTGGTTGAGAGGGTTGGCAGAGGCAGATAACACCATAATTGCCCATGATATATGAAAGCTGAATTCTATAACTGTTTAATTATTAAGTCAGAAAATTTTCAAAGTAGACAGTCATGTTACTGTGCTGCACGCAACAATTATTCATTATTCATTTATTCATTTTCTGAACTGTGCAATCCTAATTAGGGTCACGACGAGGCTGGCGCCCATCTAGGCCGAAGACCTCTTCAAGGTCTCTGTAACCATGGGAACTCCGATTTAATACCATTTGTTTTGTAGTCTGTCAATGTGGCAACAACTATGGTCCCTTATTAAAGCCTTATTTTATAATAAGGCTAGGCAACGAAATTTTCTAGATATTCCAATGCTAATGTCCACTCTGTTTTTTTTTTTTTTTTTAAGACCACGTACAATAAATGTAGCCAAATGCATGTGGGATTTCCACCAGGGGATAATATACATAATTTTATGATCTTAATTTCATGATCAGTGTTCCACTGAAAATATGAGATTAGATTTTTTTGAGACTGAGTGAAATCATGCTTTGCTTTTTATTATCACTTCCCTCACCATTGACACATGAGAGATTATTAATAAATGAACTGGGCTGGTCAATAGTGCAGTGGGGCACTGGTGGCCTGGTGGTAACGGGCGCTGGATCGCTGATCCTAACATTGGGGGTTCGAGTCCCACTCTCCATAAGGTTGTCACTGTCCCCCCCCAGTGCAGCAAACTGGGTTATCAAAGGCCAGCCATGTCTCTCACTGTCTATGGTGAGAGGTTCATATGAAACAACATTAGCTGTCAGCGTGTTTCTGCTCTGTAATGATCTGGCAAACTGTCCAGGGTGTACTCTGCCCTTGCCCAGACTTGGCTGACATGGGTACCATGACCTACGACATACCTACGACTCTAATTAGGCTGAAGCAATTCAGAAACTAAATGAATGATGAATGGTTGTGATCAGCACCAGCCTCCACACAACCCTAGTAAGATTATCTGTTTAGGCGACTAACTGACTAAGTGAGTGTGCGAGGGTGCCTTTAAATTTGTAGAACTGGTTTCAGCAAGGCTGCCCTCACTGCCAACCAGAATAAGCAATCTTGTTAATCAATTCCAAAATTAAAAGTACAATTAAAAAAAAATACTTCAAACAGAATCCATTTTTTTTCAAGAAAAAACTAATTCAGACACTGGTTGTGACCTTTACCACATTTTCATCAATTCCAAGTTCAAATTACTGTATTCGACATGATAAGCACCCAGGGCGCTTAAAAAAAAAAGGAGTTGGTGGGCGCTTATTAATATGTTATCAGCAGAGTGTAAGGGTAAGTGCTTATTACCATCGAGGTGGAAAACATGAATAATAACAGAACAATAAGAGTTTTACTCGTATTTGAACTATTCATTTTGTAGTATCAACCAAATTACTTACATGAAAGCTGAAAATAAACAGAAAACCCCTTCCTAAAAGACCCCTTACTTTTCCTTCCCGGTGATGTTCTTTTAAACATTTTGCCGGAAGTAAAATCGAGCCAGTCAACACGAATGTCAACTTTAGCACATGCCACGTTGAACCAATGAACACGAACATAAACAAAAGCACATGGCCAGGAACGTCTTTGAATTTATGAAGTTAGTGAGCAGGAGAATCGGGTGAAGAAGACTCATCATCACTTTCTGATAGGTCCATATCTGGCTCATCGTTCCATTCATTCAGAACATCCCATAGTTTTACTGTAGTAGTTTCTAATGGTTCATCTTGTTGGACATTTACCAAGAGAACACAGCAAAATATTTTCCTGTTTTTTAAAGCACGGCGGAACAATCACATGTGTTGTTACTGATGAACATTATAGACATTCCCCAATGGCAGGGGGTCTTGAAATACCATGTAAACTCACTTTTACAGGCAGTGAACACCTCATTTTACCGTTACAGAGACTGATCGAATAAAATTCGTAAGTTTGATGCTCCCAGTACACATGGGCGGTTATTACAAGTTAAAAAAAAAAAAAAAAAAAAAAAAAAAACATGGTTATTGGAGTTATTGGAGCAGTGCACTTATTACGTCGAATAAAATGTGTGGTATTTACTGTATAAATCCTAAAAACATTTAACCAACCACTAATTTTTCAGTTATTTGGCTGGAGAGAATCCTGGAATGATGCCTGGATACATGTATGCGTGGACAGACCCACAGACAGATGGACACACAATAGGCTGGATACATAACCACAACACATAATGCCTCCTTCACCTTGTGGCACTGTCATAGTGAAAAAAATAAAAATGGACTACTTTTAAAAATAGAAAAGCTTTACTGTTTATATGGCATCAGGAAGATGACCAAGCACATAGATTTTTTTTTTTTTTTTATGTTTGTCTCTCAATGTCTATGGTGAGAGGTTTGAGTAAAAGAACCATTGCTGACTTTCGTAAAGAGTAGCTGCATAGCGGTCAGTGTGTTTCTGCCCCTTGCTAAAGGGTTGTGTCAGGAAGGGCATCCAACGTAAAAACCTATGCCAAATCAAACATGCGAATCAGATAATCCGCTGTGGCGACTCCTGAAAGAGGGAAAAAGCCGAAAGGAAAATAAGAAGAACTGGGCTAGTCAATGCAAGCTGTGGTTGAGTCAGAGGAACTATTTCAGTTGAGGTTTTAGAGGAAGGAGACTGAAAGAAAGTAGAAGCACTCGGAGAGTGAAGAACACATCATAAAAATGAGTGAAGGCAGCTTCCCTCCATTTCTAAGTGGCTGAACAGGTGCATTTGTGATTTCACGCCGTGCTGAGCATGTTTCGCTAGGCTTGACTACAAAGCAGTGGGAGAGCGGCAGTATTTATTCGAAAGAGAGAGAGCAGGAGAGAGAGAGAAAGAGAGAGAGAGAGAGAGAGAGAGAGAGAGAGATGGATACAGAGCTGAAAGAGAGAGAGAAAGTGTATGTTTACAATCAGAGCGCGATGAGAAAAGGAGGCAGAGAGTAAAGACAGCGTGTGATAGGGAGACAGTAAGAGTAAGACAGAGTAGAGGAGGACACAGAGTAAATGTGTGGGATGTATGGTAAGCAATAACAGTAGCAGGGTGGGAATTTTCAGCTGAGGGTGGTAAGGAGAGGATACAAAGATTTAGAGAGCTAGCAGGAGGGTGGCATTTTAACCGAGAGTAAAGAATAGCATGAAAGAGGATAAAGCAACAGACCTCAGAGTAGAGTCATGCTGAATGAAACAGGAATGATAGAAAGACTGAGGGACGCTCGGATTAAAAGGTGTATTTCAGTGTGGGGTGTTGGAAACGGTCCAAGATAGAGCTGTATGTGTATGTGTGTGTGTGTGTGTGTGTGTGTGTGTGTGTGTGCGCGCGCGCGCTAATTCAATTTTATTTTGGCCACTGTGCAATGAAAAATTAATTGAATCAATTCTCATAAGCAATGTTCTACAAAGTAAAACTGATTTTTGTACATAAACATTTTTGTGAACATTTGTGAAGATTCTTCATAAAATGTCCTACTGCCAATGAAAGCATCATTCTCTCTCATCACTAACTCTCTGAACCGCTTCATCCTATTAGGGTCGCAGGGAAACTTGGGCCTATCTCAGCATACATTGGGGAAAAGCGGTGTACACCATGAACAGCTGGCCAGACCATCGCAGGGCCAACACACATAAGCATTCACATTCACACATTCACACTCACACCTTGGAACAGCCAATGAGCCCAATGTGCATGTTTTTGGACCGTCGGAGGAAACTGGAGTACTCAGACAAAACCCACACAGGCACAGGGGAACATGTACGGTCCGGATCAACACCAATTTGAAACGATCAGCCATATCATACTGTGTAACAATTAAGACTAATGAACCTTTAGTAATGTGGAATTTATTGTACATAACTGTAAAAAAAAAAAAATTACACAGTCCCCTTTGAGAAACATGGGCGGAGCTATTTATTAATGATTTGAGGAACGTTCAAGTGTTGATAAACGTCACCGTCATTACACTGTTGATGGTTTTATATTTATTGGGTTTTCAGTGAGATATTTTGAGTATTTATGGAGATCTGTTTGTATATTTATTGTCAGTAGTAAAGCCATGAACCATAATCTAAACCCTCCAACCCCCACCATTAAATGTTTTAATAAAAATAGACAATCTGAGATTAAAAAAAAAAAAAAATCTATGAACAGGTTCTATAAACAGCAGAAAAAACTAATGTAGTGGAAGACGTACTGCCAAACAATCATTACCAGGAGGCGTCTCAACCTTACTGTCAGTATTACAAATTCAGAAAGCTCCACCTCTTGCATAGTAATGAAGTACAGGGATCCCTCGCTACATCGCGCTTCAATTCATGTGGCTTCAGTGCATCGTGATTCTTTTTTTATAAATATTCATTGAATTAAAAAAATAAACAAACCCTAAACAAACACAAAACAAAAAAACAACCCAAAACCTCCCATCAAAACTAGTTACATTGTTTTGAGGTGCACATCTGTGTGCGTACGGGCATCTGCGTGCGTGCGTATGTATGTGTGTCGTCTTCTTCTCATGCAATACCATCTGTGTGTGTATTTATATTTTATTTACATCTTATGTTATTTCTTCATGTTTAATTGTTATTATAAGCATTTATAGCATTGAATATGTATTTATTGATATTATATACACATATACATGTACGTATACATCAGTCGGGGGTGGGGGGTGGGGGGGTGATCCTACTTCGTGGATTTCGATGGTCGCGTGGGGATCTTGGTCCCAATTAACCACGAAAAGTGAGGGATTCTTGTATTCATAAAATAAAAAATGAGGAACTTAAGGAAGAATAGGGGGGAAAGGTAAGGAAAATGCCATAAAACAAGGCCAATTATGCAAAAAAAAAAAAAAACCTAAACAAACAAAAACAAAAAAAACAACACAAAACCCCTCATCAAAACTACTTACATTTTTATCAGAGGTGCACATCTGTGTGTGCGCGCGTGTGTTTATGTGTCTGTATTTCTATTATATTTACATCTTATGCATTATTTTTGAACGTTTAATTGTTATTAAAAGCACTTATAGCATTGAATATGTATTTATTGATATTATATACACATATACATGTACGTATACATCAGTTGGGTGGTTGATCCTACTTCACGGAATTTGACGGTCGCAGGGGGATCTCGGTCCCAATTAACAGCGAAAAGTCAGGGATCCCTGTAATTCGAGCTTAGACAAAACCCCTTCATCTGTCTGTGTTTGAAGTTTCTCCACTGTTTACTTGGATCTACATCACTGACCAGACCTCTAAAAGATAACCAGGTACTTTAAGTGAAAGGAGTATAACATCTGGACACACTTTTTTCCCCAGGTATTCCTCAGAGATGTGCCACTGTGTCTCCTGCAGGATGTTTTGGGGAGGATTGTGAAGCCGTTTGAACACGTCTCTCTCTCTCTCTCTCTCTCTCTCTCTCTCTCTCTCTCTCTCTCTCTCACCCTTTGATCCAACACCTGCCAGTGAAACTCACTTGGGTTCAGGTCAGTGACTGGACAGAGCATTTCATTACAGACAGCGCTGCCTCACTCCTTTCCAAATATCTCCTCCACTGCTTTGAGGTGTTTGGGGATGGTGAACATCAAACATGACTCAAAGTAAAAAAAAAAAAAAAAAAAAGACAAGGTGGCCTTCTGACATGCTGTGTATATAGCACAATAAATAAAACATCTATTATAAAAACAGACAGAATTGAACCTGAGCTAACACCTGATTTTGATGGAAGGTAACCTGAAAATAGGTGTTTCGAAAAATTCAACCTGGCCCTTGGTGTTCCCTCCAACACCTTTTTCATGGAATACATTTATGCTGAATTAGATCGAGATGGTTTGGACATGTACAGAGGAGGGATAGTGAGTATATTTGTAGTAGGATGCTGAGGTTGGAACTACCAGACAGAAGGCCTAGAGGAAAAACAAAGAGAAGATTTATGGATGTGGTGAAGGAGGACATAAAGGTAGTTGGAGTAAGAGTAGAAGATGCAGAGGATAGGGTGAGATGGAGGCAGATTATTCGCAGTGGCGACCCCTGAAGGGAAAAGCCGAAAGCAAAAGAAAAAGACATTTATGCTGGAAAACCTGAATACCAGAGTGAGAGAAGATTAGAAGGTAGAAATGGCTCCATACCCTGACTGGTTTGAATAATGCTGGTTAACATCATTTATTTTTACTCCTGTTTACAGAACCTGATGCACCATGGAAACCAAAGCCTCACTTTAAAGCATTTAAAATAGCTTACCGTGGCTGTGACGATGTTACAACATTTATTTTAATATTATACTTAAAAATAGCTTTTTTTATTTTATTTAATAGCCCTTTTGAGATGCTGTATAGATACATAAAAGAACATAAACCGGGTAATAGTATCAGCTTATGAAAAGAAATTCAACTGGAATTTGAATAAAGTGAAATGAATAAAACAAACACTAATAAAACTTAAAAAGAAGTGGGAAGTACACGCTTATATAACTGTGAGATAATGTACAACATGTATAAAGCTCAAGAACACAGAATGAAAATAAGCTACTGGGGGGGGGGCAAGATGGGCTTTAATTTGTGTGTTAAACTGGGGAAGAAGACTTGCAAGGACAGAGAAATCGAAATAATGAAGTAATCATTATTTATGCAGGGAGGGCTCCTGAGTTTGAGTACTGGGGTTGGCAAAAGTGTATCCGTGTGGAGGCTGCGTGCTCTCCTTGTGTTTCCTCCTACAGTCCAAAAGCATGTACATTAGGTCAACTGGCTGTGCTGAATTGCCCATAGATGTGAATGTATGCTTGTATCAGGGAATAGGTTCTGCAGAAGGCCTGCAACCCACTCAAGTGCCTTGCATCAGAAACCATGGAAGTGGCCCAATGTACCCATGGGTGCGGTGGGAATACAGATATTGATGGAAAGATTAGAACATGAACAATGCTGTCTTTAAATACAGTCGGCCCTCTACTTACGAAAACCTCTGAATACGAAAAATCCAGGTTACGAAAGACATTTCCCTAAATTTTCGTCCTCTGTATACGAAACAACCTCTTCTTACAAAAAGCAACAAACGTGCCATTCAAACATTCAAATGCGCCATTCAAACATTCAAACGCGCCATTCAAACAACGCGCGAGTTGCTCTCTCATTGGCTGTCTTCCAACATCCCGCCCCGCTGGCTTCCGATTGGCCAAGAAGGAGCTGAATTGTACCCATTCCTGTACCCATACTTTCTGTTTGTCACACGCGTGAAGGAGAGTTGAACAGGACTGTTGGCTCATGAGTTTTTTTGAAAATGATCATTGCAGCATTATATTTCGTTATCCATCATGGACCCCAAGAAAGTGATTCCTGGTGACACCGAAAAAAGAAGCGGGCTCCGTTATCAACCGAAGTGAAGGAGGAGATAATAAAAAAAAAATACGAAAGTGGGATGCGATTGAGCGAAATCGCAAAGGAGTATGACCGAAACCCCTCTACAATCGGGACAATATTGAAACAGAAGGAGACCTTAAAAGCGGAGATACAGTGACGGAGGCGATTATTTCGGAAAAAGCAACCGCCATATTTAAGGACCTTGTGAAGGAGAGTGGTGGTGGGGGTGAGGATTCTTCAGACCAGCAACCCCCAGACTTTAAAGCATCGCATGGGTGGTTTGAGAGATTGAAAAAAGGTAAATAATTTTCTTTTACTTTTAACACATATTTCATACAAAATTGGTGCACTTTTATCATTTTTAAAGGGTTTATGGGGTAGTCTTGGGAGCCTTGGAACAAATCATGCATTTTACATGCAAAATGCACCTCTACTAACGAAAATTCCAGGTTACGAAAAAGGCACTGGAACGGAATAATTTTGTAAGTAGAGGGCCGACTGTATATGAAAATGTCAGGTCTTTCAAAAGATCAGAAGCAAAGCAAAAATTAAGTTTACTTCTTGATGAAGATGTAAAAACGGAGAAGATGCCTTTAAACACTGTGGTGTTGTAGTTAGCACATCTGCCTCACACCAAGAAGCCGCTGGATTTGATTGCCAGGGTCGGGCATTTGTTTGTGTGTGAAGTTTGAATATTCTCCGTGCTTGTGTGGGTTACTTCTGGGTAAAGACATGAACATTAGGCTAATTGATCCTAGATGTGAGTGTGAGGGTGAATGGTTGTGTGTTGCAATGTGATGCTTTGGTGAGCTGTTCAAGGTGTACAACGCCTATGCCCAGTGTTAGTTGTG
Organism: Plotosus lineatus; assembly: GCA_024760905.1. NCBI lineage: Eukaryota > Metazoa > Chordata > Actinopteri > Siluriformes > Plotosidae > Plotosus > Plotosus lineatus. The sequence goes on along the minus strand of CM045747.1, from coordinate 18,432,696 downwards.
AGCGGACGGGCAGTGGTAAGGTGCTGGATTACCAATCACAGGGTTGAGGGTTCAAGCCCCACTGTCAATGGATGTCCCTGCTGTCCCCCCAATTCAGCTAACTGGGTTATCAAGGCTTGGCCATTTCATTCACTGTCAATGGTGAGAGGTTCATGTAAAACAACATTAGCTGTCAGCGTGTTTCTGCCCTGCAATGATCTATTGAGCTGTCCAAGGTGTATTCTGCACTCGCCCAGAGTTGGCTGAGATGGGTGCCATGCTCCCTACAACTCTAATTAGGCTAAAGCAATTCAGAAAATGAATGAATTATGAATGGTTGTAATCAGCACCAGCCTTCACGCAACCCTAGCAAGGTTAACTGTTTAGGCAACTAACCGAGTGAGTGAATGTGCGAGGGTGCCTTTGAATTTGGAGAACTGGTTTCAGGGCCCTCACTGCCAACCAGAATAAACAACCTTGTTAATCAATTCTAAAATTAAAAGTACAATAAAAAAAAAATACTTTAAACAGAATCAAATTTTTTTTGAAGAAAAATAATTCAGACACCGGTTGTGACCTTTACCACATATTCATCAATTCCAAATTCAAATTATCTGCAAAATGTGTGTGGTGTTTACTGTATAAATCCTAAAAACATTTAACCACTAATTTTTCAGTTATTTGGCTGGAGAGAATCCTGGAATGATGCCTGGATACATGTACGCGTGGACAGACCCACAGACAGATGGACACACAATAGGCTGGATACATAACCACAACACATAATGCCTCCTTCACCTTGTGGTACTGTCATAGTGAAAAAAATAAAAATGGACTACTTTTAAAAATAGAAAAGCTTTACTGTTTATATGGCATCAGGAAGATGACCAAGCACATAGACTGGTTTTATGTTTGTTTCCACTGAAAATAGCTGTAATGATGGATGGATAAATACTTTATTAAGCCCAGAGCGAAATTCGAATTTTCCAGCAGCAGTGCAGTAAATCAGCACACAGTCATTCTATAAAAACCACAGACTTAAATTAAGACAGAGGAAAAATACTTTTGTCAGATACACACACACACACACACACACACACACACACACACACACACACACACACACACATATATATGAGTAGGCTGCTGATGGGTGACATCCCAATTAAATCAAGTGGTTCAGAAAATGAATATGTGTGTGTATGTGTGTAGTGTGTATGTATTTATGTGTGTATATACATTCATGTATATTTAAATGTATATATATATATATATATATATATATATATATATATATATCTTCTTCTTCTTCTTCTTTTACTTTCGGCTGCTCCTTCAGGGGTCGCCACAGCACATCATCCGCCTCCACCTCACCCTGTCCTCCGCATCTTCTTTTCTGACTCCAACGACCTTCATGTCTTCCTTCACCACATCCATAAATCTCTTCTTCGGTCTTCCTCGAGGCCTTCTGCCTGGTAGTTCCAACCTCAGCATCCTACTGCCAATATACTCACTATCCCTCCTCTGTACATGTCCAAACCATCTCAATCTAGCCTCTCTGACTTTGTCTCCAAAACATCTTACGTGGGCTGTCCCTCTGATATACTCATTTCTGATCCTATCCATCTTCAAGTTACTCCCAGGAGAACCTCAACATTTTCATCTCCGCTACCTCCAGCTCGGCCTCCTGCCTTTTCCTCAGCGCCACTGTTTCTAAGCCATACAACATCGCTGGCCTCACCACCATCTTGTACACTTTTCCCTTCATTCTTGCTGACACTCTCCTATCGCACATCACACCGGATACTTTTCTCCAACCATTCCAGCCTGCCTGCACACGCTTCTTCACCTCTTTTCCACACTCTCCATTGCTCTGGATTGTTGAGCCTAAGTACTTAAAATCCTCCACCTTCGTTATCTCTGCTCCCTGTAACATCACCGTTCCTCCTGGGTCCTTCTCATTCACACACATGTATTCTGATTTTCTGAGGCTAACCTTCATTCCTCTCCTTTCCAGGGCATACCTCCACCTCTCTAGATTTTCCTGCACTTGTTCTCTGCTCTCACTACAGATCACGATGTCATCTGCAAACATCATAGTCCATGGAGATTCTTGTCTCACCTCGTCTGTCAGCCTGTCCATCACCATAGCAAACAAGAAGGGGCTCAGAGCTGACCCTTGATGCAGTCCCACCTCCACCTTGAATTCGTCGGTCACACCGACAGCACACCTCACCACTGTCTTACATCTCTCATACATGTCCTGCACCACTCTAACATACTTCTCTGCCACTCCAGACTTCCTCATGCAATACCACAGTTCTTCTCTTGGCACCCTGTCATATGCTTTTTCCAGATCCACAAAGGCACAATGTAGCTCCCTCTGACCTTCTCTGTACTTCTCTATTAACATCCTCAAGGCAAACATTGCATCTGTGGTGCTCTTTCTTGGCATGAAACCAAACTGTTGTTCACAAATGCTGACCTCTGCCCTTAGTCTAGCTTCCACTATTCTTTCCCATAACTTCATCGTATGGCTCATCAACTTTATCCCTCTGTAGTTGCTGCAACTCTGCACGTCTCCCTTGTTCTTAAAAATGGGCACCAGCACACTTCTCCTCCACTCCTCCGGCATCTGCTCACTCTCTAGTACCTTGTTGAATGTTCTTGTCAAAAATCTACTGCTACCTCTCCTAGACACTTCCATACCTCCACAGGTATATCATCAGGACCAACTGCCTTTCCATTCTTCATCCTCTTCAATGCCCTTCTCACTTCACCCTTACTGATCTTTGCTACATCCTGCTCCTCAATGGTTACCTCTTCTACTCTTTTTCTCTCTCATTTTCCTCATTCATCAGCTCTTCAAAGTACTCTTTCCATCTTCCCAGCACACTTCTGTCATTAGTCAATACAGTTCCCTCTCTGTCCTTTATCAATCTAACTTGCTGCACGTCCTTCCCATCTCTATTTCTCTGCTGTGCCAACCTGTATAGATCATTTTCTCCCTCTTTACTATCCAACCTCTCATACAAGTCATCATACACCCTCTGTTTGGCCTTAGCCACTGCTACTTTCGCCTTACGCTGTGTCTCCCTGTACTCCTGTTTACTCTCTTCGGTCCTCTCAATGTCCCACTTCTTCTTGGCTAGCCTTTTCCTTTGTACACACTCCTGCACTTCCTCATTCCACCACCAAGTCTCCTTATCTACTTTCCTTCCAGAGGACACACCAAGTACTCTCCTACCTGTGTCCCTGATCACATTTGCTGTGGTTGTCCAGTCATTTGGAAGCACTTCCTGGCCACCCAAAGCCTGTTTCAACTCCTCCTTGAAGACAACACGACACTCTTCCTTTTTCAGCTTCCACCACTTTGTCTTCTGCTCTGCCTTTGCCTTTTTCACCTTTCTCACCATCAGAGTCATCCTGCACACCACCATCCTATGCTGTTTGGCAACACTCACCCACGATGACTTTGCAGTCACTGACTTCCTTCAAATTACATCGCCTACACAAGATGTAGTCTACCTGTGTGCGCCTACCTCCGCTTTCATAAGTCACCCTATGCTCCTGTTTCTTCTCAAAGAAAGTATTCACCACAGCCATTTCCATCCTTTTTGCAAAATCTATCAACATCTGTCCTTCTGCGTTCCTGTCCTGGATACCAAACCTGCCCATCACTTCCTCGTCCCCTCTGTTGCCTGCCCCAACATGTCCATTGAAGTCTGCACCTATGACCACTCTTTCACCTCTGGCGGTACTCTGCATCACTTCATCTAAGTCACTCCAGAATCTCTCCTTCTCTTCTAGCTCACATCCTGCCTGTGGGGCATAAGCACTAACAACATTGAGCATTACACCTTCAATTTCTAACTTGAGATTCATCACTCTGTCTTGACACTCTTTTCACTTTTAGAACATTCCTGACAAACTCCTCCTTCAAGATGACTCCGACTCCATTTCTCTTCCCATCCACACCGTGATAAAATAGCTTAAACCCTGCTCCTAAGCTTTTAGCTTTGCTACCTTTCCACCTGGTCTCCTGAACACACAGTATGTCCACCTTCCTCCTCTGCATCATGTCAACCAGCTCTCTACCTTTTCTGTGCATAGTTCCAACATTCAAAGTCCCCACTCTCAGTCCTAGACTCATGCCTTTCCTCTTCTCTCTCTGCCTACGGACACGCCTCCCACCTCTCCTTCTTCGACGTCTTCGACCAACAGTAGTCCAATTTCCATCAGCACCCTGTTGATTGACAGCACTGATGGCGGTCGTTGTTAACCCGGCCTCGACCGATCCGGTATGGAGGTAAGACTTTTGATTTGCATTTTAAGTAATTGGCATTGGTTTTACGTCGGATGCCCTTCCTGACACAACCCTCTGCATTTCTCCGGGCTTGGGACCCGCATGAGGGGGAGAGACACTGGTTAGTGCCCCCCCACCTCATGGCTGCATTATATATATATATATATATATATATATATATATATATATATATATATATATGTATGTATATATACAGTCGGCGCCCAACTTACGAAAACTTTAATTTGATTCCTTGAGGAATCGGAATTCCAGATGAGCTCAAATGTGCCCACATTTATTAAAACAACTTAAAAAATTAAACTAGAACTTAAACCGTTATTCCTTCTCTCTCTCTCTCGTGTGCGCACGTGCCGCGGGCCACGCCCACAAGACGTGAATTCAAAGTGCATTACCTGCTTGACAAACCCAACTTTAATTTGATTTCTTGAGGGATCGGAATTCCAGATGAGCTCAAATGTGTCCACGTTTATTAAACATTTACTGAATTAAATGACTTAAAAAAACTAAACTAAAAACTAAAGAGTGAAGCTTCCTTCTGTCTCTATCTGGGAGGCCAGTGGGGCGGGATGTTGAGAGACAGCCAATAAGAGAGCAACTCAAGTGTCTTGTGAAATTTTGATTGGCGCGTTTGAATTTCTTTTCGTAAGGGGGGGTTGTTTCATATCTCGAGGTAGGAAACATGGAAAAATATTTTTCGTAACTTGGGGATTTCATACACAGGGGTCTTCGTAAGTTGGGGGCCGACTATATATACGGCACGGTGGCGTAGTGGTTAGCACGTCCGCCTCATAGCAAGAAGGCCCGGGTTCGATTCCCGGCCTGGGTGTTTCTGTGTGGAGTTTGCATGTTCTCCCCGTGCTTGTGCGGGTTTCCTCCGGGTACTCCAGTTTCCTCCCGCAATCCAAAGAAGTGGACTGTAGGTTAATTGGCCGTTCTAAATTGACCGTAGATTCTCTCCTGCAGCGGCACTGGAACCCAGTTGTATCGGCACTTGCCTTTCCATTGGATCTTTCCGGTGGCGCCGAGACGGGGGACTTGCTGCTTGGGTAACAGCCTGTCCCTCATTACTCTCTACCCGGGCTCTGCGCACTGGGGAGTATCACCAGCCGGGATACCAGCCAGAGCGCAGCCATAGTCCTTCGGGACTGACGGAGGCCTACCATACCATATATATATATATATGAATACACACACACACATCATCATCATCATCATCATCTTCTTCCGCTTAATACAAGGTCGGGCCGCAGGGGCAGCAGTCTATATATATATATATATATATATATATATATATATATATAGATAGATAGATAGACGGACAGACAGATAGAGTGTAAAACCTCTATGATAAGGCATCTATAGTAAAAATGAGTTTACAGTGCAGCACAAAGTCTTTTGTTGACTTGGTAAATGATTGATATGACATACGGGATATCTTACAAAATACAGTTGTACCTCATCTTACGATAGTCCCAGCAAATGAAAAATCCAGGTTACGAAAAACATTTTCCAAATTTTTTTTCTCTGTACACGAAACAAGTTTTCCTTATGAAACGTGCCAAATGCACAATTCAAACACGCCAATCAAACAATAAAATGCACCATTCAAACATTCAAACAATGCAAGAGTTGATCTCCATTGACTATCTCCCAACCTCCCATTGGCTAGTTGGGATGACGCAGCTCCCTTCCATTGGATATCTCCCAATATCCCGCCCCGCTGGCCTCCCATTGGCTAGGAGGGATGACACAGCTCCCTCCCATTAGCTATTGTGGAGCTGCATCTTCCATAATATGTTTTGTGTAAAGGACATAGTTACTGTTGTTTCATGAGTTTTTTGAGTCATTGCAACTTCATTTTTTGACTCAGGCTTTTAACCTTCCATAAACATTTGTAAGATTATAACTCTGCTAAGAAGACATGGTCAACACACACGGGCACGCACACACACACACACACACACACACACACACACACACACACACACACACACACACACAAGTGCACGTGTGATTTCCAGTGCGAGTGAAAAGAAGCGTACAACTGTACAGCTGTAAAATAGAATAAGAAAAGCTGGATTCAACCAAGAATCGCTTCCCCTCTCAACTCCCGTCGCCTAGGTAACTCTCTTGCGTGTTTCCCACTTCATAATCTTTCTGTGTGAAACTGTGAGCAATACCATTCTTCCCTTCAGCAGGTCTGTGAGAGCTTTTAGCATTATTATCTTATATTGTTTGAGTTTATTTTAATTAATATGATCACAACTTGAAGACATTAGCAAATCCATATACGTTAACTAACTAACAGACATCATATGCATTTAATGTACACTAAATAAACGTATATAAATAAAAAAACTCACTTGAAACGCCAACCGTTTCAGAAACGTTGACAAATGGTTATGTATCAGGTTATTGTTTTTATTCAATTACTGTGTGCAGTCATAAAGTACACGATACTGAGAGACGTCCATAATGAGCTGCTCTTACATGTTCATGTGGTTACCACACGGAAAGTTTAGAGCAAACCATGTTTGGCGCATTTTGTCAATCAACACATATGTATTTTGTGGATATTTACAAAGTACAACCTACCTGCCATCCTGCCTGGTTATGGTGTAGCCGTAGGCCGGATTGTTGATGAAGCTGATGTTCACTCCCACGAGTGGAGTTCCATCCGACGTCACCACTTGCCCTCGAATGACGCAGGCATGACTGCAGAGAGACGTGAGCACAAAGTCAAAGAATCAATCCCAAATTCTGCTGTATAATATCCTCTCAAATATGCAGACACATAATGGCACTGTGCACCTCATGCTACCCCATTTCTAATTGCGTAAATAATGAATTCAACCCAGCTGACAGCTCAGAGGAGACCACAGTAGGGTTCCCTGCCTTGAAGGAAAAAGAGATAATGAGAAGAAGAAGCGGGTATTCATTGAGAATACTTTACACTTTCGTCCTCATTAAAACAGGGTCTGTTTTGAGGAAGAGAGCCCAACAGTGCAGCACTGAATTGGTGTTTTCAGATACTCTACTCGGGTTGGAAATGATCATGCAGTCGAAAGATGTTATCTGTCACCTTGGCTGAGACGAGACTTACGAATCAATATTAAAAATCAATCAAACACTTCTAATAGTTCTGAACCCACTGCAAGAGGCTTAACGGCAGGATACGAGTGTTATGAAGTTCAATGTCACATGAAGTAGAGCTTAAGGGAGACTTTATAAGATTCTTATGGAGTAAACACACTGTATATCAACAAGGCTTTTATCTCTGCATTATATCCAAGGGTTCTGACTGGTGTAATTTAAGAAACTTGATAAAGTTCAAATAGAAATATCAGGCCCTATAGAAGTGTCGGCTCTTAAATATTTGCTACGTAGCGGAAACAATTAACATTGGTGTGCAAGAGGCTGCCCTCGACATGTCCTTACTGCAGGCAAAATCATTCACCTAGCAATATCCTGGTCCCATGGAGCACGGCTTTATGCTAATTTAGACCGCTTTTCTCCTTCAACAGTCCTCGATTTAGCTTCCCTTCGTTATAAACAATATTGCCATGCGTAGTCCAAACCAAAGACTGTAAAAGACTTGTGGTGAAATAATGGCAAAATAAAAGAAGGAAGTGGAGGAAATTGTGTCCCACACAATTATTTATGCTTTACTTAATGATTTTTCTGAAGCACTTAGTCGCTACTAGGGTCGCAGTGAGGCTGATGCTTATTTTGGCCAACACTAGGTGAAGAAAGGGTACATCCTGAGCAGTATGCCAGACTATCACAGGGCAACAGACACACACACACACACACACACACACACACACACACACACACACACACAAACACACACAAAATCAATTGACCCTCACCCATGGGGCAATTTAGAATAGCCAGTTAGCCTAATGTGCCAGGAAACCGGTGTATCAGAGGAAACCCATGCAGGCTGAATATGCAAACTCCACACAGAAACACTGGAATTGACCCCAGGACCTTCTTGCTGTGGGCGTCTGTGTATGTACACCGCTGTGTCCCATGCAATAATATGGACACCAATATTCCTGTTTTCGTCATTCATTCATTTTCTGAACCACTTAATTCTAATTAAGGTTGTGAGGAGGTTGGCACCCATCTCAGGTCGACTCTGGGCGAGGGCAGAGTAAACCCTGGACACCATCGCAGGGAGGGATGAGAGTTAGTATTGGTTCTTTTACATACCTCTCGCCACAGACAGTGAGAGACGTGGCTGGCCTTGGACAAGACATTTAGCTGCACTGGGGGGACAGCAGTGACAACCACTGACAGTGAGGCTTGAGCCCCCAACCTTGGGATCGGTAATCCAGTCCCTTACCACTGGGTCACCACTGCTCGTTACTATTTTCATGGACTATTAGTGTGGTTGTCAACAGAAATTAAAATCTTCATGTCGGCAGGGAAAGGACGCATGATTGGAATAACACTGGATGATTTCAATGTTGATAGTAAACAGACACAAAACAAAGTGGGAAAGGGAGAGTGAGAGAAAGGGAGAGAAATGGAAATAAAGATGGGAGTGATCACAGCAGAATTCAAAACAACAAAAACCCACAGCTAACTTCCCAAACCGCAGGAAACTGGAGGGTTTATTTATGTGGAGGTTTACTGGTTCAAAAGGACACGTCACAACAGATCTAGTGTGGTTCTGTCTCTGCTGCGCTCGGCAGGAAAACTGAGAGCAGTTGGACTTTTCAATGGAACTAATGGGCAAAATAATAACACATTTCTACTGGAGTTGAAGTGCCGTAAAATAACACATGGGGATATGCTGACAGTCTCATTACTTCAAAAGGAAATAAACGGCATGCTGGATGTGCCTTGATCCTAGACTTAGACTGTTGCCCAAACAGCTATTACCACATCTTTCTTTGTTAAATTCTTGTTTATAACAACATGCTGTGTGAACAGGTGATGTTCGTTAACTGTTTAAAATTTAAACACAATACCTTAATGCTAAAGACCAAGAGCTTTAAACTGACATTTATAAAGCTTCTGTGACAGAAATCATCTCGTTTGTAAAGTTTCAGATTCTAACAACTAGCATGTGTGACCACTGCTATTTAACTTTTAAAGCTGAACCAACAGTGATTAGTTTATGTCTATAATTAAGACTGTTCGAAGCGGTTTTGTCTTTATATTACCAATTATGATGTCAAAGACTGTGGAGGAACATCTGGTTGAAAGCTTTATATATCTTTGTCCATTTGCTTGCCAGTCCACACACACACACACACACACACACACACACACACACACACACACACACGGATTGCCGACAAACCCAGAAGTAACTGGCACGTGATTCAAATTTAGCTAATGGCTGAGCACTTTTGTTTCTCCCTCCTGCTGATTGGCTGAGATGATGTATATGCCCTTTTTTTTCTCATTCGTGCACAAATTGTCAATGTGCATTTTTTGGTGTGTTTTTAATTACCAGTTAAGCTCTATGATGCCACCCAAATGCCATGCATCTTCTGAGGGTTCTGGTAAGGAGCCTAAGTGCCAGAAAAAGGTAATGACGCTGCATGAAAAAGAACTGCTTGATATGATACAGGAAGGAAAACGTTATGCTGCAGTAGGGAGCCATTATGCAGTGAATGAATATATGTATGTACACACTGTATACTGTTTTTATATTTTATTATCAATAAATATTATCACAGTACAAAATTAAAAAGATTTTACTTCATCATTACTACATTATTACTGTATTAATGAGTAAGACTGTCTATTGAATGTGTTTAAGAAGCATATTTTAGCACATGTAAGATGATACATATGGTTTTACTTCCATGTTAATAATTCGCGCATGTAATATGATACATAGAGTTTTACTTCTGGCTAAATAACGCTCGGAATTTCTTGATCCACGGGAAGGGCCGGAACTGAACCCCCGTGAAAAAAGGGGGCCTACTGTACATAATATAATATAACATGAAAACTCCGTCCCGTCCCCTCCCGCCCTGTAAAACTTCTCTTTTTGAAAGAATGTATCTTCACTGTCGCTAATGTCTGGTCTGATAAGCTTCCTCAATAATTTTACAATACTCTCAGTTACCAAGTATATATCCTCTGCTGAGCCTCCACAGGGAGCTCCTGATGCCTCACAGTTAATTCAGACATGGTTTCAAGAGGATCCACAGAATTAAAAGACGCTCACCACGTAAAACTGGGACATAGATTTTTTTTTTTTTCCGTATTCCGAATACCTTTGAAAAAGGAAATATGTATCGTGTATGCCCACAACTCACTATTATTGTGGAAAACAAAGGAAAATATAAGGGGAGGTGTAAACTGGAACTATGAAGCATTGAAGGATTTCGGCTGGATTTGTGGAGGATGCTGTATTTTTGATGAGGAGCCTCTGTAGGGAGGGAACACTACAGTAAATGTGGAAAAACTCCAAATCCCGCACGGAGCATGAACATCTTACCGTATATTTGGTAAACGGCACTACTGTACAACAACGCATGTGACTGGATAAACCACTTCAGAGAATCTGCTACAGAAGTTACAATGTTTTCTGATTTAAAAACAAGAAAACTAAAACAATGATCTATGTTTTAGTACACTTTATTACTGCTGCTGCAGTACAGGGATCCCTCGCTACTTCGCTGTTCAATTCACGCGGCTCCAGTGCATCGCATTTTTTTTTTTTTTTTTAAATATTCATCGAATTAAAAAATAAGGAAATTAAGTAAGAATAGGGAAAAAAGTTTAAAAAATGCCTCAAAAACAAGGCCAATTATGCAAAAAAAAAAAAACCCAAAACAACAACAACAACAACAACAACAAAAAAAAAACCCAAACCAATACAAAACAAAAAACAACCCAAAATCTCCCATCAAAACTAGTTACATTGTTGTGAGTTGCGCATCTGAGTGCGTGCACACGCATCTGTGTGCATGTGCACGTCTCCATGTGTGTATATTTATATTTTATTTACATCTTATGCATTATTTTTTAATGTTTAATTGTTATTCTCAGCATTTATAGCATTGGATATGTATTTATTGATGTTATATATACATATACATGTACGTAAACGTCAGTCAGGGGTGGGGGTGGGGGGTTGATCCTACTTCGCAGAATTCGGTGCTCGCGGGGGGATCTCGGTCCCATTTAACCGCGGACATTGAGGGATCCCTGGATCTGCAAAATGTATGTGTGGTATTTCTGTATCAATCCTAAAAACATTTCACCACTAATTTTTTCAGTTATTTGGCTGGAATGAATCCTGGAATGATGGGGTTGATCCTACTTTGCAGATTTCGGTGGTGGCGTGGTGATCTCGGTCCCAATTAACCACGGAAAGTGAGGGATCCCTGTATTTTTCCATGTAGTTTGACAGTCCAATCCAGTGAAATAATTTTCTGGGGTGAACAGTGGTCCTTCGATTGACTGGCTGGAGTGTTTTCTACAAGTGCAGCTTCTTTACAAAAGAAGCTGCCTCATCATTGCATCAGCCAATTACTTTGAAAGAACAGGAAAATGAACGCATAAAGCATGCACCAGCCCTCATTATAAATGCATTAACATGCACACGAGTTTCTCTTTTTCAATACAATACACCAGCTTTCTAAACCTGCTAAATGGGAAGACTGAAATGAAGAGGGTTCATTATCTCTCTTCCTCTCCAACATCAAAACATACACATATATCTGTCCCTCTAACTGGAGTGAAAATGTCTGGTTTCAGTTGACGCAGCATCGCCGTAGATCCCGTGTCATGTTTGTTTGCATGTGCATACATATGAAACAACATAAAATATTTGAAATATCAGAAGAAATGTATTGCACTGTTTAATCTGTTCAGCCACATGCTCTCAAATGATGTAGCCCGGTGTATTATGTGTCCCATTAAAAGCTTGGTGGCTTTTGCGTGCGGCGCCTCAGGAGATTTTTAGGAGCAGGACGCATCAGGAAAGAGGACTCTGACATGGAAAAAGGGGAAGAGGATCAATACAGCGAGGCTGATCAGGTGACAACCAGGGAAATGTTTCCTGCTGGCACATCCCGTGTCGGAGAGCCTCAGCTGAGCCCGAGAGCCAATGCCAAGCATCTTCAGCTCTGTCAGCAGAAGCAGTGCTAAATAATATATAACTACTGATATTTTTAGGTGCGAGGAGACAAAGCTTGGGTCTTGTGGTTCATAGCTGATTTAGTTATTTGCTTTGATTTTATTTATTTATTTATTTATTTTTGGATAGAACGGAGGAATATTTTTCTCAAAATAATGTCAAAATCCTTGCTAAATACCATTTCTGATAAATGTCAGTGGGTATTCGGAGAGCAGTCCACAAATAAGCTCTGACGTGTCCACAAATGCTGCTATCGCACACTCCGTTCTGGCCATCTTTTGTTACGAGTTCCAATTTGAGGAAACTAATATGCAAAAGACGTCTCGATATTAATGGACTGATGGTGCAATGACTTGGAAAACTTTTGTGGGGGCTTAGCTGGGAAATGCTTGAGAAAAGCGTAGTGGGAGCGCATTGGGGGAATTAGACTAGTGGCCTTGACTTTGAAGTGATCAAAGCACCATTAGAAATGGATCAGAAACTAGGGAGATTAGACAAACTGGAGACGCTGATGTACACACTGAAGCAATGTGGCTTTAAGACTCACTACAAAGCTGCAGTGCTCTATATGGCAAATTATGGTATTTAGGCCGAATGAATGAAAGCTACTCACAACATCATGCATGCACTTCAGAAGGCGAAGAAAATGAATCCAAGACGTCTTTGGCATACCAAGCCAAAACCTCTAGAAGCCAGGATCAAAACATCAGTGCACTTCGAGGCTTGACCCTTGAGAAGCCATCTTCCAAAGATGCTTTCTCTTTGGATGCTCTTTTTAATGTCTTCCTTTTATTTCTTTATTTTTCCGTCACATATCCAGCATTAATGTTTCTTCTGCTATTTGATGAATGATAAGTGAGAGGGTGGTCTGTGAGTTCTTTAGTGTTGCTGCATTTCTATTCTTCCTTTTGTTTCTGTCTATTATTCTGGTCATAATTGAGCTTTGAAGAAGCACAAAGGAGAGGGAGGGCGTTGAGAGATTCGCAAGCATGACAGATGCAAACACTGAAAAAGAATCTCACTAGAATCTAAAAATGTAAAGGGAACCAGACAAAGACAGTGAGACTCAGAGAAGCCACGTGGGACACGGTGACAGGGTGCCCCATCCACACACACACACACACACACACACACACACACACACACACACACACACACACACACACACACACACACACACTCAATCCAATGTGTGGTGCTTGGGATCCTGTGCCCTGGTTGCTTCTGACAATGCCACTCAAAGGCATTTCCACACACTACAACTCTCGTGTGTATGCTTGTGTGATCTGATCTGTAATTCCTCAGCCAAATAGGCTACAAAAAACACACAATGCAAGTTAACATCTTCAGGGGTGGGGGGGAGGGGGGGGGATACAAAAAAGTCAAGGAAGACATGAAACAGTCACTCTAGAGAATTTCCCTATGATAGAATCGGCACTTCACCGTGGCCAGTTTCATAATAATTTTGTTCTGCTTGAGTAATTTTTAAATGTTTTTTTGTCATTAAACAAATCATGCTATTCAGTCCTGTTGGCTCTGTCTTTCATTTTGCTCTGGCTTTAAGTATCCATGATAATAAACATAAGATTTAAGAACAATTCTACATCAGGGCACACTGTAAAGGCGTTACTCCACTCACCTAGCCTCGAAAGGGTTGGGCCCAGGAATGATGTGCGTGCTGTCTCGGCCCACCAAGAAGCGCACACGCTGGTAGAAGGAGTGCAGGTTGCTTGGTCTAGAAGACATCTGTGTCTCCTGGATGATGTCCAATGGATCCGGAGAGCCCACACATAGGGATGTGATGTGACATGATGATTGCATACAACAGTCTGGGTCCATGCAGTCGAGCAGGCCGTCTGAAGGAACCACATAAATCCATCAAGTGTTCAACCAAAAGGATTTCTGTTCATTCAGAGTGCTAGTGTTGGAGAAATTCTTCTGCACAGGATTGTCCAGTAGCTAAATCTCAACTTTACAAATAACGTCGTTCATTGGGTAACATCCTAGAGCTCATTTCCACAGGTATTAAAAATGCGTCAACATTTACAGAACTAGAGTGTCCTAGTGGAAAGAAAGAAAGAAAGAAAGAAAGAAAGAAAGAAAGAAAGAAAGAAAGAAAACTAACTAACTAACTAACTAACCAGCCTTTAACCTTGATGTGTTTTGACATATCAGGATTTAATATAAAGACCCACGACATTCATTTTTTTTTGATAAATAGATATTGGTGACCCACTCCAGCATATTATGGATTAGGTTGCAAGGGAGTGTTTTGAGTAAGACCTAAAGTAATTTGAAAACTACTTACCAGGAGAAAAATATGATATTGCAAAAATAAATAAATAAATAAATAAAAACATTATTCTAAGCATAATCGTTGACAAGCTCAAGTTCTTCTTCTGTTCCTTTTGGCTTTTTCCCTTTTTCAGGGGTCGCTACATCGAATCATCTGACACCCACGTTTGATTTGGTATAGGTTTTTACGTCGGATGCCTTTCCTAACACAACCCTTTTTAGCAAGGGACTGAAACACGCTGACGGCTTTGCAGCTCCTTTTTATGAAAGTCAGCAATGGTTCTTTTACATGAACCTCTCACCATAGACAGTGAGAGACATGGCCGGCCTTTGATAACCCAGTTAACTGCACTGGGGGGACAGTGACAATCTTGCGGAGAGTGGGACTCGAACCCCCAACCTGAGGGTCAGCGATCCAGCGCCCTTTATCACCAGGCCAACACTGCCCCAACAAGTTCAACGATCATTAAAAACAATGAAAATGTTTGTTAAAGAAAGGTTCCATGTAGAAGTTGTAAAACAACGAAAGAATCCATTTATTCTGCCTATTTTTTTTTTTTTTTAATTGTTTTTTTGTGATTTGCTCAGGGTGTTTCCCCATTATCCACACACAGATGAACACGCTACATACTTACTGAATCCCTAAAGGAGTCACCAAATCATTCAGCAGTAAACCAATGAGAAGCCTCCAAACAGACACGACTGGGTGTACAGCATAAAGAACCCATCCGTTGCTGGAAGACGTAGGCAGGTCGTGCTGATTGGTCAAGAGCCGTAAAAAAATTATGGATGTTAGGGGTTTCAAATGAGGACATTTAGAGACTGGTTCTATAACGGTAATTGTTATTTTCTCAAAGGTAGCATTCCCTGATTAGCGACAAACAAAGTAATGTGACTCAATTTTCATGTTATCATCATCATCATCATCATCTTCATCCGCTTAGTCCAGGGTCGGGTCGCGGGGGCAGCAACCTCAGCAAAGAGGTCCAGACGTCCCTCTCCCGAGCCACTTCCTCCAACTCTCCCGGGGGGACACCAAGGCGGTCCCAGACAAGCCGAGAGACATAGTCCCTCCAGCGTGTTCTAGGTCGACCCTGGGGTCTCTTCCCGGTTGGACATGCCCGAAACACCACACCAGGGAGGCGTCCGGGGGGCATTCTGACCAGATGCCCGAGCCACCTCAACTGGCCCCTCTCAATGCGGAGGAGCAGCGGATCTACTCCGAGCTCTCCCCGGATGGCGGAGCTTCTCACCTTATCTCTAAGGGAGAACCCCGCCACCTGGCGAAGGAAGCTCATGTCAGCCGCCATTTTCATGTTATAATCATGTATTATACTGCATTTTGAAACGTGTAAATGAATAAAATTCTCTTTTCAAATATATGAATATCTCAGTATGTCAAATTTCCTACTCTATCCATATTATACTGAAGGTGGTCACATTTATTTTTATTGGAATTCAAGTTAATTATCCAGTATTGTATTTGCATATTTTTTATACAAAAACAAATACAAAAAGGTAAAAAAAATTAGCTGCATAGTTAAATATACGCCACGTGTACTTTCATAACATAAGCTTATTTGTATGAGGGCGCTGGGAGCCTTGACAACAGGATAAAAATTCCAATTAGGCTTATTTATACAAATGACCTTTAATGATGGCACAACACAGAGCATTGTGGGTTTGGAAGTGGACCTGCACTGTTAGAAATAACTATTCATCTGTTTTCTACTCTATAACTGCACGGAGTCACTTCGACGCGTTTTAATAGGCCCCGTTTTCTCCGTCCCTTTCTCATGTTTCCTTTGAACGCTTCAACACTTCTTTTGTACACCTCCTCTGGCCGCATGCCTCCTTCCTGTAATTCAGCTCGAATAATTCAAGACTCCTGACCAGGGGAGGAACACTTTAAGGCTCTGAAATGGGTCATGGCTCTCTTGCTGCCTTTTCTTTTTTTAGGTTTTTATCTCTCAGGAAGCACTCTGGTCAGATGGACAGAGAGACAAAAATAACACATCTCCTGGAGGACATCACACCGTTGCCTTTTTAACGCTTGCCTCTGTTGTCACCATCTATCCAATTCATAAGTTCCTACTGCGCACATCTGAGAGTGTTTTTGCTGCTGACTCGACCCTTATGTAAATCTGAATGCTTTAACCTTTAATGTGCCAAGTGCTTTGGCTTTATATTGAACCATGTGGAAAATGAAAGACAGGCTAATTTGCACATTAGCTTGGATATTGTGTTACTCCAGCACAGATCATCCGACAACAACATATGTTCAGCCTTGAGTTTGAATGAAGAGGCATTGTTAAAAACAGAAGAAGAAGAAGAAAAAAACAGATTAAAGGAGATACGGTTATATAAAGTGCAGTCATCAATGTTGGGACAGTTTATAGCTGGGAGCGCTCCCCAATGGCAGCGTATATATATATATATATATATATATATATATATATATATATATATATATATATATATATATATATACACACATATATATATATATATATATATACACATATATATATATATATATATATATATATATATATATATATATATATATATATATATATATATATTCATTCATACACATATATATATATATATATACACACACACACATATATATATATATATATATATATATATATATATATATATATGTATATATGTATATATATATATATATATATATATATATATATATATATATATATATATATATATATATATACACATATATATATATATATACACACACACACATATATATATATATATATATATATATATCTCCCTGGAGCCTGTGTGTTCCCAGGTCTTGGAGGATTTTGTCAGAGGCACAGACAGAAGCTTATTTCTGGGCTTTGTGGGAAGTCTAGCCTGAAGGTAGCGCATGCTGGGATTGGAAGACACAGACTCTGTGGGGTTTTATATGCTCGCGGCCTCAGCTTAAAGCGCTCTGAGCATCTAATTCAAACTCGACCTGACTTTCCTCTTCTACACTGAATGCATGTGAAGGCAGTTTCTTTCACATCATTTTAAATAACTACCTGATTAGTGGTAGTGCAGGTGCTCAGGCTTTGGTCAAAGACAAAACCAGGGTGACAGGCTTTAAATAGTTTCATTTTAGGAGATTTACATAGCAGAGATGATCGAGTTAATATAAATCGAAAAGAGATAAAACAGACTATCGCTCTCTTGTATTTATTTACCTCCGTCATTGTCTTTGGCGTCACTGCAGGACGTCTCCATGGAGGTGTCACAGCCTGTTCCTCTCCAGCCCAGCTGGCACACACAATACCAGCCGTTATTACCCAGCGTGCACCTGCCATTGCCGTTACACAGACCCGGGCAACCCTCTGTGCACACACAAGCACAATGACTGTGTTAATGGTGGAGAATCCAGACCGAAAACAAACTCATTACTCATACATTATTTCCAAAATATATTCTAAAGAGAGTGGTTGAAGAGAAGTGAAATGTAGAGTTATGTAGCGAATAGAACTGATAATTTACATAAGATCTCATGTGTAAGATGCTTTGGATAGAAACAGGTAGTATCACGAGTCGGGAATAATTGCCTGAGACTTTGGGTGATTATTTTGATACACCATTTGTTAAGCTCCTCATATCCCTTTGAAGCAAACACCCACTGCAGAATTTCTCCAAATCAATATTCTCTCATTAGTGCTGCAGAACGCATCTCGCACTCGACTGTTGGGAAAAGAGATAAGGAAAGATCCTGGCCTAGAGAACACCTAATGGAGAGCAATATGGTGGGACGCAGTCGATCTCAAATTCATAAATCCATAATTTTAAAAGCTTTTGATATGAATTTTGCTACGTTAAAGCCTGCCGTGAGTTAAGGTACTTAAAACGTCCTACATAATTACTCAAAGCAGCGGACGGACACGGAAAACATGCAGAATAAAATGGATGCTTTTGGTTCTAAAATCTGATTGTCTGGGCTGTGTCTGAAGCTTGTGTGTAATTCTTGTGCTAACCCAGTAACTGGACTCTCGAAAGTCGAAAACTAGGCAAAAATAAATAAACAAATAAAGCTGTTGTTCTGTTTGTCATATCGCTGAAATTTTGTCCGTTGTGTTGCTCAGCAACAGATATTTACTGTTGACAGATTATTTTGTATGCTGAAGAAATTGCAAATAAATTAAATACTCTTACCCATTTTAAAAGTGTTAAAAACATTGAACAAAAACAAGCATGAACATTGTGTACGAAATTTCTTACCCTGAAAGCCTTTAGTGACTAAATCCTTAATGATCAGATAACATTCATTCCTGTAACCGTTTAATCCTAACTAGGGTCGTGAGAAGGCTGGCTCCCATCCCAGCTGATCACGGGCAAGAGCAGAGTACACTCCGGACAGCTCACCAGGCCATCGCAGAGCGGAAACACGTTGACGGCTTTGCAGCTAGTCTTGTCGAAGTCAGCAATGGTTCTTTTACATGAACCTCTCACCATAGACAGTGAGACACATGGCCGGCCTTTGATAACCCAGTTAGCTGCACTGGGGGTGGGTGCTAACGTTGGGGAAAGTGGGGCTTGAACCCCCCCAACTTTAGGATCAGTGACCCAGTACCTTTACAACCAGACCACCACTGCCCCGGTAGATAACATTCAGCTAACCTAAATATTAAATTCTATCAATGTCTACATCCTGTTCGTATTGCACCAAAATAAGTGAGCATGGCTGCAGTTTACAGAGATATGGAATTCTGTGTGGGCGTAAGAGGTTGGAGATGTGCTGTGAAGATCCGCGTCTGATTCGGCTGGAAGCTGTAAGAGTATTTCACTGCCCTGTTACTTTCTTTCCACACTTCCCTACTGCTCATCTCCTTAACTTTCTGGTGTCAGTGGGGATGAAATGCCGGATGCTAGAAAATGCTGCATCCTGACATGCTCGAAAGAAGTATGACGCAGCTCTCAAACAAACATCTGCTACATAAATATTGGATATCTTGGTCTGTTTTGCTGGCAACAATCACCAGTCTGACGTCCTCACAACACAAGCAGTCAGCAAAAAAAAAAAAAAAAAAAAAAAAAAAAAAAGAGAGAGAGCATGACTGTAGATTTAGACGAGTAGGAGGAACGTGGATGATGCCTGATAAAGAGAAAAATTAGATGCTTTGGTGCTTTTAAAAAGGAAAAGGCTGCATGTCGAGAAGCATGGAATGTGATCATCTGAGCTCTGTACGGTTGCTTTTGTGATAAGGAGGTGTTGTGTATGAAAGCCTTTTTGAATCATACATTATAATGTGCACTATGATGTGCAAGACTGAATCAATAATTCCTGTGTGAAAAAAGAAACACGATTAAGCTTCGGTTTCCATCCTTTCCAAAGTGTAGAACACTAACATTTACATTTATAATAAACATAATATGAACCACTTTTTATATATATATATATATATATATATATACATACACACACACACACACACACACACACACACACACACAGACACAGACGCTCCCCAACTTACGAACGTTCGTTTTGCGAATATCCGGAGATAAGAACAGGGTTGTCCGAGGTCAAAAGCGAAAGTGAAATGAAATTGAAGAACAAGTAGAAATAGAAATAGAATAAAATCTATAGAAAGATAGATCATAAACATAAGTATTAAATATGATTGATCATTATCCTGAGGTACATTTAATACTAGGCTTCGGCAGAGGGGCGTGGCTGACACGTGCTTTAGGTCCCGGAAGAGAAGCAGAACGATACATTACTGAACTCGTGCCAAAACGTTCAAAGAATAAACAAATTGACAGCAGCATTATAATGAACTGTATAAGAGTGAAAACTCTCTGTAAATCTGATTAGATCCGCTGTGCTGTGCTTGAGAGGAACCAGGAGTTTAAACACGGGACATAATGATATTGATAATGTACAGATAATTATGGGGAGAGAGAGAGAGAGAGAGAGAGAGAGAGAGAGAGAGAGAGAGCATACAGTACAAACTCGTATAGGTTACTTATACAAGGTTTAAACATACATTCCCCTCTAAAAAATGCACTTACAAACAAGTTTATCTAAGGAACGGCGGTCTGGAACCTAACTCATTCGTAAGCTGGGGAGCGTCTATATATATATATATATATATATATATATATATATATATATATATATATATATATATATATATATATATATATATATATATATATATATATATATATATATATATATATATATATATACACATGTATATATATACATATACATACATATATATATATATATATATACATACATACATACATATATATACGTATACATACATACATACATACATATACAGGCGGCACGGTGGCGTAGTGGTTAGCACGTCCGCCTCACAGCAAGAAGGCCCGGGTTCGATTCCTGGCCTGGGCGTTTCTGTGTGGAGTTTGCATGTTTTCCCCGTGCTTGTGCGGGTTTCCTCCGGGTGCTCCAGTTTCCCCCGCAATCCAAAGACGTGCACTGTAGGTTAATTGGCCGTTCTAAATTGACCGTAGTTTCTCTCCTGCAGCGGCACTGGAACCCAGTCGTATCGGCACTTGCCTTTCCATTGGATCCTTCCGGTGGCGCCGAGACAGGGGGGGACTTGCTGCTTGGGTAACAGCCTGTCCCTCATTACTCCCTACCCAGGCTCCGTGCACTGGGGAGTATCACCAGTCGGGATACTGGCCAGAGCGCAGCCATAGTCCTTCGGGACTGACGGAGGCCTACGCTATACATATACATAGATAGATAGATACAGAGATGGATAGATAGATATGTGTGTGTGTGTGTATATATATATCATATATATGATATATATATATATATATATATACACTCACTAGCCGAGTTACGACTTAGATCAGTTCCGACCAACCAGTTGTAAGTCAGATTGGTCGTAAGCTGGATATTTAACAGAAAGAATCACTTAATCATCACTTTCACATTTCTTTGTCTATTATCTTCCAACCACGTTTATAGCAACTTTTCCATCTCTGCAATCGGTCCTTCACGCTGTTTTGTGATGATAGTTGACTTCATTGGGACTGCTGCTTTCACTGCTTCCTTAATGCGGTCCTTGTCCTTCAAAATTGTAGCCACCGTGGAGTGGGAGAGATGGAGATCCCACTTTCAGTTTCATCTTCGTCTCCAACGACAGTGCCTTCCTTGCTTCTTGGTAGAATTGCAATCTGATGAATCGGACTTCCTCTTGGGGGCCATGGTAACGGTGTACAGTAAATGAATGTAAATTTGTACTGTAAAAGAAGTGCTACTGCAACGGCATCTCGTCACTGAGTGTAGTGGTAGAATGGTGGGATGTTGTGCTGCCACAACTATCTTACGTGCTGCACTGCCGAACATATACAGTAAACTCATAATAGGCATCTGCTAGACGTGGTCGTAAGTATAGGTGGTCGTAACTTGAATAGTGACTGTATATATATATATATATATATATATATATATATATATATATATATATATATGTACATTGTTTTGTATACTTTTACATTTTTTGGTAGATATTTGAATTTTTGTTTTTACAATTTTCCCCCGTTTTCTCCCTAATTTATTCCTATCCAATTCCCACCCAACAGGTATTGCCTTCACTATCACATGAACACTACCAACCAGGCAGGGGCAAAAGCATGCACATGCCCGCTTGGTGAGCCACTCACCTCTTTTACAAATGCGGCGCCATGCATATTTGTTGCGATCTAACACACTCGAAGGAAAGCGCTGTCTGCCCTCTCATATGAATGAGCTCAAAGACACCCATGATTGGCTGGTGATTGCTGTGAGTGACAGAGAAGTGAGCATACGCCATTCCTCCCTCCTGTGACAGCTCGGCCAATTAACTCTCATGGACTCCTGGCCACAGGTGACTGTGTGCATTAAACCGGATTCGAACTCGTGATCTCCGGGTTAATAGTCACGAACCTTGATGCACCACTCTGGGTCCATATTTTAGAATTTTGTTGTTTGGCAGATAGATATAATTCAGTCATGTTATTTTAGTAGTTAATTTGTTCTTCACTGACTCACCTACGCTTTTGCTGAACCGATTAATCCAATGTTGGTCATGGAAGGCTGGTACTTATCTCAGCCAAAACTGTGCGGTGGTGGGGCAAATCCTGAACCGCTTGCCATACCATTGCAGGGTAATAAACACATGTGCAATTTGGAAGAACTAATTAGCATAATATGCATGTATTTTTCTGGAAACTGTAAGCACCTGGAGGAAACCCACTTAAGCACTTAAAAAACATGCAAATTCAATACAGAAACATCCATGACTGAGAAGCGAACCTAGGACCTTCTTGCTGTGAGGTGGACGTGCTAGCCACTACACCATCGAGCCACCATAATTTGTTCATTCAATCACATAAGGTGTAAACTGCAAGGACATAAACACACAACTCTTGTATGTTTGGACCAGATGTAGAAGTCAATGCTACCAATGGCTCGGATACTTTGATTCCAAACATTATACACGTTATACATTGATTCCAAACGTTGCTGGTGACAAAATTTAAGAAATACTGATTCTTGTCGAGCACTTTGGTGCAACTTTGCTGTTGTAAAGGTGCTCTATATAAAAAAAAAACCCTGACATTGACATTAACTCAATTTTTACCATTTTACTCAACTTTTGGATGCAGTATAACTTGAACGTAAATGTCCTTCATCAGCTGTCTATGCGAAACACTTCATTATAAATGTCTAAAACCTGACAGCATCTGATCCTTAGAATACAGACGCTCCTCGACTTACGTTCATTTGTTATACGTATTTTTCAATTTTACTTAAAAAAAAAAAAAAAAAAAAGTCAAATTTTGAGTGTAGTGTGCTCTCTGGAGTACGAGACGTACCTACGTAGTACGGTGACGTAATGATGAATGATCCATTGTTTACAAACAACAGACTGAACGTGCCCCTCCTTCTTGCCAGTTCACTGCGTGTTACCCTTGTGTTAAGACGACGTCTCTGTGATCTTTGTGTTTACACTGTTTTGCGGACTTTCGTAACCCTGAGCAAATATGATTGGTCAGAAGCGTAAGCCTACTAGTGATAACGATAATCAGAAAAAGCGGCAAGCCATCTCGTTAGAAACAAAGATGGCTATTATCAAGAAAATTGATGCTGGTGAAAAACATGTGACTGTTTCTTCCAAATGGCTCCGTCGACTATCGGAATCATTTACAAGCAGAAAGATTGCATCATAGAGAATGTTAAAGATTATATTTGATACTGTATTTGATATTTGATGAGTGAATTTGATTAAAATTTATCTATTTTAAATTATTTTCCTTGAATTTATTTTTTATTCGAAATAATGCTGATATTATTTGATATATTTGATATTATTTTACAATGTTATGTTTATAATAATTGATTTAGGGGTGTTTTATGTGATACAGTAATGGTATTTATGAATGTATAGTACAGTATGAAAGTCATACGTCACTGGAACGTACAGTAACAACTTATGTTTTTTTTTTTTCCATGTTACATTCGGCCGTCAGGAACCGAACTAAAACGTGAGTTGGGGAGCGTCTGTACATCAGGAATTAGATATCATTCTTTTCCAATTTTTAAATTTGATATATGTTTTAATCCCGTAGGGGAAAATATTGCCTCTGCATTTAACCTATCCAAAGTGAGCGCGCATACACACGCAAACAGACAGACAGACACACACACACACACACACACACACACACACACACACACACAGACTTGGAGCAGTGGGCTGCCACACACATTGGGGAAACCCAAAGAGAAGTTGGGGGTTCGGTGCCTTGCTCAAGGGTAGTTCAGCCATTTATGTGGAGAAAAGAGGAACGGAACATGCTGCTCACTCCCCTAGTACACACACACACACACACACACACACACACACACACACACACACACACACACACACACACACACACACACACACTCTCTCTCTCTCTCTCTCTCTCACACACTTTCTCCCTTTCTCTCAGAGCAGTCGGCTACCACACACATTATGATGCCTGGAGTGAAGTTGGGGGTAAGGGCACTTCAGCCCTTGCACTTGCAGCTCATTCCTCCCTCCTTTTATCCTGTTGGCTCGGGAACCAGCAACCTTTTGGTCCCAAAGCTGCTTCTCTAACCATTAGACGCCATTAGGAGCATGGCTGCCCCAGGATGTATCTTATCTCTATAAGTTATTTGAGACTTTTTATTTTAAATGGTTGTAGGGAAGCATGGCTATTGGCTTTTAATGTCAGTCAAATGTCCTCATTCTGCGAAAGTAGGTGGTTCATGGCCACATTTATTGACAAAAAGTACCAGACTATCTAGAGAATGCTGCAAGTCTGACTCATGAGACAATGTCTCCTCTAACAATAATGTATTTTATATTCATATTTCCATGAGCTGCTTTGTCACTATTAGCCTTGAGCATAAGACAGAAAGAAAACCTTTGAATAATGTGGGTTCTTTTTCCTGCTTCAGTTTGCCAAACAGACCTGGATTGCTTGTTAGCACACGTGTAAAGTTAAAGTACACTTCAGGTGATGTCATGATCTGATAGAAACTTGCAGGTTAACCTGTAGGCTAACCCAAACCTTCACATTTCAAAGCAAATTATTACAAATATCAATTTATAAATGATTTTGTTCAAAGAGACATGTTAATTAGGACATTTTTTTTTTTAATGGATGATTTCAAACATTTCATTCAATATTAGCCTTTAGCACAAAACTACAAAGTAAAATATCTCATAGATAAACTTAGTTGGGCTAGAAGAAAAAAACAAATTTTTTTTTGGTGAGATTTTGTCTGAACTTCTCCTTTCAGATAGTTATCTTTGAGAGAGCTGCCAGTTTTTCCATCCCAGAAGATGAACTGTTCTAAGTAGACTGCACAGAGAAGGTGGCAGATTAGTCACTTTCGAAAGCTTATTATAGGGATAAATAAATAAAGATCGGCTCTCTGCTGGCACTGGTTCAGTTTAATTGGCAGGCCTTTCAGAGACAAGCCCCTGTGGAGTATTAGCTAGTCAGCCTAAAGTAGCACTAGAGTCGAGCGAGCCTGAAAAATGGCCTGGCTAACTCCTGCTAGTGGTCTGGAAAAACAGAAAGAATGACAGAGGACAGAAATAAAAGGCAAAGAAAAAGAGATAAAGAAAGCTAGAGAGGTAGTTTGAAACAAAAAAGACAAAAGAAATAATGAGTGTTTATATATATATATATATATATATATATATATATATATATATATATATATATATATATATATATGTGTGTGTGTGTGTGTGTGTGTGTGTGTGTATACATATATATATATATATATATATATATATATATATATATATATATATATATATATATATACCCACAGTATATAGGGAGAAAGTTACTCTCATTCTTCCAAGTTCTAGATCCTTTTTAATTAGTCACACTGTGATGGAGCTTCATCAATTTCAACCTTCATTCTGCCACCCATGATGGCAACCACTCTTAAATTAGCTACACTGTAATGTTGCTTCATCAGCACCCGATCTCTTCACATTTACATAAGTTATTACACTTTTAGACAAAATTCATACACACTAAAATTCTGTACATGGATCCCTCGCTACTTCACGCTTCAATTCATGCAGCTTCAGTGCATCGTGGTGTTTTTTTAAATATTCATCGAATTAAAAAAATAAAGGGGAGCAAGTGAAGGAAAATGCCACCAAAACAAGGCCAATTATGCAAAACAAACAAACAACCAGCCAAACAAAAAAAAAACAACCCAAAACCTCCAATCAAAACCAGTTACATTTTTCTGAGGTGCGCATCTGAGTGCGTGCGTACGCGCATCTGCGTGCTGTGTGTGTGTTGTGTATTTATATTCTATTTACATCTTATGCATTATTTTTGAATGTTTAATTGTTATTATAAGCATTTATAGCTTGAATATGTATTTATTGATATTATATACACACATACATGTCCGTATACAGTGGAGGGGAAGGGTGATCCTACTTTGCGGAATTCTGTGGTCGCATGGGGATCTCGGTCCCAATTAACTGCGGAAAGTGAGGGATCCCTGTATTAGGTGTTTTTAACTGATAAATAAAGCAGTGTGAAAACATGCTGCTCATTTCATAAGAATCTCTATTTATTAGCAACACTTGATCAGTGGGTCTCAACTGGTGGCTCTTAATTGTGTTTTCCTGTGTGTGTGCCAAAAGCATTCAGTTCTGTTTTAATTTCTGTGAGTTAGAACATACTAAAGTCTGATCCTTCAGTCCACATTAAAACAGCATAATAAAAACACAAACATTCATAAATATAATAAAACATCTATCACACATTGATATTGATCTATCACACACATGAAACATAAAGTAGCAACACTGAGGACAGAAATAAACCACCCACAATGTGCTCTATGAGGTAAATTATTTGCAGATAAAAACTAGAAACATTTCAAAGGAGTGTGTAAATGTACGTGAAGGAAATATGGCGAGGTGTTCCATTAGTAAGCCGGTCATTGTGACCTGATAAGTGCATAAACTTCAGAATAATAAAGCTTAAAAGGATTCAGTATTGAACCCCGGCCAGTTTTCATGTTTCCATCCTTTGTTAGTTTTTTCTTTTCATGAATTCAATTCTCACTCTAAAAGTGAAACCAACTTAAAAGGTGTAGCACAACCAACTATACCCTCTGCCCCAAAAAGTAGCATACTATATATTTTTTGGGTTTTGGAAAACTCATTTGAAGTTGTACTGAAAGGTCAATACAACTGATGTGTTTTCTTCCTTTATATATCCATTTCTTTCCGTTATCTCATCATAGAACAAAGTTCAATATCATAGGCTGCTTTACACCAGCATACATTTCTCCTCTTACTGAAAAGAAAATAATTATGAATACAAAAATGAATACAAAACAAAACATTGATGATATCATGATAAAAAAAATCATTCACTTACCTAAAACTGCGAAATTGGATGGAAAATTTTTAAATACTGCATGTTTTCAGGTATTTTAAATATGACTATATCAGTTAAACCTACTGAATGGAATATTTTTTGGTGCCTCATAACTGCTGCATGGAGATCTACTTACTTCCACAAAGGAGGTTGTGCTTTTTTTAGCATTAGTTTGTTTGTCTTACTGTATATTTGTTTGTTTGTAAGGAGGAGTAAATGCATTTCTATGGGTTTTTTTATTTATTTTTTTGTGTGAAGGGGAGGAGTACTGCCCAAATAAAACTCTATTACAATATGATAGTGATCCAGATCATGATCTAAATCTGGGAATTTTTGAAAGATTCTTTACTATGGTTGAATGCGGCTATTTTAACAATTTTGCACTAAACTCTAAAGACTACAGCACTTCCACAAAAATTTCAGACAACATCTTCATAAGCTCTATCTCAAATCAAAGATTAGTCAGGATCCAAGTAGTATTCTGGACCAAATGATCTGGAATGCTGAAATATGAAGGGCTTCTTGAAAAAGAACTGTGTAAATAATACATAGCAGAAATGAAAATAGGGAGGGAAATGCGCTACCTTGGTGGAGAATTGTGCTCTCGGACTTCAGTTAAAAATCTACAACCTATACCAGGAACACCAGATAAAAGTCCATTTGCATCATGAGCACACATTTAACACACTCAGTGGTAATTTATGGGATTCCCCAGACCACTTGGAAGGTCCTGATAACAAATAAAGAACACGTGCAAGTGTGATGACTTGAGACTATTCTTTGTTTTGTATTATTAATATTTTTATTATTATTAATTATGATTTCTGAATTAGAATATTAAATGAATACCCATATACTTTATTGAATTTTTAATATTTTTATCAATTCATGGTCCATTCGTGCACTTCAATTTTGTAAAATGCATCAGAGAGTTACACATCACTTCAGCCATGACTTAATAATATTGGGCCAATGTTTTTTGTGGTAAAATGAGCTGCGAACCACCGACTTCAAGAAAGATGAGATTACAATGCATGTGCCATACTGGCAGAAACTTTTTTTTTAAGGTTAATGAGCAAACTGAGATGTCATCTATAAGGTGCAACAAAAATAAATACAAAACAAATGGAAATACAAAAGAATGAAATGCGAGAAATGAGAGCGAGTAGGGAGCAAAAGGGGGAGAGGGAGGCTCGTCCGAATGCAAAAACAAAATCATGAGCTGTGCATCTGCTGGATGAAAGAGGGGATACTGGGATGAGATGGAGGGAAGGATAGAAGAAATGAGGGAGGAAAGAAAAGTAGGAATGCCATACCTTTCACTACCTTATCCAGATAGTGAGCTTGGGAGATAAAAGACAAGGACATGTAAGGGGAGGATCTGAACAGTGCTGCTTCCAAAATGAGACACGGACAGCAAGAGCAGGTGTGCATGCCTTCAGTGACAGGAACCGACAGCATGCATTAAGAGCTGCACACGCATACACATACACATACACACGCACAGCAGTGCACAGGCTGAGATACGAGATCAAGAAAACAGCGAGAGAGAGAGAGAGAGAGAGAGAGAGAGAGAGAGAGAGAGAGAGAGAGAGAGAGAGAGATGGAGATAAAACTCTTAAGAGGCAGTTCCTGTCCACCAAGCTCCGACATGAATGAGCATTATTATGGCAAGGAAGTGTCACATTAAAAAAAATAATTATGCATATATAAATATAATCATGACTGTTCAGCATATAATTGCACATTAATTATTTTCCTGATAAGACCACAGAGACGGGAGGGATATTAAACTAATGTGTTTTAAATCCATGCCATGTAGATTTGTAATTGTAATCATTTGATAAGGTTGAATACAGGATTAAAGAAATAAATTTTATTGTTCTATACAGTATAACAAGTTGATTTAGATCAGTGCTTCTCAAATAGTGGGTCGCACCCTTGTGTGTGGGGGGGTGATGTCGAGGGGGGGTATCTAGGGGGGGTGATGCCAGGGGAGTGTGTATGACCCTGGGGAAAATGCTTTTCTGGAATAGTGAACAAGAATTAAGTGTAATTGCACCTCCATTCCCGTTGTTGGCAGTGGCGCTCTCATTGTCATGCTATGGCGTAGCAGTTTTTTGCACGAACAAACAATATGAAGTGCAGTAAACAACCCCTCAAGAAACAACACGGAAAAATTTCTAACTGGAATGAAGAGAAAGTTGGACAGAGACGGAGCAATTCAGACATAAATAAGTTGAATGAGTTTAAATAAGGATGTATTTTTTATTTCAGGCACAGTGATGCTCTTTAAAGCTTTTCTGTTACAGATTAAAAAACAATGTTCATAAAGTTTTTCTTTATTGTAAGTTGAACTATTTTTCTTTCTTTTTTGTTTTTAATGTTAATAAAGATACACTGTCATGGACAGGTGGACTAATAACAATTTTATAGACAAATAATAGTATTTATAGTTGCTCGCGGAGCGGTGCGTGAAATGTTTTTTTTTTCCTGGAGGGGGCGCCACAGAAAATAATTGAGAAGCACTGACTTAGATTCAAGAAATAATTCATCTCACTCACTCACTCATTTGCTAAACCGCTTGATCCTACTAGGAACCTATCTCAGCTGACACTGGGAAAAAGCGGGTACACCCTGACCAATACACGCGGGCACATACACACACGCGCGCACACACACACACACACACACACACACACACACACACACACACACACACACACACACCCACACGCCTAGGGGCAAATTGGAACAGGCGGTTAGCCTGATGTGCATGTCTTTGAACTGTGGGAGGAAACTGAAGTACCTGCAGGAAACCCACACAAGCACAAGGAGACCATGCAAACACCACACACAAACACACGAGCTTGGGATTCAAACCCCGGACCCTTTTGCAGCGAGGCGTACATGCTAACCACTACACCGTCCAATATAAATTTTAATAATTTTTACTACAAATAACTGAACTTTTTTTCCCCCCTGAGCATTTTTATTATGCTTAATCTCCTTATGTAATCCCACGATTCTCTGTGTTTCACGAATGATGCATCTCACCATAGCATGTATAAAAGGCCTATTAATATTTCATTCCGATGATATTAAACATTGAATACTTGCACTCAAAGCCCGGAGAAAGTCTTGTAGCTTGCCCCGCACACTGAGATGCCATTCTGCCTTGCATAACTTAGGAATGCCTAAAAGTAAATATCGTGAAAACCCACTGCTTCACATAGTTTGATTTCCTTCCCTGTTGTGTGAATTGTTCAGGTCTGTGCATGGCCCATTTATTTACTGGGGCCATTGACTAACAAAAATCAGGGTCTGGAAAGCCAATGACAGCAGCAAAGAACTGTGTCACCCATTTCTAGTGAGCAGAGGTGGCAGGGACACTTCTCAGAATAAGTAGAGAGGGGTGGGGAGAGAGAGAGAGAGAGAGAGAGAGAGAGAGAGAGAGAGAGAGAGAGAGAGAGAGAGAGAGAGAGAGAGAGAGTGTAAACAGATGAGACAGCGGACGAGGCACAGTAGTGTTTAGACAGGCACACTGGGAAAGGCAGTCTCCCAGAACGGCTCAGTCCACTGGCCCATTCAGGATCTTTAAGGTCAACTGGGACAATGACAATCCGCTCAGCAAACACAGTGAGCAAACCCAAGTGAGGGCCGAGAGAGAAAAGCACTAACATTTTACTATTCTCATTTATATGTTCATATAAATAATGTACATTTCTATCTAAGGGCCACTAGTCTTAATTATGCTTGGAGAAAATAGCCATCTGCTGCTTTTTATAATCAGTACTATGGGTTTAGCTGTAGTGCATTATCTAAGATGAGTTAAAAGCATTAAAACCACATTACATTCAAAATTGGATCATTTCCAAAATGTATCAGATGCTAAATTCCCTCTCTGTTTATTCATCAGTGGAACTAAACACTCACACATCATTGCATATATGCACTAATTCTTTGTTTACGCATTTGAAATATTCGTTCCTAGACAAAGCATTATTCAATGCCCCCCCCCCCGATATCCCAGCAAAATTAAAAGCCACGGATTTTATTCAGTTAATGAGTTGAGCAACACGATGGCTTTGATTTTAATTTAATCTATACAAAAGATTCTGAAGAGTTAGTGGATCGAAGAGTTTAAGATAATCTGCGACCGTTCACTCGTGATTGGATCAATTAAAACTATCAGTTAGGCACAATTGCCCCCAATTTTTCTGCCCAATTTTTATCATTACAACATCTTAAAACAAAGCACTATGAACCCCCCCCCTAATGTACATTAGCTCAAAGACGCCCATGATTGGCTCGCATCGCTAGTGTGTAGGGAAAAGAGTGCATTCCTTCCCTCCCTTCTTAATAGATCAGCCAATTAGCTTTCACGGGCTCCCTGCCACAGATGGCTGCGTGCATCTCCCGGGGCTCAAACTTGCAATCTCAGAACGACAGTGTGAACGCTCTCCTGTTGCTCTACTAAGGATTAAATGTGTTTCTTACAACTGCCAAGGAGGTTATGTGATTCTTGGCATGTCTGCCTGTTTGTTAGTCTAACTTTGCACAAAAAGTTAAGAATGTATTTTTAGAAGGGTGGTGTTTGGCCCAAATACAGTGGTACCTCGTCTAATGAGTGTCCCTTATAATGAATTTTCCATGATACGAGCTTCGAACCCACCAAAAATCTGCTTCATCCAATGAGCAAAAATTCACTTTACAAGCTCTCCTTGAAATGGCTTTTCCAGGCCGAATTAGCCTCGTATTCTT
Source organism: Plotosus lineatus (assembly GCA_024760905.1). NCBI lineage: Eukaryota > Metazoa > Chordata > Actinopteri > Siluriformes > Plotosidae > Plotosus > Plotosus lineatus. The sequence continues at coordinate 18,400,243 of CM045747.1, read as the reverse complement.
CCGCGTGTATTCCTCCGCGCTCCAAGAATGCTGTGTGCAGTGCTTCTCAATTATTTTCTGTGATGCCCTGTTTAGGAAGAAGAAAAAAAAATTCACCCCCCATCCCTCGAGTGACTATAAATATTGTTTTCAGCACTTCATATCGTTTATTCGGTGCTTTTTCCCTACAGCATAGCGTGACAATATGGAGCCGGTGGCGTAGTGGTTAGGGTGCTGTGCTCATGATCGAGAGGTTGTGTGTTCAAATCCCAGTTAGACCCCACTGTGCTAAGACAAGGGCAAATTCTCAACCACAAGTGTGCCTCTGTTCACCCAGCAGTATAATAAATGGGTACCGGTAAAAATATACTGGGAAAGTAACCTGCGATGGACTAGCGTCCCATCCAGGAGGAGTTGAACTCCTGCTCGTTTCACGATACAGAAACCGGGAATGAAAACCGGCCTGATGAGCCACTAGGCCCGGGTATAAAAAGCCCAACAGATAGCGTGACAATGAACGTACCACTGCCAACTACTGTAGTGAATGCGCAATTACCCTTAATTCTAGTACAGTATGGCAAAAAAGCATGTTCCCTGGGGATCATACGTGCACCCCCCTGGGATCACACTGCGTCCCCACTATTTGAGAAGCACTTGCCTTGTGGGAGCTCACCACGAGCCTTCACTCACTGGCATTCCTAGCAGAACATGCACAAAATTCTCCTCCTCTGTTAGGCACCACCACCGGCCTGCCCACGTGACATCTTCGCCGCAGTTGATGATCGGAAGGGTTAGTTGACTTATTGTTTATTCTTGTTGTATTATTATTTAGTATTAATGTTAATCTACATTGTTTTTACATGTTTATCGTTAATATATTAGGTCAAATATATGTGTTTGTGGCATGTTATATGAGTTTGGGAGGGGGTTGGAATGGATTAATTGGTTTTCTGTTATTTTTTCTGGGAATAATTGTTTCATCTAATAAGTTTTTCCGCTTACGAGCTTGCCCTCGGAACGGATTAAATTTGTTAGCTGAGGTATCACTGTATTATCTAAATAATTATATTTTGGAGACAGAATCAAATACCTGATCTGGGGCTTTTAAACAATTCCTTACTACGTTGAGAGAGGATGACTAAAAGTCTGGTATCTGAGTGGACTCAGCAGGGGTTGCTGTGTACTGTCTGCAAAATTTTCAGGGATCTCAGCGAGGTTTAGAAAAAACGGGTTCAGAAATAGAGGAAATTAAATATTTCAGCTGGGGGCCCCTGAAGCTGGAATAGGAGCAGAATTCCGCTACATAGTGGAGATCTGGGATTCCTGATTTTTTTTTTTTTTTGCTTGGTAGAGGTTTGCAGCTCTTCAAGTGTCCTTCTGGTTCAAAGAAAAATTATACTGATTTAAATTCAAAAAGTTCATACTAGCATCATAATTATTATTTCCTGAAGAACAATGCAATCAACAAGCAAATGAGTTTGACTTTCTCATTTATTCTCTACCTGTTCAACTTTACGGTTTTTTTTTTTTGTTTTTTTTTTATGTATTGTCCTAACCTCAGCATTAGCAGCTGGGCCACCAGTCACTTGGTGGTATACTGACGTTGAGCACTGACTTCACATTTGAATTTTTGCCTGTCATGTGTGGTCATCACAGTTTCTTCAGGTAGACTATTCCACAATCTTACTGTCGCTGGAAGAAAAGACCTCAGGTGGCTTGTTGTTGATGAGCGGGGACATGCTAGTGTTGCTGAGTGCTGTGCACTAGACTGTCTGGTAACACGTCCTGCTGGTCCATGCCGGTTCTTTTCAGCTCATTAGTATAACTAGAACAGTTCCACCAAACAATGCTGATGTCTAACAGAAAGTCAATGATGACAATGACAATGACATCACGTAAATTATCGTTGTGATATTTAACTTTTTGGCGCTTATAGCAGTGTTGGGCAGGAACTAAGGCTTAGTTTTAAATTGGCTTGAAGACAGATTACAGGCTTTCCATGAAACTAACACATGGAGAAAAACTTTAAATGAATAGAAGAATTTCAGTTGTATTCGACTGGTGCAAGCCAGATGAACAGACAAAGCTTCTCTCCTACTGTCAAGACATCATCATGGGTTAACTGTGAGATAATGAATAAACACTAAGTTCTAACAGGGAACGAAAGTACTGAGTGCTCAGCTGATTAAATGTTTGTCATTTTAAATTCAAATTTGAACTGTAGTCAATATAAACTACAGACTGCCATGTGTAGTTTGAAATCTGGAGCTTTCTGGGTAAATAAAAGCTTTATATTTTTCTTGGTCAAGTACATCACTAAAAAAGCATGTCTTTCCAGTGACTGTGCTACTCAAGATGATGCAAATGTTATTTGTATTTCACATCACCAAATCAAAAGGCGACGGCAATATGGGAGAATAACAAAAAGGGATGAGGCAAAGGATGAGCGGAAATGAAAAGACACCTTAGCATATTTTCACATTAAAATGCATGAAGTCAAGCTTCAGATCCTTGAGCAAACTGCTTCATGCTATGCCAAGTTACACAAATTCAATTACGCATGCTTCTCCCTTTCTTGCGACCCCCCAATGCATGACCCAAACCTCTCTCTCTCTCTCTCTCTCTCTCTCTCTCTCTCTCTCTCTCTCTCTCTCGTACACACATACTCAGAAATCTACGCTGTACCCAACCCCACTCCATTCATCCTACCAATAGTGCAGTGCTCTCCATTCCAACCCGGGCTGCATTCACACTTGCCATCCTTGCAGGTGCCATGTTCGCTGCAGCGTGGATGGCAGGCCCTTTGGTCACACACTGCACCCATCCAGCCCTCCTCACAGCGGCAGTTTCCTGCTACGCAGATGCCATGGCCGCCACAGTCCGACGCACAAAGCTCTGTTGGAGTGAATAGGGGAGGGAGTGAGAAAGGGAAGGGGACAAGAAAGACACAGGGGAGAGGGGTAATAGAAGACAAATCCAGAGGTTATTGTCAGAGATCAGATGGCCATGCTCCACTAGCTTGTTTGATGGCTCTTGAAAAGGAATTCTTGCACCTCATAAGAGAAGACAGGATCCCTTTGGACAATACAAATTTAATAAGTTTATCACAAAAGGATGAAAGAAGGTGGGAACTCGCTCAGATTTTCCCACTGCCCCAGAGCTTCAAAGCAGGTGGAAAAAAAAAAAACCTGAAAAAGTGAGAATCCCATTTTGACTTTCTATGAATTTGCAACATGTTAGCCTTCATTTAATCTCGCTTAGCCATGATATGAGAACTGGAAAGCTGACTGGCTTCTGAGGCAACATAAAACAGTATATTGAAATGGTGGGGAGAAAAAAAAAAGGATAAGAAAAAAAAAAAAAAAAAAAAAAACAACAACCCTGCACTGCAGGCGAGTCAGCGAGTTAGTGGAGGAGAGCAGGGCCAGATGGGGAATGTTCAACACACTCTAACAGAACCTGCACTTTAAAAAAATCTGCCATCTGAGTGTTTACAAATCAAATGCCCTCTTCTGCCTCCTGGAGCTTAGGGGACACTGAAGCAGCCAGGTGGGTTAAAGCGACAGCAAAAAGGCAATACGAAAGTGTTACAACCCAAGGCACCGTCAGAGAACTTGTAAAGTTTCTCCAAATCCTGTGACTCAAGGTTATTTTTCAAGAGAAGAAGGAAAGTGAAAAAACGCTAAGTAATACGAAATGAGGTCATACTATGAATTAGATGGCATATATAAAAATGTATGCTTTCTTGCCCTCAAAAGTCTTGAAGCACATGTCGAGTAATGATGACCGCGGATTTCTGTACGACTCGTCAACGTTATTCACCATTTGCCACAGGGTACAGGAAACAAAGTAAAAGCTATGCATTAATGAGGCAGTTATATCCTGCGCAGTGCCATTGAAGACATACGAGAGTCAAGTTAGCTTTTTCACCCACATCCCATAATATACACGAAAGACGTAAACCCTTAATGGGATGGGGGTGGGTGGAAGTGCTCTTTACAGAATCGGGTCTTTGTTAAATTATGCAAATGACCTGAAATTTATGTGCTACATTTCAATTAGAGGTGTTGTAACAGCATTTATTCAAAGCCACTCTGAGTCGTCTGGGAGACACATTCCTGCATCCTGCCCGTGAAACACATACACGTGGCATATATAAATAAAAGCTTGGAAGCTATTTCTTCCTGTATAAAAACATTTATCGTTTCTGGCCTTGTTTTCCGGTCTCTCACTGTCTCTCTTTGTGGGCTGCTTTCATGCATGGAAATAAGTAATTTTATTATTCCTGGAGAGAAGTTGCTGTAATAATGTAGATGTCGTCCATTATCACAGAAGCATCTCTTCAGGAATAATGTTTATGTAGATCATCATCTTTCCGGTGACGTCATTAACAATACAGGACGGCACACATCACAACAGAAACATGTCTTTAGCATATCAGCATCACCGCTGATCACCACTTTAACTGTTAAGTATGGAGTCGCGAGCTAGGAAAATGTAATGAAATTTCCAAAGGCAGTGATCCCTCGCAACTTCCTGCTTCAGTTTCTGCAGCTTCAGTGCATTGTGGGTTTTTCAAAAATCTTCATTGAAAAATAAAAAATAAGGAAATTAAGGAAAAATAGAGGGAAAAGTTAATGAAAATGCCACAAAACAAGGACAATTATGCAAAAAAACAAACAAAAAAGAAAAAAACAAACAAAACAAAGACAAAAAAACAACCCAAAACCCCCCAACAAAACTACTTCCGAATTTATGTGTGGTGCGCATCTGTGTGTGTGTGTGTGTGTGTGTGTGTGTGTGTGGTGTTTGTTTATATTTTATTTACATCTTATGCATTATTTTTGCATGTTTAATTGTGATTAGAAGCATTTATAGTGTTGAACATGTATTTATTTTTATTATATACACATGTACATGTACGTATACGTCAGTCAGGGGGTCGATCCTACTTCGTGGCAATCGGCAGTCGTGGGGGCTCTTGGTCCCCATTAACCGCAGAAAGCGAGGGACCTTGTATATCATTTTTTAAAAATCCTAAATGGACTTGTTTCTCCAGTATTTTGGAGGATTTATGAATAAATCACAAAGAGCTTAGATTTGACTGTTAAAAGAGGCGACAGTAACGCCATCAAGAAAGAGGGGCATTGAGCTCCATTTGAAGAGTTCAAGTGATGGCACAATTGCACAGCTGCATGTGCACATGCAGAAAGAAAGGAAATATGTTTCTGCAAAAAAAAGGATGAAATCTCTTTTACTTCGTAAATTCACTTGAAAGCAAGAAGGCGGGACTTGACAAAAAGGTAGTTTGCTTTTCATCAACTGCTATTTTATTTATTAAAACAGAAATCCTTTTGATTCTTGACAAAATTAGATCTACTTTGAACTTTGTAATGAATGCTTTGGATAATTCCACAATTTATAACATTATAACATAACATATATTTACAATAAAAACACCGCAAAGAAACGTCGCTGCTACGTCGTGGTGGAGCGTCGCTACAACTTTGCGGCAGCAATGTCATTGCAACGTCGCAATGAGACGTGGCGGCGACGTTTCAGTGGAACATCGCCACGGCGCCGCCATGAAACGTGACGGTTGAACGTCGTCTGGACGTCTCGGTGAAATGCCGCGTTTCATTGGAATGTTACCACAACGGTGATGTGGAACGTCGCTACAACATCGCAATAAAATGCGGTGGCGACATGGCAAAGAAACATCGCCACAATGTCGCGGTAAACCGTGGCGGCGACGTTTTAGTGGAACGTTACCACAACGGTGATATGGAACGTCGCTACAACATCGCAATAAAACGCGGTGGCGACATAGCGATGAAACGTCGCCACAATGTCGCGGTAAACCGTGGCGGCGATGTTTTAGTGGAACACGTCCGCGATGTCGTGGCGGGACGTCGCTACAACGTCGCAATGAAACGCCGCGACAACGTGATGGTGAAGCGTCGTCTCAAAGTCACAATGAAACGTGGCGGTGACGTTGCAGTGAGACGTCGCCTCAAAGCCGCAGTTAAACGTGGCGACGGCGTTTCAGTGGAACGTCACCGCGACGTCATGGTGGAAGAAACCGAAACAAGCAAAAACAAAAAACAACCCCAATCCCCCAGCAAAACTACTTACATTTTTATGTGAAATGCACATCTGAGGGCGTGCACGCACATCTGTATGTGTGAGCGCGTCTGTATGTGTGTGTGTATTTATATTTTATTTACATATTATGCATTTTTTTGAATGTTTAATTGTTATTAGAAGCATTTATAGCATTGAATATGTATTTATTGATATTATATACACACACACGCACACACATGCACACACACACACACACATATATATATATATATATATATAAAAATAAAAGGACAGGACAAAGACTTTCTATTGAAACTCCATTTATCATTACAGATCTGTTTCGAGGGGTGGTGAAACCATCCTCTCTCTTCAGGTGATTATAGAAGAATCTATTAATTATATTATATTAGATTATAGATTCTTCTATAATCACCTGAAGAGAGAGGATGGTTTCACCACCCCTCGAAACAGATCTGTAATGATAAATGGAGTTTCAATAGAAAGTCTTTGTCCTGTCCTTTTATTTTTATTATTTGCTCTACCAAAATGTATTGAGCACTCTCTTACAGAAGGATCTACTCAGAAAATTATATATATATATATATATATATATATATATATATATATATATATATATATATATATATATATACGTGTACATCAGTCAGGGGAGGGTTGATCTTACTTCACGGAATTCGATGGTTGCAGGTGGATCTCGGTCCCAATTAACTGCGGAAAGTGAGGGATCCCTGTATGTTAAAAAGTATTGTTTAAAAAAAAATGCTGCTTAAAAATTAGAAATGCAAACATAAGGTTTAGTTATTAAGCCTTTTGTTTGTTTGTTTTTTTGTTTGCTTTAATTTTTTAAGTCACATGACCAACATCTATTAAAAACCACTTACTAATTTACTAAACAACTTAATCTTATAGGGGTTGCAGGGAGACTGTAAAGTATTTCAGTCAACAGCGGGAGAAGGCAAGGTACACCCTGAACAAGCCCGCCAGACCATCACAGGGCAAACATACACAAAAAATATTCACACTCACAACTAGGGGAAATTTGGAATTTCTAAATAGCCTAATGTACATGTGCATGTCTTTCCACTGTGGGAGGAAACTGAAGTACCTGAAGGAAACCCACACACACAAGGAGGACTTGCAGACTCCACAAAGAAATGACCTCACCGAGCCCGGAACTCGAACCCTTGCTCAGAGGACTTTCTTGCTCTGAGGTGGACTTACTATAACATTATGTTATAATGCTGCCCTTACTGCATATGTCTCCCAATGTAAATGGTTCTTGATCCTTATTGAGGACGCCAAAGAGAACTATCAATTAAAAAAAATGAGCTCTCAGACAATCATTTCTATTACTCTGATCTAGTAACATAGGAAATAAAAAAACATGGTTACTACAATCCGAAGCAGAAGTACAACACGCCCTCTACTCCTCCCTGTTCAAGATCACCTGACTTTTGATCACACACAACTGCCACTCATTTTGAACATGCCGTTCTAAAACAGTTAGGTGATATATGTAAAGTTAATGAGTTTTTGAACCCAGCCTGCTTATCGTCCATTGGTCTGTTTTGGTTTACAGTTTTTGGGTTTTTTTTTTCAGTACTTTGATTTTTGAATCTGGATGGGATTAGTGTGTTTGTATACGGCTGGTCATTTATCTGAGCTCTGGCTCATCATATTCCCACCTTAAAAAAGCATTTTCATCCCTAATGTCTACGATTTCATGATACGTGATAATTAAACATCTCAACGCCTACACAGGTACAATACACTTCAGCTTTTTACAATGTCTTGGATTTGTGCCTGATTTGTCTGGCCTGAGGTGCAGCCATGTGCAGGTGTGAGGTGCAACCAAATGCAGCCGTGAGGGGGGGGCACAAACCAGTGTCTCTCCCTCACGCCGGTCCCAAGCCCGGATAAATGCAGAGGGTTGCGTCAGGAAGGGCATCCGGCGTAAAACAAATGCCAAATAAACTATGCGAATCACAAGAAAGAATGACATACCGGATCGGTCGAGTCCTGGTTAACAACGATCCGCCTATCAGTGCCGCCAACCAACAGGGTGCTGATGGAAATTGGACTACTGTTGGTCAAGACGTCAAGAAGGAGAGGCGGGAGGCGGTCCAAGCACAGAGAGAGAAGAGGAAAGGCATGAGTCTAGGACTGAAAGTAGGACTTTGAATATTGGAACTATGACAGGAAAAGGTAGAGAGCTGGCTGACATGATGCAGAGGAGGAAGGTGGACATACTGTGTGTTCAGGGAGACCAGGTGGAAAGGTCGCAAGGCTAGAAGTACAGAGCAGGGTTTAAGCTGTTTTATCACGGTGTGTGATGGGAAGAGAAATGGAGTCGAGTCATCTTGAAGGAGGAGTTTGCCAGGAATGTTCTAGAAGTGAAAAGAGTGTCAGACAGAGTGATGAGTCTCAAGTTAGAAATTAAAGGTGTGATGGTCAATGTTGTTAGTGCTTATGCCCCACAGACAGGATGTGAGCGAGAAGAGAAGGAGAGATTCTGGAGGGAGTTAGATGAAGTGATGCAGAGTACCCCAGAGGTGAAAGAGTGGTCATTGGGGCAGACTTCAATGGACATGTTGGTGCAGGAAACAGAGGGGACGAGGAAGTGATGGGTAGGTTTGGTATCCAGGACAGGAACGAGAAGGACAGATGTTGGTAGATTTTGCAAAAAGGATGGAAATGGCTGTGGTGAATACTTTCTTCCAGAAGAGAGAGGAGCATAGGGTGACTTATAAAAGGAGGTAGGAGCACACAGGTAGACTACATCTTGTGCAGGCGATGTAATTTAAAGGAAGTCAGTGACTGCAAAGTAGTAGCGGGGGAGAGGTTGCCAAACAGCATAGGATGGTGGTGTGCAGGATGATGCTGATGGTGAGAAGGTGAAGAAGGCAAAGGCAGAGCAGAAGACAAAGTGGTGGAAGTTGAAAAAGGAAGAGTGTCGGGTTGTCTTCAAGGAGGAGTTGAAACAGGCTTTGGGTGGTCAGGAAGTGCTTCCAGATGACTGGACAACTACAGCGAATGTGATCAGGGAGACAGGTAGGAGAATATTTGGTGTGTCATCTGGAAGGAAAGTAGATATGAGACTTGGTGGTGGAATGAGGAAGTGCAGGAGTGTGTACAAAGGAAGAGATTAGCTAAGAAGAAGTGGGACATTGAGAAAACCAAGAGAGTAAACAGGAGTACAGGAGACACAGCGCAGAAGGCAAAGGTAGCAGTGTCAAAGGCCAAACAGAGGCGCTTGATGACTTGTATGTTCGGGCTGGAAAGTAAGGAGGAGAAAATGATTTATACAGGTTGGCACAGCAGAGAAATAGAGATGGGAAGGACGTGGCAGCAAGTTAGATTGATAAAGGACAGAGAGGGAAATGTATTGACTGATGACAGAAGTGTGCTGGGAAGATGGAAAGAGTACTTTGAAGAGCTGATGAATGAGGAAAATGAGAGAGAAAAAGAGTAGAAGAGGTGACTGTTGAGGACCAGGAAGTAGCAAAGATTAGTAAGGGTGAAGTGAGGGAGGGCATTGAAGAGGATGAAGAATGGAAAGGCAGTTGGTCCTGATGACATACCGGTGGAGGTATGGGAAGTGTCTAGGAGAGGTAGCAGTAGATTTTCTGACAAGAACATTTAACAAGGTCTTAGAGAGTGAGAGGATGCCAGAGGAATGGAGGAGAAGTGTGCTGGTGCCCATTTTTAAGAACAAGGGAGACGTGCAGAGTTGTGGCAACTACAGAGGGATAAAGTTGATGAGCCATACGATGAAGTTATGGGAAAGAATAGTGGAAGCTAGACTAAGGGCAGAAGTCAGCATTTGTGAACAACAGTTTGGTTTCATGCCCAGAAAGAGCACCACAGATGCAGTGTTTGCCTTGAGGATGTTAATGGAGAAGTACAGAGAAGGTCAGACGGAGCTGCATTGTGCCTTTGTGGATCTGGAGAAAGTATATGACAGGGTGCCGAGAGAAGAACTGTGGTATTGCATGAGGAAGTCTGGAGTGGCAGAGAAGTATGTTAGAGTGGTGCAGGACATGTATGAGAGATGTAAGACAGTGGTGAGGTGTGCTGTCGGTGTGACAGAAGAGTTCAAGGTGGAGGTGGGACTGCATCAAGGGTCAGCTCTCAGCCCCTTCTTGTTCGGTATGGTGATGGACAGGCTGACAGACGAGGTTAGACAAGATTCCCCATGGACTATGATGTTTGCAGATGACATTGTAATCTGTAGTGAGAGCAGAGAACAAGTGCAGGAAAATCTAGAGAGGTGGAGGTATGCCCTGGAAAGGAGGGGAATGAAGATTAGCCTCAGTAAGACAGAGTACATGTGCATGAATGCCAAGGACCAAAGAGGAACGGTGAGATTACAGGGAGCAGAGATAAGAAAGGTGGAGGATTTTAAGTACTTAGGCTCAAACAATCCAGAGCAATGGCGAGTGTGGAAAGAGGTCAAGAAGCGTGTGCAGGCAGGTTGGAATGGTTGGAGAAAAGTGTCCGTGTGATGTGTGATAGAGGGTATCGGCAAAAATGAAAGGAAAAGTGTACAAACGGTGTTGAGGCCAACGATGCTGTATGGGTTAGAAACAGTGGCCCTGGGGAAAAGACAGGAGGCAGAGTTGGAGGTGTAGCAGAGATGAAAATGTTGAGGTTCTCTTTGGGAGTAACGAGGATGGATAGGATTAGAATGAGTACGCCAGAGGGACAGCACATGTAAGACGTTTTGGAGACAAAGTCAGAGAGGCTAGATTGAGATGGTTTGGACATGTACAGAGGAGGGATAGTGAGTATATTCGTAATAGGATGCTGACGCTGGAACTACCACGCAAAAGGCTCAGAGGAAGACCAAAGAGACGATTCATGGATGTGGTAAAGGAGGACATGAAGGTCGTTGGTGTAAGAGAAGAAGATGCAAAGGATAGGGTGAGATGGAGGCAGATGATTCGCTGTGGCGACCCCTGAAGGGAAAAGCCGAAAGGAAAAGAAGAAGAAGAAGAAGAAGAGGTACACATTCTCCAGGAGCAGACACTATTGCGTTTTAATTCTGGTGCGCTTCACAAGCTCTAAAAGCACGAAGGGCCAGGAGCCAGAAACTGCAAGCAAATCATAATTTACAGCACCAGCCCTTCTGCATGAGAAGCCAGCCTTTAAAATGCTTATTTTCCAGCAAATCCTCTGCATTACCTAATAGGTCAGCTTGTCAGCTTGGCATTAATGGGGGAAATTCACAGTCACAGATCGTTGTGTTTCGGCATTTTAAAAAAATAAGGCTGATTTTTACTTGTATCATTCATAAGCACAAGAAGATGATTTCATTTATTTATTTATATATTTATTTATTTTTTACTAAAAATCAAGGTCGAAAACAAATTGGATTTCTGCTGGAGAAAAAAAAAAAGCACATTAGAAAAGATGAAATGGGTCATTCATGCCTAAATTGCTCAGATTTTGATTGTGTCATGAAATCCTTTCAGGGACAATAAATAAAAGCATACACAAACCAGAGTGTCAGCGGTGGCTAGTTATAGTCTGTACACACATAAAACCTCCTGAAAGAGTCAGTCTGCACTTTCTTCCTGGCAATATGTATTGCTTGAAACTCTTTCTATAGTTTCTACAGTTGAAATGACGCAGTCTCAGGAGGACGAGAGCTCAGAACCCAACACTGCTCGAGCATCTTCACCACATGCATGAGGCAGCAAGCAAAACCTATAGTGTATCAAGGTCTACTACAGCCGTCATTACAACTAACAGCCACGTTCCCACTCAGAAAACAACAACATGGAGGAAAAAAACTGGGTTACGATAACAGAGAAAGCCGGGACTGTTGTTCCAGAGAGACAATTGGATAATTTATTTGGGCCCCAAGAGAAATGATCATGTACCAGCTGCCTCGCGAGGCACAGAGAAAGAAATCTAAACTAAAGGAAAGGGCGAAAAATAAATAAATAAAAACAACAAATAGAATCAAATGGTCTGTGCCATCAAAATAAAACATTAAAAACGTCACTTTATAAAACAGCTAACAAACCAGTATGTCTTCGTCTGTACATCTGAGAGTCTTTCCAAAAGGTTTCACTCAGAATGCAAATGTAATCATTTTCAAAACCAAAAAAAAAGAAAAAAAAAGTAGCTTTTAAGATATCTCTGAATAACAGAAATGGTGAACTGCCCGCCAAATTACTTTTAGTGTGCAATTATACTTCAACACCCTGAGGAAGAAAGGAAATAACTGCTCCCATGGCAACAGGTGATCGAGTATGATACAAGACAGCCTGCTGCTCTTTGTTTCATTATGGAAATCTGTAGGTTAATGAACAGCATGTTGCACGAACATGGACAGTGGTTGAAATGCAGAGTTTAAACGAATATGTGATAGGGACGCTTCAAAGTGTAGCACAGATATCGCCATGTTTACAAGATCAGTGTTAACAGTATGACCTGTTCATCTATGGAGCTTCAGACTCACTTATATAAACAGACATGAGCTTTTTTTTATTATTTCAGGGAAGACGCTGAAATGTAGGTCATCGTGGTTCTGCTTTACAACAGTGCCTGTAAAATCTGATTAAGTCATCAAAGAATTCAGCCTGAGTTTAGTGTGCGTTTATAGTAGTTTCACTCTCTCATTCACTCATTTGCCGAGAAGAAAAAGCCTTATCCAGTTGGCCCTCTACTTACGAAAACCTCTGAATACGAAAAATCCAGATTACGAAAAACATTTTCCTAAAGTTTCATCCTCTGTATACGAAAAGCGCCAAACACGCCATTGAAAAATTTAAACGCGCTATTCAAACATTCAAACAATGCACGAGTTGCTCTCTCATTGGCTGTCTCCCAACATCCCACCCCGCTGGCCTCCCATTGGCCAGGAGGGATCTGAACTGTACCCATTCCTCTACCCATACTTCCTGTTTGTCACATGCATGAAGGAGGGTTGAACAGGACTGTTGTCTTGTGAGTTTTTTGAGAGTGATCATTGCAGCGTTATATTTCGTTATCCATCATGAGCCCCAAGAAAGTGATTTCCGGTGACACCGAAAAGAAGAAGCGGACTCCGTTATCAATCGAAGTGAATCAGGAGATAATTAAAAAATACGAAAGTGGGATGCGGTTGAGCGAAATCGCAAAGGAGTATGGTCGAAACCCCTCTACAATCGGGATGATATTGAAGCAGAAGGAAGTATTAAAAGCGGAGATACAGTGATGGAGGCGATTATTTCGGGAAAAAGCAACCGCCATATTTAAGGACCTCGTGAAAGAGAGTGCAGGTGAGGGTTCTTCAGACCAGCAACCCCCGGACTTTAAAGCGTTGCATGGGTGGTTCGAGAGATTTAAAAACAGGTAACTAAATTTCTTTTACTTTTAACACATATTTCATACATATCTCATACAAAATTGGTGTACTTTTATCATTTTTAAAGGTTTATGGGGTAGACTTGGGAGCCTTGGAACGAATGACGCGTTTTACATGTAAAATGCACCTCTACTTACGAAAACCACAGGTTATGAAAAAGGCACTAGAACGGATTAATTTCATAAGTAGAGGGCCGACTGTACGGTTAAAGGGATCCAGGAACCTATCTCTGCTGACATGGTGGGAAAACACCCTGAACAGCTCATCAGACCATCGCACGGCGACACACACACACACACACACACACACACACACACACACACACACACACACACACACACACACACACACACACACAACCACTCATGCCACTCTAGGGGCAAATTGGAACAGCTAATTATCCTAATGGAGTGGGGACGGTGGTGTAGTGGTTAGGGTGCTGTGCTCATGGTTGGGAGGTTGTGTGTTCAAATCCCATTTAGACCCCCACTGTGCTAAGACCCCTGGACAAGATCTTAACCACAAGTGTGCTTCTGTTCACCCAGCAGTATAAATGGGTACCAGTAAAACTATACTGGGAAGGTAACCTGCGATGGACTAGCGTCCCATCCAGGAGGAGTTGAACTCCTGGTCACTTCACGTTATGGAAACAGGGGATAAGCACCAGCCGGATGAGCCACTATGGCTCGAGTGTAAAAAAATCCCAACAGACTTTAACTTGCCTTATCCTAATGTGCATGTCTTTGGACTGTGGAAGGAAAGCAGAGTACCTGGAGAAGACCCATGCAAGCACATAAAGAAGATGCAAAGTACGCTCAAGGACTCCAGCGCAGGACTTTCTTGCTGTGAGGCGGATACGCATCAGAGTATAGACCACGGTGTCTACCCTATCAGAAATACTGTAGTACTGTACCCTCTAAATCAGGGATCACCAACGTGGTGCCCGTGGGCACCAGGTAGCCCGCAAGGACAATATAAGTTGCCCGCGGACCTGTTCACTGCTATTTTTAGGACAGGCCCATTTTTAGGACAGCGCCACTCTCCATTGAGCTGCATATAATTTTTTTGAATATATTTTTAAATCAAGTCAATATCTTCACATAGATGAATATCATTAATTATTAATAATAACATCTAATTAAATCTAATTAAATGTAAATTGAGCAAATTTGTAATTTCAGAGGTGTGTATCGACCTAGTAGCCCTTCGCATTAATTGGTACCCATGAAGTAGCTCTCAGTTTCAAAAAGGTTGGTGACCCCTGCTCTAAATCAATCATCCAGTCATTCATTTCTTTTCTGAAGTGTTTAATCCTAATTAGGGTCACGGGGAGGCTGGTGCACATCTCAGCCAGCTCGCCGGGCCATCACAGGGCAGAAACACACTGATGACAATGTAACCGACTCTTCACAAAAGTCAGCAATGGTTTTCCAACATGCCGCTCACAATTGACAGTGAAAGACACGGGCAGCCTTTGATAACCCAGTTAGCGGCACTGACGGCACAGCAGTGACAACCCGGTGACAACGGGGCTCTAACCACTGATCTTGAGATCAGTAATCCAGCACCCTACCACCGACCCACCACTGCACCTCCCATAATCATATCACGTCAAAATACAGGGTGCGTTAAATTAGGATGGATGATTTTATTCATAAATGGATAGCGTAGCTAAACTATTTTGTTTTAAGCAAGAAATCATCCAAATTCCACTGGAATGATTAATTAGCATCGACCTGACTAATGTGGTGGTCTTATCCTCACCACTTTCCTCACATGCCTGCTTTAACGTCTACCAAATGCTTTCCATAAATATCAGTTTTTCAATGTAGGATCTGTATTAATTTCTTCTCTGTAATAATTGCCATGTTCACATCTCACAAAAATATCAATTAACATCACGAGCGAGATTCTTTTAGGTTTCTTTTCCAGGATTTCATGTTTGTGTCACTCATGAAGATATGATCACTACACACTGATCTACATATCATTAAATAAAACTCTAATCAGAGCATTACTGTGGTTGGGAACATGAAGTCAGGCACAATAACAGCAGTAGGTGTCATTAAATTAGCCAATTTAATCTTGTTGCGGGGCAGTGGTGGCCTAGTGGAAAAGGGCACTGGATCGCTGATCCCAAGGTTGGGGGTTCGAGTCCCATTCTCCACAAGGTTGTCACTGTCCTGTGCAGCTAACTGGGTTATCAAAGGCCGGCCATGTCTTTCACTGTCTATGGTGTGAGGTTCATGTAAAAGAATCATTGCTGACTTTTGACAAGAGTAGCTACAAAGTCGTCAGCGTGTTTCTGCCCTACGATGGCCTGGCAAGCTGTCCAGGGTATACTCTGCCCTCGCCAGGAGTTGGCTGGGATGGGTGCCAGCTTCCCCGCGACCCTAATTAGGATTAAGCAATTACAGAAAATGAACTGAACTGATGAATCCTGTTGCAATAGCATGCTCATTGGTGTACTTCCTTATTCCTTCTAATATACAGGGATCTCTCACTTTCCACGGTTAACTGGGACAGAGATCCCCACACGACCACAGAATTCTGCAAAGTAGGATCACCACCTCCTAACCTCCCCCTGACTGACGTATACATATATGTATATGTGTATATAATATAAATAAATACATATTCAATGCTATAAATTCTGATAATATCAAACATTAAAAATAATGCTGAAGATGTAAATAACATATAAATTCACACACATACAGACACGAGCGTGTGCACGCATGCTTGCACTCCTCACAACAAGTAATTTTGATGGGAGGTTTTGGGTTGTTTTTTTGTTTTTGGATTTTTTTTTTTTTTTTGTATAATTGGCCTTGTTTTTCTGGCATTTTCCTTAACTGTTCCCCCTAGGTAAGGTAAGTCTGTTGGGTTTTTACACCCGAGCCTGTGGCTCATCAGGCCGGTGCTTATCCCCGGTTTCTGTAGCATGAAGCGACGAGGAGTCTCCTGGATGGGACACTAGTCCATTGCAGGTTACCTTCCCAGTATATATTTACTGGTACCCATTTATACTGCTGGGTGACTAGAGGCACACTTGCGGTTGAGACCTTGCCCAGGGGTCTTAGCACAGTGAGGGTCTCAGTGGGCTTCGAACTCACAACCTCCTGATCATGAGCGCAGCACCCTAACCACTACGCCACCAGCCCCACTATCTGTTCCCCCTATTCTTCCTTAATTTCTTTATTTCTTAATTTTATGACTATTTAAAATAAATAAATAAATAAAAAACGTGATACCCTGAAGTCTCATGAATTGAAGCGCGACGTAGCGAGGGATCCCTGTACTCAGAGTAAAGAAAAAGAGGTGAGGGAATCCATAGCAAAAACATTTTAAAAGATTCATTGAAAAAAATTCCAGTATTTCCACAGAAATGTTGCTTCAGAGTGTCTGAACTGACCAGCTTTCAAACGGATCACATGAGCCACCTCCATTAACGGTCCGGTCCCTGACTTGTGATTAACATTCCTTTCCACTTCTTAATATGCCTGAAATGACCAAGAGATTTTTAACAGCACTGACCTGTCGAACAGTCGTGCCCAGTCCAGTTGGGGTCACAGTTGCAGGTCCCCATCTCTGCCAGGAAGGCTCCGTGACCTGAGCACCGATCCATGCAGGATGCCCGTGGACTCTCACAGCCAGAGCCTCCCCAACCCACAAAACAGTGACACTCGCCACGCACACACACTCCACGTCCTGAGCACGTGGGGTCCAGACAGTCCACTGTGAAGCATAATAAACAATCATTTGAGCTGCCCAGAATAAAATAAACACAGCAAAATGGTACATGAGCACATAGGTATAAAAGGAAGGTGGAAAAAAAAAGAGAAAAGAATTGAGCTAGAGTTGCTGTTTTTCTTCGACAAATACAAATTCAATTCCTAACATTACATTTTCTATGCTTTTTTAAATAATGTACTTGGGAGACTTTGCAACCTTTTCCTCTGGGAATCTCTCCATATTCCCAGCAAATATTTTTTACATCTGGCGAATATAACAGCCACCTCCAGAGCCATTCCTCATGCTACCAGGTGGAGTAGATTTCTTTCTCTCTTTTTCCCAGTAATGAGATTTCCTCCTATTGCCAAGAAGGACGCCTGCAGCCAGTGCGAGCCAGGATAAATTGAAACACGGTACTGGACATGCTTCCCCTCTTTTGCTTGCTGCTGAACCCAGAAAATCAACAGCAGGATTGAATGCAAACAAGGTGTCTGTCACATAGCTCAGGCCTGGTGGGCAAAAACCCACATACTCCCATCCTCGCACATTTGCTAATAATTCGACTGTATGCCCCTGCCTGACTCATGATGCTTGATCTTTCCATCCCTCAACCTCTGGCAAAAAAGGAAAAAAAGATAGAAATCTGTTCAGTCGCATGCTAATCATGGCTAATGGTTGTTTAATGAATACAAGAGACCTTGAGAAAGCTGGCAAATGTGGCCTCGGTTAACGAGGGGACAAGAGCCGTGAGAGGAAAAAAAAACCCTCAATTAGAAAATAATAACAGCAACAAGAAGAAACTGGATCTCACAGATGGAGAATGTACAACAAAGGGGAATGCATAGAGGGCCAGAGGAGAGGCCTGTAGCATGGCGACTTCATTTTTTTCAAAACATAAAAGGACGAGGAAGGCCTTTATAGATGAACAGGAGCTGCGGCCTCTTAGCAGATGGCTTGGGCACACAGCTAAGATCATAGGCTAACTGACAGGAGCTACTCTCCTGGCAATTAATCATCGCTGCCTGAAGGTCGCCGGAAGAAAGGTAGAACCGTTAAAGGGCCAGGAGCTCTATTCTCTTTCTCTGCCTGTAGAATGTGCGACCCAAAATAGAAAGTGAGGTGGGGATCAGGGGTGTCAAGCCCCACATTTATCAAAATCAACTGCTCTATTTTTCATCTTGAAATGAGAGTTGTCAAAAGGTGCCAAACACAATGGGCAAGCTCCATCTTATCTCTCAGCGCCTTGCTCTGGGCCTCTCTGCCGGGCCTGTGGGACACCATTAAAAGATTTAATTCAGAATTTGCCTCTGTGCAAAACCTATTGGATTTCACAGAAGAAAAGGGATTGTTTTGCTGCTTAATGGAATGTCATGAAGCTCTCCAAAGCATCTATAATATATGAAAGAGAAATGAGGCCAGAGAAGCTTTACCGACGTATCAGAAAAAGATCACTACTGGGCTCGACTCCAAAAACTGCAGGGTCTAAAATATTCAGGAAGAGTGTGCAGGCTGATCTTAAAATGTTTCATAAGTGTACCGGAGGCTTTTTCTAAATTATAGCTGTGTGCTTGGCAATAGGCGATGTTGCATTTGACTAGTGGAAGGATAGAAACACTTTGCCGAACCACCGTGTGGTGCTTGGCAGGCTGCTGCAATCAGGTAGGCCACAAGCTGGGTGCTGTGAGGGACTGGATTTTCCTGGGGACTGAAAAAGTGAATGACATTAAACTAAATGATGGATTCAACAGCAATTCACAACTGAAATCCCTTTTCAATGGAGTACTAAGCTGTACCTGATCTGCTTACAGTGGTTTTGTCAGAGTGCAGCAGAAATTTAGAGTACAGACACAGGAAAAGTGGAAATATTGACTATAAAAAACAAAAGCAGATCACATTTATCATCTGGATGCTCTTACCTTCCTCACAGTTCTCGCCTTTGTAGCCTGGATTGCAAATGCAAGTCCCCACTATGCAGGTCCCATGTCCACTGCAGGTCACGTCGATACACTTGTTGGTGGGAACATCACATTCTGAGCCTTTCCAACCACTGTGGCACATGCAGCGACCTTTCAGGTATTGACCATTCCCACTGCACAGAACTGGACAGGATGCTGTCAGAACAGCACACAGGACATTAGTCAGCATACAAAATCAACTTCAAACCCAACGATATAACTGAAAACCCGAAGAATATGGGTTAATATTGCAGAAAGAGAGAGGGAGATAAAGAAGGAGAATGAAAGGAAGAGAGACAAAGATAGGGTGAAGAGAGACAGAGAGAGAGAGAGAGAGAGAGAGAGAGAGAGAAGGAGAGAGAAAGAGGGAGAGAGGGAGAGGGGAAATAGAGAGAGGGAGGGAGAGAAGTAGAGAGAGAGAGGGAGAGAGAGAGAGAGGGGGAGAGAGAGAGAGAGAGAGAGGGAGGGAGAGAGAAGGAGAGAGGGAGGGGCGAGAGAGAGTGAGAGAGAGAAGGAGAGAGGGAGGGG
>CM045747.1:18255581-18378081 GCA_024760905.1 Plotosus lineatus | reverse complement strand
TGTAAATAAAATATAAATCCACACACATACACACACACGCGCGCGCACACAGATGTGCACCTCACATAAAAATGTAAGTAGTTTTGTTGGGTAGTTTTTCATTTTTGATTGATTTTTTGTTTGGCATAATTGGCCTTGTTTTGAGGCATTTTCCTTCACCTTTTCACTATTTTCCCTTATTTTTTATTTTTCAATGAATATTTTTGAAAAACCCACGATGCGCTGAAGCCGAAGCAACTGAAGCACGATGTAGTGATGGATCACTGGATATGTATTTGTGATTTTCTTACATTTTCTTTATCATTCTTGCCTGCATGGAGAAACTGTATGCACACAATTTCCTTTTGGATCAATAAAGTTGATTCATCATCAGTTCATTTTCTGTACCCGCTTAATCCTAATTTGGGTCATGGGGAGGCTGGTGCCCATCCCAGCCAACTTCGGGCGAGGGCAGAGTACACCCTGGACAGCTCGCCAGGCCATCGCAGGGCGGAAACACGCTGACGGCTTTGCAGCTACTCTTTACGAAAGTCAGCAATGGTTCTTTTACATGCCTCACACCATAGACAGTGAGAGACATGGCCCGCCTTTGATAACCCAGTTAGCTGCACTGCTGGGGGGGGGGGCAGTGACAACCTTGTGCAGAGTGGGACTCGAACCCCCAACCTTTGGATCAGCGATCCAGCGCCCTATACCACTAGACCACCACTGCCCCTAAGTATTTGATTCTGATTTACCAAACATTTTCCCGCGTAATTGTATTAAACAAAAATTCAAGTGAATGTAAATTGTCTGGTAACTTGACAAAAGCTGAATTGCATTTATTATTGAAGAATAAAAAGGTAAAGGTAAAGTCCATTGGGCTTTTTACACCCGAGCCTAGCGGCTCATCAAGCCGGTGCTTATCCCTGGTTTCCGTAGCGTGAAGCAACCAGGAGTTCAACTCCTCCTGGATGGGACGCTAGTCCATCGCAAGTATACCTTCCCAGTATATTTTTACTGGAACCCATTTATACTGCTGGGTGGTTGAGACCTTGCTCAGGGGTCTTCGCACAGTGGGGGTCTAACTGGGATTTGAACTCACAACCTCCCGATTATGAGTGCAGCACGCTAACCACCACGCCACCAGCCCCTAATGGCATTTATTATTGAACAATAATGTGCATAATAAAAATATTATGTAATAATGAAACATCTGCTCTTTGAGTACAATATTCTGACATGTTCACTTAAACCTACTAGTATATCTATTTTGTTTTCAAATAAAAGGTAGAGACAAAGCCATCTGTCCAAAAAAAGATTACAGGTGACACTCATGTTTTTAATTCCTGGAATGGATGTTTCAAACTGTGTTTCAACACACACACACACACACACACACACACACACACACAGTTCTTCACTCGGTGTTCGCCCTTGATAGAATTCACAGTTCCAGCAGTGGCTGGAATTTATAATCAGATGAAGCAGTGAATTTAATGAAAAGTGTAAGGGAATCATGCATCGCCCCTCCAGGCCACCAGGGCTGCTGGCACTCCTTGAGTCATAATCAACCTGAACAACGGCTTATTGCTGAACAAAGGAAAGGGGATGTGAAGCAGAACACAGTCCTCTGTCTTTTCTCAAGCGAGTCAATCACCATGAAGGATGCAACAGGATGACCTAATGCGATTGGAGAAGAGAATGCAGGTAACGCCAAACAGAATTAAAATAGCGCATTTTATATATTCATCGTTAATCAGTATGGGTCGACCCTGGGCTTGTCTCCCGGTTGGGCATGTCCAAAACACCACATCAGGGAGGCATTCTGGAGGAATTCTAACCAGATTCCTGAGGCACCTCAACTTCCTCCCCTCAATGTGGAGGAGCAGCAGTTCTACGCCGAACTCCTCCAGGATGGCTGAGCTTCTCACCCGATCTGTAAGGGAGAGCCCTGCCATCCTATAATAAAAACTCCTTTCAGTCGTGGTATCTGCAATCTTGTTCTTTCGGTCACCACCCAAAGCTTGGCTCAGCTCTTTTCACCATGACGGACCGATATAAGCGCAGTCTGCACTGATCTGCCTGTCAATCTCCCACTCCATCTTTCCCTCACTCATGTGAACACGACCTCGAGATACTTCAACTCCTTCACTTGGAGCAGGACCTCATTCCAGACCCGTAGGGTGCATTCCACCCTTTTCCGACTGAGAACCATGGCCTCGGACTTGGAGGTGCTGATTCTCATCCCGCTGTTTCACACTCAGCTGTGAATCGCTCCAGAGAGAGCTGGAGGTCCCAGACTGATGAAGCCAAAAAGGATAACGTCATCCGCAAAAAGCAGTGTACGTATTTTGTTTTGGAAAAACAAGTCAGTATAATTTAATAATTTAAAGATCAATGCTAGTACACAAAAATTAGTCCATGTCTACCCATAATTTAAGCAAATTTTGAATAATAATTAAAAATGGTATGAATATATTTATATAAAATTAGATTTCAAAGTCTTGAAATAATACTGAGGCGGTACTCTGTGTTCTGAGATGTTTGGGGTGTGTTCACTGAAGGTGCTGAAACTATGTTTAATCACCGGAAAGGTGCCGCCCCTGTGTTTTTGTTTTTATTTTATTTTTTTTTTTTTTGAGTTCTCATACAGGTGCACTCAGCACATATGCTGTGTTGCAAATACTAGTTCAAAGCTGTTCTGGCTGTTACATGGCTGTAAACAGATCCCAATAAATTTTACTGAGGACAAACGTAAGACAGAATATAGGGTCTGCTGAATGTGACTCCATTCTCTGAACCAGGATTTATGACCCACCGAAGAAAATCCTGAGCATGATAAAGATTTCGAGAACAGAATAGCGACAGCAAAATCACTGTACATATTTCATATTATAGTTATATATTATATTCTAGTTTGTATAATTTAAATGCAATACATAAGAGATAATCCAAAGAAAATGTGTGTAAGGCCAATTATGATCTCACATCATCATTTTACTAGCAGGTACATTTTGTCAATTAAAAAAGTCACAAAAAGCCATTGATGATGTGTTAAACCTTTCCATGCACGTATGAAGCCGTCTCAGTCACTTGAAAGTTGTAGATTTCTTTATTGAGCTTCGTGATGCTAAATTTATATTGAAATTTGTCCAAAGAAGCTTCATGTGGTAGTTAATTAAAAAAAGGTTCCAGTCAGGAACTGAATGGCGAAAGTGCATACAGATGTAGATGTGGATTCCCAGTGAGATTGTTGACTGTAGTGCTTGTAGCCAGGTTTTAAGACATTAACTAAAATTGTAAAAATCCATCAAAAAGCCCTTTGAATTTCAGACCCATGAGGTGAAGGAAGACATGAAGGTCGTTGGAGTCAGAAAAGAAGATGCGGAGGACAGGGTGAGGTGGAGGCGGATGATTTGCTGTGGCGACCCCTGAAGGGAGCAGCCGAAAGTAAAAGAAGAAGAAGAAGAAGAAGAAGAAGAAGAAGAAGAACATTTTACACCAGGGATCCCCAACCTTTTTTTATATCTGTGGACCGGTCAACGCTTGACAATTTTACCGCAAACCGGGGGGGGTGGGGGTGGGGGTGTGAATAGATTGATTGCTTTTGATTGCTATTGTACATTAATTTATTATGTAAATGCTATTATTATTATTATTATTATGATTATTATTATTATGATTATTATTATTATGATTATTATTATTATTATTATTATTATTATTATTATTATTATTACAGTGGTACTTCACATTACGAAATTAATCCGTTCCAGAAGTGCTTTTGTAACCTGATTTTTTTCGTAAGTTGAGCAGCATTTTACATGTAAAACGCCTGATTCGTTCCAAGGCCCCCAATACTACCCCATAAACCGGTTAAAAATGATAAAAGTATACCTTTTAAGGCCTCCTTCGCTTTCATATTGTACTGATGGTAGACGGGTTTTGGCCATATTCCTTTGAGATATCACTCAACCGCATGCCACAAGCACACTTCTTCTTTTTACTCGCACCGGGAATCACTTTCTTGGGGCCCATGATGAATGACGAAAAATAAAGTTGCAATGAGCACACTCGAAAAACTCACAAAACAACAGTAACTCTGTCCTTTACGCGTGTTAGAACGCCGTTATGAAGAATGGGACGAAGGCACACAGAAAGCATCATGGGTATTATGGAGATGCAGCTTTATAATAGCCAATGGGAGGGAGCTGCATCTCCGTGACGAACAATAGGTCGAAGGCACACGAAAAGCATCATGGGTATTATGGAGATACAACTCCCTCCTAGCCAATGGGAGGCCAGCAGGGCGGGGTGTTGGGAGATAGCCAATGGGAGAGCAACCCGCGCATTGTTTGAATTTTTGAGATGGCGCATTTCGTAACGTGAATTTTTTTTGTATCCGAAGACGGAAATTTTAGTTAAATGTGTTTCGTAACTTGGATTTTTCGTTTGTTGGGTCCTTCGTAAGGTGAGGTACCACTGTATTCTTCTTCTTTTCTTTCGGCTTTTTCCTGTTCTCGAGAGCCGCCACAGTGAAACATCTGATTCGCACATTTGATTTGGCATGGGTTTTTACGTCGGATGCCCTTCCTGTCACAACCGTTTTTAGCAAAGGACAGAAACACGCTGATGGCTTTGCAGTCTACTCTTTATGAAAGTCAACAATGCTTCTTTTACATGCCTCTCACCACAGACAGTGAGAGACATGGCCTGCCTTTGATAACCCAGTTAACTGCACTGGGGGGACAATGACAACCATGTGGCGACTCGAACCCCCAACCTTAGGGTCAGCGATCCTGTGCCCCATCCACTATACCACCACTGCCCTGTGAGGTACCACTGTATTCTTCTTCTTCTTCTTCTTCTTCTTCTTCTTCTTATTATTATAATTATTATTATTATTAAACTTTCAAAATGATTAAAATATCCAAAGTATTATTATTATTATAGAAAAGTTCAAGCTCTACTTCCCAACGAACTTTATTTCAGCGCTTGAAAAATAAAATTCATGGAGTTCTTCTTCTTCTTCTTCTTCTTCTTCTTCTTATTATTATTATTATTAATAATAATAATAATAATAATAATAATAATAATAATAATAATAATAATAATAATAATAAGCACTCCATGAATGTTATTTTTCAAGAGCTGAAATAAATTTGGTTGGGAAGTAGAGCTTGAACTTTTCTAAAAAAAAAAAAACACAAACAAGCAGCAACACAAAAAAAACCACAGGTGATGGTGCACCAGCTGGGAGAATGAAGGCTCAAGCTCAGTCTTAGTCTCACCCCAAAATCCCCACTATTGTTTGAAACATGCCCACCTCGCCTCTGTTCATGTGCCGTCCCCTTGTGGGTTACATTTTAGCTCTCAAATGACCGACATGTAACCGAGAGAATCTGGTTATTTTTCAAAATAAAAGATTTTTCAAAAATAAAGATCGTTCAGCTTCAGATAATAAATAAAATGGAAATGAGTAATTATTTCTTCTGCGGACCGGTACCAATTGAGCCGTGGACCGGTACCAGTCCGCGGACCGGTGGTTGTGGACCCCTGCTTTCCTCGACTAGTCTTAACACGGCAGGCTCTGGTCATTATGGATGGATTGGCATGGATTTGGACTGTTTTGGGGTAACCAAAGAATTTATATCTTCAGTGTGAGGGTATGTGAGGAAACGTAGTCCAAGGACAAAGAGTGGATGTCAAAAAGAATTGAGTATCCCATCTTATTAAGAAATAAAGAGCAATGAGGATGAAAGAGAAAGAGAAGGAAATGGTCTCCTTCGGTTATTTTGATAAACCACTGTGGATGGATGAGTGTAGAAATACATAGTTATGAATACAGAGTATGAGCTCCTCAACAGTATTGTTCATTTATTTTTATTCTGATGTGAGGTGTGACACAGACTCATTGAACCAAACTACAGTCCATGAAACACCAATGCATTTTGGGTGCACAAGCTCATTCTAAAAACAATACCTGCATTAGAAATGCTCAACCGATAAAAGAAAATCTAACTACAGGGATCCCTCGCTACTTTGTGCTTCAATTCATGCGGCTTCAGTCCATCGTGATTTTTTTTTTTTTTTTTAATATTCATCAAATTAAAAAAACAAGGAAACTAAGGAAGAATAGGGTAAAAAATTGTCACTGTCCCCCCCCAGTGGGGCTAACTGGGTTATCAAAGGCGGGCCGTGTCTCTCACTGTCTATGGTGAGAGGCATGTAAAAGAACCATTGCTGACTTTCGTAAAGAGTAGCCTCAAAGCCGTCAGCGTGTTTCTGTCCCAGGCATCCGATGTAAAAAAATAAACCTATGCCAAATCAGATGATTCGCGGTGGCGACTCGAAAACGGGAAAAGGCCGAAAGGAAACAAAGAAAGAGGAAAAAGTTAGGTGAAATGCTGCAAAGACAAGGCCAAATAGGCAAAAAAAAACAACAAAAAAACACCCTGAACAAATACAAAACAAAAAGCAACCCAAATCCTCCCATCAAAACTACTTGCATTTTTGTGACGTGCGCATCTGAGTGTGTGTGTGTGTGTGTGTGTGTGTATTGATGTAAATAAAATATAAATACACACACATTTTTAAATATTTAATTGTTATTATAAGTATTTATAGCATTGAATATGTATTTAGTGATATTATATACACATATACATGTACGTATACGTCAGTGTGTGTGTGTGTGTGTGTGTGGGGGGGGATCCGACTTCGTGGAATCTGATGGTCCTGGGGGGATCTTGGTCCCAATTAACCACGGAAAGTGAGGGATCCCTGTATACCTCAAAAAATCCCTCTTTATTATATAATTTTATCACCAGACTATATATAGGGTGACCCCCCCCAAAAAACGGGAATTTTTGAATTGCGTAATGCGAGACATGAACAAGTGAGTAAGTAAGCAACTTTTAAAAAATGAAAGGTTAGTCATTTATTCTTAAATGGCATGTTTTAAGGTTTCAGTTACTATGAATAAAATATTTTTCTTCCATCACTCTTGGTTTTATGGTATTGTAAAAAGTTCCCATTTTTTGGGTCACCCTGTATATTCAGCTTGTGACATCTCCTCCATGACTTCAACAAAGCCATCTCTTAAAATTAGTAAATGTGAGAGACCTTCTAATCCTGGAATGCTACAGGATCATCTCAGGTCTTTTGTACTTTCAAAAAAATAATAGAACAGCTAACTTCATTCTGAAGGACATCATCAGCTGACCCACTTTAATACTACTTGGTTTTCAAGGACTCTCTCTCTCTCGCTCTCTCTCTCTCTCTCTCAAAAAAACCCAGAAAAAAATGATCAACTTTGTCTTCAAGCCAAATCCTATC
Source organism: Plotosus lineatus (assembly GCA_024760905.1). Lineage (NCBI taxonomy): Eukaryota > Metazoa > Chordata > Actinopteri > Siluriformes > Plotosidae > Plotosus > Plotosus lineatus. The sequence goes on along the minus strand of CM045747.1, from coordinate 18,370,761 downwards.
CAAATACTCTTGCTCTATAGATTCTCTCCAGTCCTTAGAGATTGTTCCCAAGACCTCAGGTGGTTTATCAGACGCCCTCCCTTTTAGACATCCCTCCTGGGAGCAGAGAGCATTTCACTCTGACAGCCCTCCTCCCCTTTGCACCAGCATCAGATCAAACGTCCTCACAGTATCAAATATCTACGCCCATTGTGAGACTGTGCTGACGTCTGTCTCCGGGTGGGTCATGACTGCTGCGCCTCTTCGACTGAAGACATGCTTCTTCCATCGATCTGTGGTGCTCCTCCTCCTAATCATCCCCCGCCCCCCCCAACCCTTGCCTGTCACAGATGGACCATAGCCCAGGAGCTTTTAATTAAAGAGTATGTGAGAACAGCTCCCAGCTGCCACCTTTGCGAAAGAAGACACCTCACACTCCCTTGCCTTTACCGCTCTGCTCATGCCAATCAAAGACGCTTTTAGTGAATATAAGAGAGAGGACACAACAAACAAACAGTCTACATTGAAGGAGGTCAGATGTCAACAGCTGGACGACACGGTCAGTGTGACATGCACAAACACCAAAACTAATATTAAAAATAGTGCTTTATTTTTTCAGTGGGAGGTTGTGAATGCAAACGCGAAGTTATTATAAGCGATAATGGCTCAGGCAGGGGGCGGGAGAAGGGCTGAGTAATCAGCCACTTTGAATCTGGGCAACATTTTATTCAAATGGTTTGTGAAAAAAAAAAAAAAAAAAGCAAAAGCAGCCTTGGTAGAGCCACTTGAACACTAATGGAAGCCTCAGGATCCATCATTTGAAGGAGAAGCAGGGTGACGTGGAGATTTCTGTCTTTGTTATCTACTTTGATTGCTGTGTAGAGGCTCGGCCTGCTTGAGATCAGGCTGATCAGAGATGAAGAGTGGCAGGTTGGTTTAATAAGTAGTGAGATGCTTATGTAAATTTCTCTAGCTGCTTTATCTGATGGGAGAATTTTAATATTTGAGGACTATGAATGGGAGCGTGCCTTTTCTAGCTGTGAATGAAGAAATAAAGTGAGATGGGAATTGTGATCAATTGAATGTGAGAGCTAATGATTCTCATCCAAACGGATTTAAAAAGCTTGAACTGTCTCTTGTCATCAGTGCATGTCTTACGAGATGAACCACTCAATCTTTACAGCTCGGCTCTAGGGTTGCATGATTTGGGCTAAAATGAAATGATGATTTTGCAGTTATTAAACTAGGATTAACATTCAGCACAGTCACAGCCACTCGGTTCTTTGTAGTAAAACACGGAGCAAGTCAAAATTAACTGAGGCCAATGCAGTGCCAGTGAGCTGAAGCATTAAAGGTACCTGTGAAGCAACGACTAATGAGATACCATACAATCACCTCATTGTGATGCAGTGCGATTAGACATAATGACTTTAATACATTAAAACATAATATAAGTCAACACCACCTGACTCAAAGCAATACGATGTGATGCAAAATATACTTATCAGTTCAGTTCATTTTCTGTAACCGCTTAATTCTAATTAGGGTCGCGGGGAGGCTGGCGCCCATCCCAGCCGACTCCGGGCGAGGGCAAAGTACAACATGGACAGCTCGCCAGGCCATCGCAGGCTGACGGCTTTGTAGCTACTCTTCACAAAAGTCAGCAATGGTTCTTTTACATGAACCTCACACCATAGACAGTGAGAGACATGGTCGGCCTATGATAACCCAGTTAGCTGCACTTGGGGGGGGGGGGCAGTGACAACCTGTGGCAAGTAGGGCTTGAATCCCCAACCTTAGGATCAGTAATCAAGCACCTTTACCACTAGGCCACCACTGCCCTGCAAAAGATACAGTAGTACCTCACCTTACAAAGGACCCAACAAATGAAAAATCCAGGTTACGAAACGCATTTACCTAAAATTTCTGTCTCTGGATACGAAAAAAATTCACGTTACAAAACGCGCAATCTCAAAAATTCAAACAATGCGCGAGTTGCTGTCCCATTGGCTTTCTCCCAACATCGCGCCCCGCTGGCCTCCAATTGGCTAGGAAGGACCTGTATCTCCATAATACCCATAATGCAGCTCCCTCCCAGTGACTATTATGGAGCTGTATCTCCATAATACCCATGATGCTTTTCGTGTGCCTTCGTTCAATTGTTCGTCACGGAGTTCTAACACGCGTAAATGACAGAATTACTGTTGTTTCATGAGTTTTTCGAGTGTGCTCATTGAAACTTTATTTTTGGGCTCAGGCTTTAAACCTTGTATAAACATTTGTAAGATTATAACTCTGCTAAGAAGACATGATCAACACACGCGCGCGCACGCGCGCACACACACACACACACACACACACACACACACACACACACACACACACACACACACGCGCGCGTGAGTGTGATCCCCGGTGAAAGTGATTCCCGGTGCGAGTGAAAAGAAGAAGTGGGCTCGTGGCATGCGGTTGAGTGATATCGCAAAGGAACATGGCCAAACCTATCTATCATCAGTACGATGTTGAAGCAGAAGGAGGCCTTAAAAGGTATACTTTTATCATTTTTAAAATATTTAGGGGTAGTTTTGGGGGCCTTTGTAAAATGCGGCGCAACTTACAAAAAGATCGGGTTCCAAAACCACTTCTGGAACGGATTAATTTCGTAAGGTGAGGTACCAGTGTACTATGATACTATTTAATATGGTGGGTCTTCCTTCTTTATCATGATCACGGATACAAGGAGGAAGATTTGACCTCAGAGCAGTGACGGTGAAAAAAGAAAGCACACTTCAGACAGCTTAAAGACAGAAGTGTCTGAAGTATTTATAAATTGAAATATAAAACTGGAAGCAGTAGGTAACGCTCCATAGATGGGATGTCCCAGGGTTGTAAATATAAAAAAAAATAAAAATAAAATCAGTGGGTAAAGATGACGCTGAGTCTGTAGATCATGTGACACACTTGTGGAACATCATGACATCAGGCTGACTATGGAATTTCTGTTCCGAATAATTTAAACATCCTAGCTTGAAAGCGTTTAGCCTTAAACATATTCGAACCTGTCACAACACAATATACCGAGAAATAAGGCAGCAACTTGACAGCAGGCTTCTTCAATTTAAAATTCCTCAGAAAGCAAGTAGGATCACGGTATTAAAAGCACTGTTTTAATATTCAAATTGAGTACTACGTACGCCAAACAAGTCTCCAGAGATATGCTTACCTATAGCTGTGGTAAGAAAAGACACCTGCTCTGTCTCCTTGCCATCATTATATACCGCCAGGTGCCAAGTGCCTGAGTCCATGTACTGGATGAAACCGGTGTCATGGCTGCCAAGGGGCACCAGACTTCGCGACTGAGTGAGAGCTGGCGGTCCATCCAGGCTTTGAACTCCCTGAGCCAATAGCCGCCGTCCATCCAAAAGCTCCACAAAATCAAACTGGAGACAGAAACCGAAACACGGAGACCGCAGACAAGTTTTAGAATGACAAACAAGCTTACACACACACACACACACACACACACACACACACACACACACACACACACACACACAAACAAAAAAACACACACACAAAACCTGTGGAGCCAAGAAAGGACTGACACAAAATAGGCGGTTGTTTATGTGATGCGGTTGGTGAGATTGGCTGCTCTTTACACGTGTCTGTAGACAGACACACTGTGCTGATGGGGATAATAGACCTGAACTGAAAGCTATTGCTTTTATTCAGAACTTATTACCAAACACACAAAGTCAAATATAAATTCCCCGCATTCCCCTTACGCCTCCCTGGTGTGGTGTTTCAGGCATGTCCAACCGAGAAGAGTTCCCGGGGTCAACCTAGAACACGCTGCAGGGACTATGTCTCTCGGCTTGTCTGGGAACGCCTCGGTGCCGCCCCCCGGGAACAGCAGGAGAAAGTGGCTGGGGAGAGGGATATCTGGACCTCTTTGCTTAGGTTGTTGCCCCGCGACCCGATCCCGGATTAAGCGGAAGACGATGATGATGATGACAAAGTCAAATATAAATTCCCCCGCATTCCCCTTATCCAATCGTTTAAAAAAAACTGTTTATACCCTGTTTATAATATAATAACACTACAACTATGATACAAATCAATAAAGCTTCGTGTTCAATACAAAAATTAGGTCTCTATTTGTGCGTTTCCCATTCATTTTCTGAACCACTTAATCCTAGTTAAGGTCGCAGGGAGGCTGGTGTCCACTCAGCCAACTCTGGGCGAGGTCAGAGTACACTCTGGACAGCTCACCACGCCATCATAGGGCAGAAACACACTGACTCTATACAGTTACTCTTGACAGAAGTCAGAAATAGTTCTATTACAGCCGCTCACTATAGACAGTGAGAGACATGGGCGGCCTTTGATAACACAGTTATCGGCACTGAGGGGTGTCTATTTGTCTATTTCTATTTTTTACAACATTTATTTGTGTATATATATATATATATATATATATATATATATATATATATCCAGTGTGTATGTGCTGCAAGTGTAAACATTTACAGTAGCAATATGAAGTTGCACAATAGGCCTGCATTGATTTGCATGCTCATTAAAAACACAAAAATCTCTGACATTTATACAAATCCAGCATTTTCAGTCCAGGGATTCATACTGTTTACAGAATCAAAATGGTTTTACTGCAAATAAGTGCCTTGTTTGAACAACCCACCTGTGTGTGCGAAGGAGGAAAGCCTCTTCTTCCATAGATTCCTACCAAGGCATCTTTACTAAGGGACACATTGAACTTGAGGTACATGGGGTGATCAATAAAGACCTGAGACCTCCAGAAAATCCAAGGTGGTATCTGCTGTGTGACCTTACGGCCCAAGTCTATCTCGCCCATGTCTATGAAGCTGTCATCTGGAAACGGGCCATCCTTTTTGCCTGTGACACAAAGCACAAACAGCTCAGCTGTGATTTGGATAATATGCTTCTGAAAAGGTGGCAGTCAAAAAAAAACAAAAAAAAATAAAACCAAAACAAAAACCAACCAAATGACCAGAGTGACTCCAAACACTGATAATCCTACTGACAGCCGAGTCGCTTTCCTACCTAATGACCATTCTATGAGAGAGCAAAGCCAGCATACCATACCACACCTTCCTTTATGAGCCTCAGTGGAAAATGGCAACATCTGCTCGGCCGTGTACATGGGCCAATTTCAGCAATGATGGCGCCAAAAACAGACATGACTGCAAACCGAACCCGGAGGACTTGGAGGCAGACAACTCCACGGACGACACCACACGCCACACCAGATGGCAGCCCGTCAAGCAACACCATCATTTGCAATGTGTTCCATCCAGAGAGACAAGGTATGCCCTCCTGCCTAACAATTTACTGCTGTGGATCATGTGTGAGCACACCAGCGCCAGTTCAACATTGCACAGTACGTCACTAGTACACTTTAATTTGATGGCTCCAATGTCACACTAAAAATTGACTTTATTGTATTTCTGTGGCACCCCCCCCCCCCTCCCTTCCTCCAAGACATCTTTTTATATAAATACAGTAATAGAAAATCTGGCTGCAGCAGGCATTTACATCTTGTACTTATATATCAGAAACAGTGAGATTGAATCAGAAAATAACTGTGCATAGCATTGCGATGACACTGGACAGATTGGGTGTGTTTCTGGTGACAACTGTGCTCTGTACAGCAGAATTACAAACCACTGCCTATTGATTTCCCTTCAACTATAGCCGTCACTCACATAGAGACAGGCTAGCTGCTTCCTGGTGCATGTCTCTCTCTCTCTCTCTCTCTCTCTCTCTCTCTCTCTCTCTCTCTCTCTCTCTCTCTCTCTCGCTCTCTCTCTCTCTCTCTCGCTCTCTCTCACTCTCTCTCTCTCCACTGTCTTTTAAATGAAAAAGAATGACTCTGTGACTCATCTATATGGTAATGGCTGTGATCTCTACCTTTCGGTAAATCAAATAGCTAAGTCTGGGCTCTGTTCTGTTTTGAGAGCAGAGACAAAGTAAAACTTCGCCTACTGTGCAGCTCTTTGGCATACCATGCGGTTTAACGCACACTTTTTTCAGCTGCCAAGGAAACCGAAATCTAGTTTACTCGATGAAGGGAAGACATGTCTTCTTTGGACAGAATATACGTTCTAATCCCACCCAAGCCTCTGGGTACCTGCTCCCCCAAAGCGGTGCCATAATTTCCTGCAGGAATAAATAATACCCTTAAACTTGTCTGGCAACATTTGCTGGATTACAATGCAGATCTCATAGAAAGCTGCCAAACTTGACACAGCATGGAGCTGGATGACAAATAATCCTGGATCTGATGAAGTCTTTGAAAAATCAAAACTAAGACATTATAACGTTGGCCAGTAATGAGCTGTAGCAGTGGGGTTCCTCTAGGAAATTAGCTGAGTATTTTAGTATGCGTGACTGGATTTGTGCCAGCTGAAGGACACTAATAAAGCTGGCTCTTAAGAAAGTTTTTGAAGGGGTCAGTATGGTCCGACTCATGAAAAGCTTCTCAGACCGTTTTCATTCCATGAGCCTCCTCAGAACAGTTTCATGAAGATAATCCAATCAAAAACCCAAAGTTATTCATTGGTGGCCAAGAATATGCTAATGCTCAGTGTTTCACCAACAAAATATAGCTTCATGTTATAGATTGTCTTGTTTAACATTTTCACAGATAATGATCTTAATGATCGAAAATATGCACATACAGGGATCCCTCACTTTCCGCAGTTAATTGGGACCAAGATCCCATTGCGACCACCAAATTTCGCGAAGTAGGATCACCCCCCAACCCCCCGACTGACGTATACATACATGCATATGTGTACAGTAGGCCCTTGACAGTTTTGCACTCGCACCCATGACTATTCACGGATTGCTGAGAAACTTTCACGTGATTCAAATTCAGCCTATGGCTGTCCTCCTTCCTGATGATTGGTTGAGATTATGTATACGCCTATTTTTCCTCATTCGCACACACGTTGTCAATGAGCCTATTTTTAGTGTGTTTTAATTACCAGTTAAGCTCTATGATGTGACGCAAACGCCGGCTAAGTGCCAGAAAAAGGTAATGATGTTGGATATCTCTTCTGAAGAAATAAGACTTTCTCCTGGAGAAACAACAGTTTCCTCTGAAATGCCTGAAGAGGAATAATCATCTGAACTGTTGTAAAGTTGTAGTATTAAAGTTTTTCCAATTATTATTCCAGTACAGTGCCCAAGTTAATGTTTAGAATGTTTGTGTGTGTCCGTTTTCTCCCTGTTCCAGCTGAGGGGTGATGGCTGAGCTACTCGGGCTGAATGCATTTCACACCTGAATTAAGTCCTCTCATCTACTCCCTATAAACAAACTGCATGCTCACCTCAATTAATGTGCGCTGCTTAAGTCCTTCCCCTTTGAATGTGAGGCGTTTTTTTGTAAGTGACACACAGAGCTTGTGAGACCAAAGCAATGGCTTATCCGGACTTCCGATCTTTCAACTTGAATCATTACTAAATTAATACTCTATTAATGAGTAAGACTTTCTATAGAATGTGTTGAAGAAACATATTTTAGCGCATGTAATAGATACATAGTATTTTACTTCCAGTTGATCATTCGCGCATGTAATATGATACATGGAGTTTTACTTCCGGGTACAGAACTCACGGATTATCTTCATTCACGGGAGGGGCCGGAACCAAACCCCCGCGGATAACGAGGGCTTACTGAATATAATATCAATAAATACAAATTCAATGCTATAAATGCATATAATAACAATTAAACATTCAAAAATAATGTATAAGATGTAAATAAAATATAAATCCACATATATACAGATGTGTGTGCACACACTCAGATGCACACCTCACAAAAATGTAGCTAGTTTTGATGGGAGTTTTTTTTGTTTTGTGTTTGTTCAGGATTTTTTAATTTTATTTATATATATTTATTTATTTGTTTATTTTGCATATTTGGTCTTGTTTTTGTGCCATTTTCCTTACCGTTTTCCCCTATTCTTCCTTAATTTCCTTATTTTTTTTAATTCGATGAATAGTTAAAAAAAAAAAAAAGTGATGCACTGAAGCTGCATGAATTGAAGCGTGAAGTAGCGAGGGATCCCTGTTTTGATTTCAGTTCCAGTGTCTCATGAATTTCTGACAGTCCAGCCTTATGATGTTAAATTTCAAAATTCAATTGGATTACAAAACTCAAGCCACTAATTACACACCTGTATTCACTATTTTATTCAAAAAAGCAAACAAGTGATTAAGAAAAAGATTCCTTCCACAACCTAACATTTTAATTGTAAAACAGTACGCCTATCAGCCCGTGGCTAATGCTTGAGACAAAAACCTAATTATAGGCATCCAATAGAAGCTGCACCATGAAATGTTCACTTGCACTGAGTTACTCTTGCACTCTGTAAAGCTATGACAAAACTATTGTTGTCAAAGTTGCAAATCCTCTCGTAATCGCAACATAATTTTTATTACCTCAACTACGTTAAACTGTGAAATTTACTACTCAAAAGATAATTGCATATCCCTACAATACTTATATTACCGAAATTGTTTGTTACTCAGCAAGATGTCCATTAAACTGCTAATTATTGTTCATATGCTAATTATAATCAAGGATAAAAGGGTTTCCAATTCATCTGCTCATACTTTTTTTTGTACGTACCATCTTCTCTACCCCTGCGGTCTGGGAGCTCCAGTCCTGTATTTCCAAGGGGAGGCAGGCCCAGGTCAGTAGGTATGGACAAGCTGCTGGTGTTGTCTTCTGCCAACCGGTACAACTGCCCTTGCATGGGCTGTAAGTGCCAGTTTAAACCAAACAGGTGCATGGCTGCAAGATATCAAGATGTGTCTGGAATTAGTATCAATTATTATTTTTTTCTGTATGTTTATTACAGAGAACATTTAAACAACATTGTGGTTGATAAATGAAATCTACATCCAGGTTCTAGTTTACTATTATTACCACTGCATTTGTTTTCTGAAATTGTTATTTGAATGACCCTTTGCGTGCATCAATTCAGAGTGGATCAGATTTATACAATGCAAAAAAATGAGTCTAAAAACTACAGTGTGATGCTACATTGACATATTGTCCTGTACAACATAACAAAAAAGACATTTCCTCATATGGCAAGCAAACCTTTTTCATTATGAAAAAAAATGAGAGAACTGTGAATTCTTGCCAAATCAGTAGTAAGAGAGTGAATGGGTAATAGAGTTTTCTTGCTGACAGAGCATGGATAAAAGCCAAAAGAGCCATAAACCCCCACAACCCTCTTACTCCAGAGAAAAAAAGTGTTATAACTTCCAGCACAGGATCCCTGGGGTAACACCATTCTTCTCATTCAAATTACGCTACTAATAACCCCCCTCTTCACATAATCCACAGAGCAGGAGACACAAGAAAATTATCAAGTCAGCAGGAAGAGGACAGAGAAGCCTGGAATCAACAAAAGAAGCAACCTCTGGGACGAAGAGCCATGGAGCCAAAGACCCAGGAAAGTGACACACAATGATGGATTACCAGAACGAGTAAAGACGTGACCAGCTTTACTAGGACATATCACAAACATCAGAACCAATTGGTCAGCATTAAAAAAGAAACAAGGACCTTTAAATTTTCCTCCATGTTCGGTATACATAACCAAACCAATTAATTTTCAGATGATTTATAAATACATCTTGAAGTGTTAAATGCATCTTGCTTGGTTATTGAAGTATTGTACTTTTTTTTCCTTATATTTATACACTTATATTTCAGAACCAGATTTCATTCATTTCAGCAAGATAAGTTACCAATACACAATTCTTAGAGTACAGAATCCTCTTCCTGTCAACAATGTGAACCAAGAAAACTAGCTTTCCATTTCGCTTAATATCATTAAGAATAAAAAGCAGTTTGATGCGACTACAAATTCATTTTCTCCAAAAAGGTTAGAGAGGTTCGAAACAAATTTTTGTGTCTTATTATTTGTGGAAAGATCTGTGCAATTTTTAAACCTCAATCTTAATTTGTGTTGTGTCCTGCAGTTCCAACGATGTACGAGTACAAGAAAATACAGTTACAAAAAAGAAGTACATGCTACTGACTAAAGGCTTCATTGAAAACAAAGAAACAACAACTTGTAAGTAATATTTATGAACCCAGTAATATTAATTCAGGCTTCTTTCTTTCTTTCTTTCTTTCTTTCTTTCTATCTATCTATCTATCTATCTATCTATCTATCTCTCTATCTATATATATATATATATATATATATATATATATATATATATATATATATATATATATACTCAAAGCAAATGTGAGAACATTTCGTTTAAAGCCTATTTTGGAGTAGCCATAAATATACCGTATTCGACGTAATAAGCGCTCTGCTCCAATAAGTAAAAGTGAGTTTACACGATATTTCAAGAGCCCCTGCCACTGGGGAATGTCTATAGTGCTCATCAGTAACAAAACATTTGATTGTTCCGCCGTGCTTTAAAAACAGGAAAATATTTTGCTGTGTTCTCTTGGTAAATGTCCAACAAGACGAACCATTAGGAACTCCTACAGCAAAACTATGGGATGCTCGGAATGAATGGAGCGATGAGCCAGAAGATATGGACCTATCGAAAGTGATGACGAGTATTTTTCACCCGATTCTTTTGCTCACTAACTTCATATATTTAAAGACGTTCCTGGCCATGTGGTTTTCCACGTGCCATATGCCAAAGCTGACCTTTGTGTTGATTGGTTCAATGTGCCATGTTCTAAAGTTGACATTCATGTTGATTGGCTGGATTTTACATTGGAGGAAAATATTTAAAGGAACAGCACCGGAGGGGAAAATTAAAGGGTCTTTTTTTTTAATTATGCTGTTTTCTGTTGATTTTCAGCTTTCATGTAAGTAATTTGGTTGATACCACCAAATGAATAATACAAATACCAGAAAACTATGTTCCGTTATTATTCATGTTTTCCACCTCTATGGTAATAAGCACTTCCCGTTCCACTCTGCTGGTAATTAATTTTAATAAACACCCACCCACTCCAATTTTTTAAGCGCCCTGGGCACTTATCACGTCGAATATGGAATATACCATATTTTCCGGACTCTAGGTTGCTCTGGAGTAAAGTCGCATTGGCAAAAAAAAAAAAGCAGAATAAAGAAGAAAAAAACATATATAAGTCGCACTGGACTATAAATCTTGGCTTAGAAATCTGCTGTAGTTTTTTGTGATGTCCTTGCTCTGGTAGATGTCCTTGCTCTGTTGTGTTGCATGAAGTGGTAACACCAAGAAAGTCCTCACGGAAAGTAATTTTTATTCATCTCCTTGACAACTACCTGGACGTGGAGACGCAGCTGCACTGTTGACAAGCCCCTCCCTGAGGCACATTGCTCAAGCTCCCATGTGCGAGCTCGTTCCTCTAGCTATAGCCATCTAGGTTTTAGCCCGCGATTAGCTTCTTTTGTTTTCTTCATTGTAGTAATAGTAATCTCCGCATTCCTCCCGTCCCTTCACAAGTTTCTCGTTCACTCCTAACTTTCTTTCTGCTGCTCGATTACCATTTTCTGCTTCATATTTCACTATTTGCAGCTTGTAAACTGCAGAATAGGATTTGGGTACATTTCTTCAGTGGTACAGGATGAGCAGTTACTGATACCGAAGCCTAGAGTGCCCTCTTGCGGATGTGAGTGGAAAAATAACATGGAATTATGTTCATTATTATTATGACGAACAAAATTATATGTAATAATTTCACATATGATTCGCTCTGGAGTATAAGTCGCACTTTTAGCCAAACTATGAAAAAAACTGTGACATGTAGTCCGGAAAATATGGTAGTTTACATATATATGTGTATATATGTATATATATATATATATATATGTGTGTATTATATTATATATAGATACATACATATATATACATACATACATATATATATATATATATATATATATATATATATATATATACATACATATTATATATATATATATATATATATATATATATATATATGTATGTGTGTGTGTGTGTGTGTGTGTGTGTGTGTGTGTGTGTGTGTGTGTATTAATTACTTTTCTGAACCGCTTAATCCTAATTAGGTGGCGGGGAGTCTGGTGCCCATCTCAGCCTCAGCCAACTCTGAGCAAAGGCAGAGTACACCCTGGACTTCTTGCCAGATCATCACAGTATATATATTCATATAGTCAGGCATTTATCCTTATTTATTATTAAATGACCGGCTATTTAATAGGCTGCCGCCACCTACCTAGTCAAAGGATGATGTATTAGATTTCATGGTAATAGTTGCAAAGAATGTTTGGTAATTGTATTTGAAAGTTCTTGTGGACCACATGAAATGAATTGGCGGGACGGATTTGGCCTGCATGCTTTGAGTTTGACATGTGACCTACAGTATGTAATTTGCCACTGCTTGTACTCCTCCAGGTCAGAGTATAAGAAAGAATAATTTATTGTACAACCACACTAATACTAACTGGAAAGTGACTTGAATCTTGTGCATGCTGAAGAATCTTTATCCGTTAAAGAACCCCATGTACTACTGAATAGCATGTCTTTTATTTTCCATAATTTGTTCATTTTTGCAAAATACAATGGTTTCCTTGTAAAACCACAACAGCTCCTCTTATACACCTGTAAGTTCCTCTTATACACCTGTTTAGCATCATGTTTTTGCTCTGTGTCTGTTTACAATACCAATAACAATCGCAAGACTGCCTGATGAAAGGAATGTTCTTTTGCATGTGTGCAAGCATAATCAGTAAATGTAAATCTAAAAGACTGAGATCAGGTGATAAGAAACAGAAGATGACGTACAATTCCAAGAGAAATAAAAGATATTGATGTTTACTAATATCATCATACCTGCTACAGGGGTAATTGATACTTGAATACAGGAGTAAGCAAATTGTTTCAGAAAGTCATTGTCGACAATTCAATTTTACCTTCAAGAGATCACAGTATTTAATGTTCATTAATGTTTGATGTTTATTTAACATGCCTGCTAAGTGAATGGGTCCTTGTTATAGGCAGAAGGCTGAAGTTATCCAGTACAGTGGTACCTCACTTTACGAAATTAATCCGTTCTAGCACCTTTTTCGTAACCTGCATTTTTCGTAAGTTGAACCACATTTTACATGTAAAATGCGTGATTCGTTCCAAGGCTCCCAAGTCTACCCCATAAACCCTTTAAACATTATAAAAGTACACCAATTTTGTATGAAATATGTGTTAAAAGTAAAAGAAAATTATTTACCTATTTTTAAATCTCTCGAACCAGCCATGCGATGCTTTAAAGTCCGGGGGTTGCTGGTCCGAAGAACCCTCACCCCCACCCTCCTTCACGAGGTACTTAAATATGGCGGTTGCTTTTTCCGAAATAATCGCCTCCGTCACTGTATCTCCGCTTTTATTGCCTCTTTCTGCTTCAATATCGTCCCGATTGTAGAGGGATTTCGGCCAAACTCCTTTGCGATTTCACTGAACCGAATCCCACTTTCATATTTTTTTTTTTATCATCTCCTGTTTTACTTTTATTGATAACGGAACCCGCTTCTTTTCAGTCTCACCAGGAATCACTTTCTTGGGGCTCAGGATTAATAACGAAAAATAACTCTGCAATAAGCACACTCAAAAAACTCATGAAACTCACGAATCAACAGTACAACTCTCCTTCACGCATGTGAGTTGAACAATGGGTCAAAGGCACACGAAAAGCATTATGGTACAGTACTATATAGGCCAATCTATAAAGTTGCTCCATTCTTTTCTTTTCTTTTATTGTTTAGTAATTTATACTATTTATGTATCTATTTATTTATTTACTTATATAATATATATGTATGTGTGTATGTTCGTACTTGTATCTATTTTTGCACCCCCTACTGATAGTACCCCAAGAGCCTGTAACAGTGAATTTCTCCATTGTGAGATTAATAAAGCTGTATCTTATCTTATCTTATCTTATCTTACTGTATTATGGAGATTCAGCTCCCTCCTAGCCAGTGGGAGGCCAGCAGAGGGGGGTGTTGGGAGACAACCAATGGGAAAGCAACTCACGCATTGTTTGAATGGCGCATTTGAATTTTTAAGATGTCGCTTTCATAACATGAACTTGTTTTGTATCCAGAGACAAACATTTTTGGAAAATGCGTTTCGTAACCTGAATTTTTCATTTGGTGAGACTTTCGTAAAGTGAGATACCACTGTATTAGCGAAATGCCATCAGCAGTTATTCTAATTATAGCATAAAGTATACATACATGTGCTACTCACCTGTTTTATCAACCCAATACTGACCTTCTGTAGATGCCGTAAAATCAATGATCCTGCTTCTTTGGAAATATCTTCAAACTAGCAAATTATGAGATCTTAACACTGAACAGAGTACAGATCAAACTCCCCAGTTCTTTTCATCCACTAATTACAGTCATATTAGTCTACTACATCCTGCTTTACATCCTCGTTTTTACCAGCTGTAAGAAAATCTGGTCTCCAAAAATAATAAGGCCTTTGATAGAGCGTGCCACAGAGGCTGGAAAGTCTCTCGGCTCTGATTTACTAAATCAATAGCTATTTGGAAAATTGCTGAGTGCCTTTTTCTGTTTGTATTCCACCATTTCGGCATTCCTGTGAAAGAGCACAGGTTTCTGTTGTAATTTTTTTCTGTTGAAGTAAACACTGGTACACTCAAAAAAAAAAAAAAATATTATAAGACAATATAAATGCAAACAATTAGGTTCTTCTGTATTGGCTGGAACTGACTACATCAAAGGCGGGAGTGAGCACGATGAGACAGATGGCACTATTTTGTCAACTTTGGGTGGTGCGTGCATGTCTCTTCTTTTCTATTTCTGTCCATTCCTTCTCTTTTTTTCAATATCATTTTTCTTTTTGGAGTCAGTGTTTGAGGACTGTCCTGGATAAGCGAAGCAAACAGCATCGGGCAGCCCATGCCAAACATCCAAGCAATCACTCCTGTGACCTCACTCATGTACGGACTGTCACTCATCCACTCTCAGTCTCTTCACTGTTATGGGAAATGACTTGAAAGAGTAACTCTCCTTTGCATACCCATAGACTGTTATTGTTTACCTCATGCAATCTGTGACTTCTGCATGATGCAGTGCTTGGCCAGGGTCCATAAAGGTGGATCATTAAAGAAATGATGCCTTATTCATCCGAACTTTAGCATGATCTAGTTTTTTGGCAAGTGCTAATGGAGGAAGACTGGCATCCAAATCTGCGCACCTGTTGCAGTAACAGGTGGCTGCTGGGGCAATGTGGCACTCACATTTAATCTTTGGTTTGGAACTGTGTTCTGCTTTTTTTCTCCTTTATTTGGCATGGGCAGAGCAGCACATGCCAATTAGGAAGTGGAACACCAGTTCAAACTACTCTCGAGGTCCTGTGGATGAAGTAAAGCGCTTTAATAGGTTATTTGTTCCACCAGTACAGGCCCTCTTGTCCTAAAGGAATTAGTGTAACTAGAATGAACAGATTTCCCCAGAAAAGCACAACATGAACCAAAAACAAAGCCATGGATGAAATACAGGCATGAGGGAGTACCATGGGAGTAGAACCTGACTTGCCATTCGAATGCACTAACACTCATCTAGATAATGCATATTAATTAATGCAGGTAGCTCAATCAAATTAATTAACTAAACAAATGCAGATGTAGTAGCTCTCCATCCTCATCCTAATGCCATCTTTCCAAAGCTATAGAGCAGTGGTCCCCAACCTTTTTATCACCACGGACCGGTCAACGCTTGACAAATGTACCGCGGAAGGGGAGGGGTGCATAGATTGTTCGTATTGTAAATATAACATTTATATAAATGTTAAATGTTATGTTAATTTATGTATATGTATTATTATTGTTATTATTATCATTATTATTAATAATAATAATAATAATAATAATAATAATAATAATGATAATAATAAGCACTCCATGAATGTTATTTTTCAACAGCTGAAATAAAGTTGGTTGGGAAGTAGAGCTTGAACTTTTCTTAAAAAAAAAAAAAAAAAAAAACAGGGGACAGTGTACCATCTGGGAGAATGAAGGGTCAGGCTCAGTATCACCCAAAATCTCCACTACTGTTTGAACCATGTCCAACTCGCCTCTGTTCATGTGCCGTCCCCTTGTCGGTTATCTTTTAGCGCTCAAATAACTGACATATAACCTAGAGAATCCGGTCATTTTTCAAAATAAAAGACTTTTCAAAATTAAAGATCGTTTAGACTCAGATAATAAATAAAATGGAAATAATTAATTATTTATTCTGAGGACCAGTGCCAATTGAGCCATGGACCGGTACCGGTCCGCGGACCGGTGGTTGGGGACCACTGCTATGGAGAATGTCCAAAGTTACTTTTCTGTTAAATCTTGCCCTACTGGACCACTTTCCATTAACATACGAGCAACTAGAAAGAGAAGTGAGGCAAGATTACTGGAACCTCCTTGCATGGATAGAGGTAATTATCTAGAGGTAATTAAATCCACTGACTGCAGGGAAGCAGGAGATTTTACCCTCCTCTCATTAATTTATTGATTACTAATGATGATGAGATTTGTGGGGAGTCAGTGTCACACATGCAGTGACATGCATAGATCCTGATAGAGTCAGTGAGAGATGCGACAGTGACTGTCGGTCATTGCCTCTGCAGGGGAGGAAAAATCCTACACTCCATGCCCTTGATTAGGTTTTTAGTCTGCATAAATGCCACTACCTCTAAAGGTCTCTTCTGACTGAATCCGAAGACAATCTGTTAAGACTGAATCATTTCTCTGCAGTCATATTTCTTTTTTGAGACTGTGTCAGGTTGTTGTCTGATAAGTGCAATTCCACTTAAATAAATGGTCATGTTTCTGTGATATAATTCGAATCCTGGTTTAATCTGGAAGCCTGGAGACTCATGACCATTTTGTTTTTGTTGTGGCGAGACAACATTAACAAAAAAAACTAAATGAATTCATGAGGCTATTATACTTAACTTGTAGGTCTATGTACTTGAGCATCCAGTTGACTATAGAATAGGATTTAATATAATTTAGACCGAATGTGGACTGTGTACCAAAGACACATCAAAAAGCTTGAGCACTTTCATTCACGCTTCCTCGACTCCATCATGAAGATACGGTGGCAGGACTGTGTCACAACCCAGGAGGTGTTAGACAGAGCCAATACCACCAGCATCGAAGCCAAGCTCATCAAAGCCCAACTTCGGTGGACAGGACATGTCATCAGGATGGAGAAGTCCAGAATCCCATGCCAACTCTTCTATGGAGAACTGGTTAAAGGAAACCGCAACCAAGGTCGACCAAAGAAGAGATACAAGGACAACCCCAAGGCAAACCTCAAATGGGCAGATATCAAGCCTGGCCAACTCAAGCTGACAGCTAATGACAGACAGCTCCAGCGCTCCTTGACTCAACGTACAGCTGTAGCCTTTGAGGATGACCGCCGTTTGCGCCTTGAAGCAGCCCACCGACGGAGACACCGAATGTCGTCTACTGTCATCTCTACAATGAAGTCACATGCGTACTCACCGTTAGAGAGCACAACCAATCGTCTTCATCGATTCCAGAGACAACCAAGAAGAAGACCGAATGTGTATCGATACTTCGCTTATCTCATTTATTTTCCAAACCATCTAATCCTATTACGGTTGCAAGGAGACTGGCGCCAATCTCAGCCAGCACTGGGCAAAGACAGGCATCACCCTGAACAGCTTAGCAGACCAACGCAGGGCCAACACACTTACATCCACACCTACCAACAATTTGGAACAGCCAATTAGAGTCACGTCTTTGGCCTGTGGTAGGAAAAGAGAGTATTCGGAGGAAACCCACATAAGCACAGGGAGGGAATGCAAACTTCACAGAGAAACGCCCAGCCTGGGACTCAAACCCAAGACCTTCTTGCAGTGACGCAGACATGCTAACCACTACGCCAATAATGCACACCAAATTTTCGGCAAAAGAAAAGAAAAATGTATTGCTGGATCAAAGCTTGTGTCCCAGCATAGTAACCTCTGAAATGACCCTTGAACCTCAGCCTCATTTGAAATGTAATTTACTTGTCAGTCATTTGAGATCATGGTATAGTCTTTAGCACTTTTAACACCTCACAGCAAGCAAGTCCGGGATCTCAGCCCTATGCCCTACAAGGGCTGATCATTGGAATCTGCATATTCTGCTTGTGTGGGTTTTCTCTGCGTGCTCTGGTTTCCTCCCGTAGTATAAAGGCATGCACTTTAAGCCTGTGATGGTCTGGTGAACTGCTCAGGATGAACAACCGATTTGTCCAGAGAACAACTGATTTGTCCAGAGTCACTTCAGAAGGGTTCCAGTTTCCCTGGGACCGTAATAAGGGATGAATGTGTGAAATTACTGTAATTAAAAATCTTTTAGATATAGAGCTTTTTCAAACATAACTTTATGTAAATTAAAAAGTGGATTACTCAATAGAAAACAAGCAGTGTTCAATACAGCAGATGGTTCCCATCACCACTATCAAAGTATACAAGACACACACAGAGGAGCCTAAATTTCTGCACCTCACCACAAAACAGAACACGAACAGAGCACCCATGTGATACACTGATTCTTTCTTCAATAAAGCCTCTGTCATGTACTTGTAGTTCCCATTTTTAACCAACAGGCCTAATTATAAATCCACTGAACTAAATAAAGGGGGCAGCCGTAGCCTAATGATGAGAGAAGCGGCTTTGGGGAAAATTTGTGGCGGTGGGGAGTGAGCTGCATCTTCCCTTCCTCCAGATTAGTGCTGAAGTGCCCTCGAGCAAGGCACCTTATCCCCACCTGCTCTCCAGGTGCCCTTTATGTGTGCGTGACAGCCCACTGCTCCGAGTTTGTGTATGTGTGTGTTCTCTTTAAATTTGTTAAATGAAGAGGAAATAATTTCCCTTACGGAAAAATGAGGTGCGTTCCAAGACGTTCCAGAATTGTTCAGTTCATCAGTTCATTTTCTGTAACCACTTATTTAGGGTCGTGGGGAGGCTGGCGCCCATCCCAGCTGACCCCGGGTGAGGGCAGAGTACACCCTGGACAGCTCGCTAGGCCATCACAGGGTGGAAACACGCTCATGGCTTTGCAGCTACTCTTGTCGAAAGTCAGCAATGGTTCTTTCACATGAACCTCACACCATAGACAGTGAGAGACATGGCTGGCCTTTGGTAACCCAGTTAGCTGCACTGGGGGACAGTGACAACCTTGTGGAGAGTGGGACTTGAACCCCCAACCTTAGGACCAGCGATCCAGCGCCCTTTACCACTAGGCCACCACTGCCCCGTTCCACAATTATTGTGCAATTATTGTGCAATATCGAAATGAATGAATATCAGAAGAGTGGCTCATATATGTCAAAAATTTTTTTTTTTTTTGGACTGGTGTTTACAAGTTAAAACACATAAAACATAAAAATAAAAACAGTAGAGGAAATCAAGATTAAAGCATAGTGACTAGAAACAGGAACTAAAGACACACAACTGAAATATGAATTTGTATGTAGGAGAGCAAACCAAGCCCCTTTCAACATTACCACTAAAAGAGAGCCCAGCATGAGAAGAAATGAACACAGAGGGAAGCTGATGACCTTCAGATGTGCCGAACATAATGACCTTCTTAATGGCACCACTGAGAATGGGGCACACACACCTCCCAACTTTTTAAATCATACACTTCTCCTTCTTAGACAAAACATTTCATATCAACTACAATAAAAATAATATAAGAGGAAAAAATGAGTATATATATATATATATATATATATATATATATATATATATATATATATATATATATATATATATATATATATATAATATTTATACTTATATTTGCTTTACGAAAAAGTATTGAGCACTCTCTTACGGAAGGATCTTCTCAGAAAATTCTCTCTCTCTCTCTCTCTCTCTCTCTGTCTGTCTGTCTGTCTTCCTTTCGGCTTTTTCCCTTTTACTCGGGAGTCTCCACAGCGAATCATCTGATTCGCACGTTTGATTTGGCAGAGGTTTTTACGTCGGATGCCCTTCCTGTCACAACCCTTTTAGCAAGGGACAGAAACACGCTGACGGCTTTGCAGCTACTCTTTACGAAAGTCAGCAATGGTTCTTTTACATGAACCTCTCACCATAGACAGTGAGAGACATGGCCCCCCTTTGATAACCCAGTTAGCTGCACTGGGGGGACAGTGACAATCTTGCGGCGAGTGGGACTGTTAGCTGCACTGGGGTCTCTCTCTCTCTCTCTCTCTCTCTCTCTCTCTCTCTCTATATATATATATATATATATATATATATATATATATATATATATATACACACACACACACACACACACACACACACACACACACAAACAAACACACATATACACATGACTCTAAACATCTGTCAGAAGATTTAATTGGGTTCATTAGACAACACAGTCAGAGTTTCCAATTACAGACCTCCATAATTAATTGCACTTGAAATTAACTATATTTTCTCATCAGCTTTTAATTAAACGTGGCCCCTTGTTCTTGATTGGAATTTCTCGATTCTCAGGGCGAGCTAAAGTTCCCTACATGTTTACTCAAGGGTGCATGGGGAGATGGTCTTGATTTTTTGGGTTGAGTAATTACATGAAGCAATTACGAGCCATCAGCCTGTTGGGCTCCTCAGAGCTCCCAGCGAGGTCAGAGCAGAAGTCGACCACAGACACTCAACTTTCATGCTTTAACCTGTCGCTATTTATTCAAGTTATGTTTTATGCAGGACATCTGCTATTAGCAGCAGATTTTACATTTGCATTTGGGTTTCAAAATACACTGCCAAATTACTAACTTCAAAAAAAAAAAAAATGCAAATTTTCAGAGCAAAAAGAACTAGATAATCATGATTTACTATCATTTAGCCAGAGGAGGGAAGTAGAAATTATGTTGTTTTTTTTTTTTTAATCATCATTCTGCTACGATGCGTATGTATTCTCAGTGATGAAGGAGCAGAAGCTATTTTCTCTCTGATGATTTGAATTGTCTTGAAAGATATTCTGCCGTCGCCGTTCTGATGTACCCTTGCACTTCCTTTCCCCATTATTTTCTTCTTCATAAAATCTTATTTCAGATCAGCTCTCCTAAGATCGCATTTAACAATGGGATCATTTATATGCTAAACAGATACACATGCTAATGTGAACCATATGATGAAGTCTCTTTGTCAGAGCTCGGAATGTAAAACATACTCTCGGTTTGATGGATGGCGAAAATCTGCATTTGCGGTGGGATTGGAATTAAGGTGTCTTATTTTTTTTCTCCACGGGCACGAATGTAGCATCCAGGATCTTAAAGGAGCCCAAGAGAGCGTGGACAAAGCATTCTGCTTCTGTTGGACAATTCTGTGATAACACACTGAAGGACTTTGAGTAGGACTAGAGAATTCAAATGCACGTCTGTCTCCCTAGCATGCACACGGCTTATTAATTCCTGGCAAAGGTGTTATTTATTAAAAAGAAAATCTTAATTAGGGTAGACGCTGAACCATATTTGACATGTCTGACTGAAAAAAAAAAAAAAGTTCTTGGGAGTCCATAAAATTTTAACCGACTTGGGAAAAAAAAAAAAAAATCCCTGCTTTAATAAGATGAAATACATTCAGCATAATGTTCTCTGGTATGCCTGCGTATTAAAATATTTAAAGGAAGTATACTTCTCCAGTTGGAACAGTCCTCATTAATAGACCCTCGCATATTTCTAGACTCAAAGATAAAAAGCCGAATATGAGAAGAGTCTGAACTTACCGATGAAGTACGCCAGCAGGAACACCAGTGTGATGGAGATGAGGATGGCACTGAGGGCGGCGCATTTCCAGTTGCAGTGCTTGTAGGGCTTCTTGAGGCTAAAGGCGGGCCGGGTGAATGTGTTGCGAGGCAGGGGTCGTGGTGGGGGAGAGTATACTGTGCTGGAGGTTAGAGGATATGCAGGCGACGTTGTGCAGTACAGTGGTGAGCTCCCACCAGGCTTGAACAGAAAGTGTCTAAAAATGTGTAATAAAACTGTATTGCATAAGTTCATAAAGGAAGCACAAGCGTTGTGCATTATACACGTTACATTTAAGACTGGCCTGTACACTACGTGCAGACTTTGAATACTCGCTGGTTTTTCCGCTTTCGAAAACTAAACAAAATGAAGAAGGCTTAAACGTGTCCAGTTGGTGATAATAGGTTAGTTACTGCCAGATCTCAAATGCAGTTTTACACAAAATAGAAACAATACTGGGATCCCTCGCTTACTTCGTGCTTTAGTTTCTGCGGCTTCAGGGCATAGCGGGTTTTTCAAAAATGTTTATTGAAAAATAAAAAAATAAGGAAATCAAGGAAAAATAGAGCAAAAGTTATGGAAACTGCTGTAAAACAAGGCCAATTCTGCAAAAAAGTAAAAAAAAAATAAATAAATAAATAAACCCAAACAAGCAAAAACAAACAAAAAAAAAAACCCAACCCAACAACACTACTTACATTTTTATGTGAGGCGCATCTGTGTGTGCACACGCGTGTCTGTACGTGTGTGCATTCATATTTTATTTACATCTTATCCATTATTTTTGAATATTTAATTGTTATTATAAACATTTATAGCATTGAATATGCATTTATTGATATTATAGACACATATACATGTACGTATACGTCAATCGGGGGGTCGATCCTACTTTGTGGAAATCGGTGGTCGGGGGTGGGGGGGGGGCGGTCTCCATTATCCGCGGAAAGTGAGGGATCCCTGTAATTACAAAAATTAGACAAATTGCAAATGGTCTGCATTTGCATGTCATGATATATCTCTTCTGACAGCGCTTACATATTTCTCCGATTTCAGAAATGTCATGTGACTACATGTCATGTGACTACAAGGATAAAAATAAGGTCGTATTCCAAATTTTAAAAGACTGGAAGTATCACTTCCATTCATTTTACAATTTTATCAAAGGATATTTCCAATTTCTTTGAAAGTTTGCAAC
This sequence comes from Plotosus lineatus, assembly GCA_024760905.1. Classification (NCBI taxonomy): domain Eukaryota; kingdom Metazoa; phylum Chordata; class Actinopteri; order Siluriformes; family Plotosidae; genus Plotosus; species Plotosus lineatus. The sequence goes on along the minus strand of CM045747.1, from coordinate 18,347,721 downwards.
TTCAAATCATGTTTCAGTCAGATTAATGGAAATAATGGAAACGCTAGTGATGTATTAGCTGAGTATTTCGAGTTGAACAGAAAAAAAAAAAAAAGTTACATGGTTTACATGGGTATAAACAAAACAAAAACTTAAAAAGAAGAAAAACCTCACATTTATTCATCAGCCTTTGTTTTTGGGACTGGCATGCATTTTAAGAGCGGTGGAACAATGTTAGGTGTTAATATTATGCTCCCAGCTTGAGTTCCTCAACATTACATGGGTGTGTTTACCATTTTGCCTGCCAACAACTATTCTTTAAAAAGTAATGTGTTTGTTGCGAAATATGTGATGTTATATTCTCGCATGTTAAGTCACATGACAGTCTCTTTATTCTTCAATGAATCCCAAACAGCTGTCACTTTGGACATAGAACATATAGTGGATTATGTATGGCGGTAAATCCATTACAGTGATCCCTCACTACTTCGCGCTTCAATTCATGTGGCTTCAGTGCATCGCGGTATTTTTAAAAGAAATATTCATCAAATTAAAAAATAAGGAATTTAGGGAAGAATAGGGGAAAAAGTTAAGGAAAATGCCGCAAAACACGGCCAATTATGCAAAACAAAAACAACCCAACCCACCAACTCACCAACAAAACCACTTACATTTTTATGTGAGGTGTGCATCTGAGTGCGCGTGCGCGTCTGTATGGGTGTGCATTTATATTTTATTTACATCTTATGCATTATTTTTGAATGTTTAATTGTAATTATAAGCATTAATAGCAATGAATATGTATTCATTGATATTATATACACATATACATGTACAAACACGTCAGTCAGGGGGGTTGATCCTACTTCGCGGAATTCAGCGGTCGCGGTGGAATCTCGGTCCCAATTAACCGCGGAAAGTGAGGGATCCCTGTATTTCAGCTCATCTGTGTTGCACTCATACACTGAGTCTGAAAGTAAAGATAGAATCAGAGTAAAGAAGAACCACCGGAGTACTCAAAAGATTCAGGCCAGCCTTTGTTCAGTGTTTTCATATTCTGTGTTAGACAGTACCGAGAATCTCTGCACAGTCAGTGAAGCTGTCACTCAAAACCTTTTGGCTGCTTCGGCCACTTCTAGACGTGTATGGTGTTAAAAACTCTGGTGCTACCAGAATTTTCTGCTCGAAAATCATGAATCGATAAGTAATTCAATTTGCAGGCCGAATGACCATGGAGGATCTTCGTTAATATGGAGCTGTGTGGTGACTTCTAATTCACCTCCAATGGGTGTGTCTCCTGAGTGCCAAAAGCTGAGAGGGGGGATACACATGCACATACACACACACACACACACACACACACACACACACGTACGCCAGCACGCACGTGTGCGTGCGTGCTGGCGTACATGTGTGTGTGTGTGTGTGTGTGTGTGTGTGTGTGTGTGTGTGTGTGTGTGTGTGTGTGTGTGTGTGTGTATAAATACATCGTGTGAGTGGTGTGTTTTCTCATTGGCTTTTAAAGTTGATAAGAGACTTTTGAGACAATTGAGACCACTTTACTGACCGAGTAAGAGATACTCCGAGCTGAATTACATATGAATCAGATGCAACCTTGACCAGTCTAATGTGCGAAAAAAATCAATTGCAATTTTACTTGCCATCATTGATCATGGTTAGTTCTGTGCATGCAACAAAAAAAAATATTGCTGGAAGGTGCATTTTCACATTTAAACAAAAGAACAGATCGGATGCATGTCTACATACTGCTAGGAAGCATGGCAAAGCAGATCCTACTAGTTACGGCGACCGCGGTCAGAGCATGCAACATACCCGTCACTGTAATCATTGTCACGGCGAGCCGTAGCCAGTATGTCCATCTCTATATGGTTGTCCTGTAAACTCTCTAGAATTGTCTGCTTTGCTATGTTTCTACACACAGGCAGAGAAACGGACCGATGGAGTGATGAGGGACATGCATGCGAGAAGGAAAAACAGACGTGATCATCTTATGACTTCAAAACATAAAGGTGGAAATACTAAAGAAGTCAAAACTAAAACCCTTATGGAACTAAACTATGGGTTTGCTGATTGGTGTAAAGCAGGGGTCTTCAACCTTATCCACGAAGGGCCGGTATGGGTGCGAGTTTTCACTTCAACCAAACAAGAGCCACACCTTCACATGTTTCCACCAATCACTGATCATCAAAAGCAAAGAAAAAGAAAAAAAAAAAAAAACTTGAATGGACATTACTGTTTCAATTCTGAAGTGCGGCCATCTTGGTGAGATAAAGCAAGGTGACCTCACCAAGATGGCCGCACTTCAGAATTGAAACAGTAATGTCCAAGCTAGTTTTTTTTTTTTTTTTCCTTCTTTTCTTTTGATGATCAGTGAGATTTGCTTTCGGCTTTTTCCCTTTTTCAGGGGTCGCCACAGCAAATGATTTGCATGGTTGATTTTGGCATAGGTTTTTACGTAGGATGCTCTTCCTGACTCAACCCTTTAGCAAAAGACAGAAACACGCTAATGGCTTTGCTGCTATTCTTTACGAAAGTCAGCAATGGTTCTCACCATGGACAGTGAGAGACATGGTCTGCCTTTGATAACCCAGTTGGCGACATTGGGGGGGGGGGGGGGGGGGGGGGGGTGACAACCTTGTGGAAAGTGGGCCTCGCACCCCCAAACTTAGGATCAGAGATCCAGCACCTTATACCACCAGGCCACCACTGCCGCCACCACTACTTTTCTTCTGATGTTCAGTGATTGGTGGAAACAGGTGGAAGGTGTGGCTACTGTTTGGTTGAAGTGAAAGCCTGTACCCACACCGGCCCTTCGTGGATAAGATTGAAGACCCCTGGTGTAAAGCCTTCCCATTTAGTGTACTAAAGAGTGCTGCCCCCACAAAAGCATGTACCTTGTGTTGTATGACCCTTGCCCTTCTCTGCAAGAGTCCTGCTCCTCTCTGATAAACATTAGAGTATTCTGGTTCCTTTGTGATTGAGGTTGAAAGAGAACAATGCGTTATATTATCGTTATACATTTTCTCCCTTTTAAAAGTAAAATGATCACTCAGTAAATCACACATTATGGTTTAGATGCAATTCTACCTTACATTTCAAAACGGTAAAGAAAAGAGATGTTAAAAATAATTCTAAATGAAGGTCTTATATCGTCTGATAGTTGTCTTGTCTCAGGAATGCTGGATGTCTGCATCAGACCACTGTTCCATAAGGGACTGCTGAGGTAATGCAATGGAAGAATGAACCATCAAGCATGCAGAGCACAGACTCCACACCTTCAGCTCAACAAGAGAAAGGACTCGTTTCCCTCCTGTTCACTTCCTGTTCGCAGCTGCTCATGCTCTTGCCATTAGTTTTTGTTTGTTTGTTTGTTTGTTTGTCTGTTTGTCCGGAAGTGCTCAATTTCTAATGAAAAGGGGTCAAAGCTGGGAAAGGGGGTGGTCTGGTAAATCGAGTGTAGGTGGACAGTAAGAATTTTCAAAAAGAGATTTGAAGGTAATCCAAACTAATCCGAAACATTGTGGGAGTCTTCATTTCCATACTCTTCATTATTCTAAGAGAAGGCACCATTTTCAGATAAATAGTTAAAGCCGCATGCTTCCCAGCCCCTGTGAACTTTTCCTAATGGCTCTATTTTCCACAAGAAGACTTTATATAACGAACGGATTGGATAAGGGGGGTGGATAATGCTGATTTATTCACTCTTCCAACACCTCCTTTTTCTCCCGTATGCTGGCTGGTGTGACCATCTGTTCCCTTCTCGTCTGGGAATACCTGCTACAGATTAAACTTTGGGAAAATCCGTATCGCCTAATCAGTCATTATGTCGTTAAGTGTCCCTCCGCAAACTGAAATTAACACTCATTTTCCTGTTGAGTGGACCGCCACTGTAGCGATCATGTAGAGATGGAGAGAGTGGAAATAGTGATCTGAAGGCAAATAAATTATTAGCATAAGTCACTGTCAAAAAAATGTTGTTAGAGTAATAATAAAATATAAAGAATGCCAACCGCTAAACTTTTAATGCATCCTGTGGTGGAGTGATGTGGCACAATGTGCAACACGCTAATCCGACACATTCTACCGCTAAACACACATGTATGCCCTGAAATGTTTTATTTTCTTATAACAGCAGTGTTACACCACAACAGTCTGCCAATGATTACTGTGGATAATTTATTATTGTATGAAATGTTGCTCATATGAAGGGTTTATAGTTAGATTTAATGTTAGAGAACATCCAAGAGACGCCTTTGTTTTTGTTTACGCCTACATTAAACTGCGATAAACAGGCAATCCCTCATCTGTTTTGCACTTTTTTCTCTTTCTCCCTTTCAAAAAAATTGACTGTCACAAAACATTATCAATCAATTCTTATTCCATAAACGTGTAAAAAAAAAAAAAATCAGCACATCATTGATGGATTGTGTTGTTAAACAACAGATTTAAATAATCGATTTATTATTAGTCTGATTATTAGATTACAGAGGGCCAATTTTACAATATTTCCTTAAAGCAATAGTATCTACTGAAAATAGCGTAGTGGTTAGCACGTCCGCCTCACAGCAAGAAGACCTGGGTTCGATTCCCAGCCCGGGTGTTTCTGTGCGGAGTTCGCATGTTCTCCTCGTGCTCGCGTGGGTTTCCTCTGGGTACTCAAGTTTCCTCCCACGGTCCAAAAACATGCACAGTAGGCTAATTGGCTGTTCTAAATTTCCCGTAGGTTCGCATCATGCAATGGCAAGCCACAGCACTATGGCTTTTGCCAAGGAAACCGCCATGAAGATGATAATCAAGGCGTTATCCTTCATGGCAGGTCACCAAGAGTCGTCTTACAACTCCTAAGGTACCAAACCAGACCAGTTGTTTAGATGATGATTTGTGCAGTGGTGGCCCAGTGCACTGGATCACTGATCCTAAGGTTGGGGGTTCAAACCTCACTTTCAACAGGTTAACACTGTCTCCCCAGTGCAGCTAACTGGGTTATCAAAGGCCGGCCATGTCTCTCACTGTCTATGGTGAGAGGATCATGTAAAAGAACTATAGCTGACTTTCGTCTTTCGAGTAGCTGCATAGCCGTCAGCATGTTTCTGCCCTGTGATGGCCAGCGAGCTGTCCAGGAGGGATTCTGCCCTCGTTAAGAGAGAGTGGATACATGCAAGGGCCAGTGAAACATGTCAACACATCAGTAACCAGTCCAGTTAATTTTCTGTAACCACTTAATTCTCATCAGGGTCTCGAGGAGGCTGGCGGCCATCCCAGCCGATTCCAGGTGAGGGCAGAGTACACCCTGGACAGATCGCAGGGCAGAAACACGCTGATGGCTATGTAGCTACTCTTTACGAAAGTCAGCAATGATTCTTTTACATGAACCTCCCATCACAGACAGTGAGAGACATGGCCGGCCTTTGATAACCCAGTTGCTGCACTGGGGGGGACAGTGACAACCTTGTGGAGAGTGGGACTCGAACCTCCAACCTTTGGATCAGCGATCCAGCGCCCTATATCACTATGTCCAAATAACAGGCCATGTAAAATAAAGTCAGGTGCAGCATGGCGGCGTAGTGGTTAGCACGTGCGCTTGGGTTTGAATCCCAGCTCGAGCGTTTCTGTGTGGTTTTCATGTTCTCCCTATGCTTGTGTGGGTTTCCTCCAGGTACACCAGTTTCCTCCCACAATCCAAAAACATGCACAATAGGCTAATTTTATTGGCTAATAAAGTTCCAAATCACCCCAAAGTGTTAATGTGACCCTGCAATGGCCCGGTGAGCGAGGTGTACCCCGCCCTCACCCAAAGTTGGCTGAAATGGGCACCAGCCTTCCTGTGACCATAATTAGGACGAAGCCGCTTAGAAAATGATTGAATGCATGATGAATAAAGTCGATGGTTTCTTAAGTTTTGGCAGTGGTGGCTTGGTGTATAAGGTGATGGGTTACTGATCCGATAGTCAGCGGTTCAATCCCCACTATCATCACTGCTGGGCCCTTGAGCAAGGCCCTCAACCCTCAATTGCTCAAATGTATAAAAATGATAATTGTAACTCACTCTGGATGACAGAATCTGCAAAATGATGTAAATGTAGATGTGAAATGCCTTCTGTACTTTTACACAGAAATTGTGTTCGCATCACAGCTATTCGGATCTGGGCATTGAGCACTGCTGTGGTGTAAGCACATCATAAAATATGTCCTTAAACCGATTGAAAATTCGTTGAGGAGTTCTGATTGGACGATGTAGACAGAGTGGTATTGTCATAGGATGCACATAAACAACAAAAAAAATGATTTTATAAAGATGACAGCATTCATTAATTAATAATACAGTCATTCCTTGGGATTTGAGGTTTCTTGCATGGTGGGCATCTTGGCATCCATGACAGGAGAATCTGCTAATCTGGGTGACTGATCTGTTACAGATAACGTGAACTTAACAGTAGAACACTTGGTCAGCTAGTCACTCAAGGCATGGAAACATTTTCTCCACAGGACAATGGACCGAATTGACCACAACATTGCCCTTACTTTTACTATTGCTAATTCTCCAGATCTAAATATTGCTGTAACTTATCCAATTTAGAATAAGGCTCACAGAGCTTAAATGGATGATGGTTTTGCAGTGTGTGGGAGGATAACACCAGCTCTCTTCAGGCCTAACATGACAGCTCTGATATTTGCCAAGCATTAGGAGCAGCCAGAATGATGGAGACAGTCATCAGGATTCAATGCACTTGAATGATCGGGTTCATATAAGACCCTCCTGAAGCGGTATGAACAACGGCTGATTGAGCATAAACAAGGACCCGGGATATAGCCAGGGAGAGCTTGAACTGCCCAATAGGTGCCTCAGTGAAAACACCTATCCACCGACTTATTTATTATACTTAAGGACACCAAGCTCTGTAAATTTCTCATGGAGGAGAAACCAGTGCTTTTCTTTGGCGAAATGGTTTGGGCGCATGGTGGCTTACTGCTCTGGCAATGACAGCCATCTGAGCAGTTTACTGAAGGTCACAATGCTGGAGCAAACAACAGTGAAACTGCACTAAAACTGTACACCAGTGTAAATAAAGCATGGATATGCAAATAGATATATAGTGGTACCTCACCTTACGAAATTAAGCCGTTTCAGCGCTTTTTTCGTAACCTGCATTTTTCGTAAGTTGAACCGTATTTTACATGTAAAACGCGTGATTCGTTGCAAAGGCTCACAATGCTACCCCTGTCTGTCTTCCTTTCGGCTTTTTCCCTTTTACTCGGGAGTCACCACAGCGAATCATATTGATTCTCACGTTTGATTTGGCAGAGGTTTTTACGTCGGATGCCCTTCCTGTCACAACCCTTTTAGCAAGGGACAGAAACACGCTGACGACTTTGCAGCTACTCTTTACGAAAGTCAGCAATGGTTCTTTTACATGCCTCTCACCATAGACAGTGACAGACATGGCCCACCTTTGATAACCCAGTTAGCCACACTGGGGGGACAGTGACAACCTTGTGGAGAGTGGGACTCGAACCCCCAACCTTTGGATCAGCGATCCAGCACCCTATACCACTAGACCACCACTGCCCCTGCTCACAATACTACCCCATAAACCCTTTAAAAATGATAAAAGCAGACCTTTTAAGACCTCCTTCCGCTTCAATATCGTACTGGTAGTAGACAGGTTTGGCCATATTCCTTTCTGATATCACTCGAGTCCATTTCTTCTTCTCACTTTGTGTGTGTGTGTGTGTGTGTGTGTGTGTGTGTTGACCATGTCTTCTTAGCAGAGTTATAATCTTCCAAATGTTTATGGAAGGTTAAAAGCCTGAGTCAAGAAATAAAGCATAAAACAACAGTATCTCTGTCCTTTACACGAAAAGTATCATGGCGGATTCAGCTCTATAATAGGCAATGGGAGGTAGATGCGTCATTCCTCCTAAGCAATGGTATCCCTGTCCAAGATGGCGTCAAGTGGACCTGTCCAAGATGGCGCTCGAGTGAAGGCGACATGAACGACAGCTCAGTTGTTAGCCAATGGAGGGCCAGCGGGGTGGGATGTTTGAACTTCATTGATGGGAGAGCAGCTCGTGCATTGTTTCAATGTTTAAATGGCGCATTTTAATATCTGAATGGCATGAATTAATATCTGAAAGGTGCGTTTGAATTTTTAAGATGGCTCTTTCGTAACGTGAACTTGTTTCATATCTTGAGACAAACATTTTAGGAAAATGCTTTTCGTAACCTGAATTTTTCGTTCTGGTGAAGCTTTTGTAAGGTGAGGTACTACTGTATTATTTAGTAAAATGGTGCACAGAAAATGCAAAACTGTCATTAACTAAAATAATTGACTTTTTTTTTTTGTTTGTTTGTTTGTTTGTTTTTTAAGATTATTTTGTTTTTAAAAAATTTTTTGGCCAGTACCAACATAAACACCTTCACAGCACTCTGCCAAGTCTGGACACTGCACCCAGAAAATGCTATACATTAGTATGTATAGAGCATAAACATTATTCAACTGTGAAACTGACCCTTTGGCTCTAAAAGCAGAGGTAGCTTATATTTATCTCGACTCATATCTTCATTCCCATACAATCTGGCTTAAATGTAAGACTCACAAACGGTCCGATAATATAAAATATACAATAGTAGTAGAAATAACAAAATAATAACTACGCACCCTATCAACATTTCAATGTTGTTGGACTCACCATGCGACACCTCTGGCACATTGTACAAACAGCGTGTGTGCTATAATCTGGAAAGTCTGGTTTATCATGCACGAGCGAGTGGTAAACCTTGTTTTTTTTATCATATTCAAGGCATTGTGATTAATGGTGGCCTTTTGTAGCACTGTGCTAAGTTTTGAGTCCAGGCCATTTTATATGTGACGTAAAGAGACACTGCACCGCCTGGACCTCATTAGGGAAACGTGCACCAAACAACCTTTAGTGTGAGTGACATTGTGCCGTGGCTTACAGTTGAAATGTATCGCAGCCTGTAGGCTGTACAACACATGAGCAACTTTCTTTAAAAGTATACCAGCTGTAATTATATAGTAGTTAAGTTATAATTATGATTACAGAAAATGGTGTCTTTTATACTTCCATCTATATAATTATACTCATTAAAATCTAAATGACAAAGCCTGATTTGGATAATCACCTACACCACAGGAAGTTGAACCCAGGCCAAAGTTCATAACATGCAAGCTTATAATGCATCACAGAGCTCATTTAAAAATGGTGAATTACCGTTCTGTTATTGTAACCTAAACCATTTGTCGAAAAGTCTCATCCTCTGTCCCTACCTGGTCTCTAAAGGAATGTTGCTGTTGAGAAGCCAGTTGTCCTGTGCACTTCCAGAGTCTGGGGCGCTGGAGGGTCCCTCGGGTGCTGCTGTGCTGTCAGTGGGCGCTGGACTGACGTTACTGCGCGGTGTGTAGTTACTCCGGCTCAACGAGCCCACAGACGTGCCATGGTGCTGACTGGGAGAGTGCGAGTGGGACAGAGGGAGTGGTGGTGTCCTCAGGCGGGAATGATTCTGGTAACAGCCCTCTGAGAAGGAGGAAAGGAGAGATGGCGAGAAATAGTATTACAGGAGGAGAAAGGTTAATTTAATGCATTAGAACTTGCACGCATCACACAAAAATATGTACACTTTTAGTAAAAAAATGCATTCTCAAGGGTTCTAGCCTCCTCCAAGATTTACACTTGGAACTTTTCTACAAGGGAAACCCTCCACTGTCCAATGTTTAGGAGTTACAACAGAGGCAAGACAAAAAAAAAAAAAATGCTTAATGGTTCTCCTTAGAATGCGCAAAGTGCTATTTTTTCAGTGAGGGAATCAACAGAATACTAAAATTGGTCCATAACAAACTGATTGTATAACTTTTTTTCGACAGATATATGACCAATATGGACTGCTAGAAGAACCTCTTAATGCATCCGAGAAGAACTGGGTGTTGAGGATAACTGGCTGGTGAACCGCATAACTCAAACTGAAATACTTTAATCTATACTACGGCCCAGACAATCCTGGAATGAATAATACATGGAAAGTAATCTCGAGAATACCTGAGAAGACAGTGGCTGCATCAAGTCGCAGCTGGAGATGACAATGACAGAAGCAAGTCGATTGGTTGTGTCTTCTGTATACAGCAAATCGTTTTGCTTCCGTCGTTGTCATCCCCAGCCGCAACTTGATGCAGTCATCCCACTGTCTCCTCAGGCATTCTCTAAATCACAATACCCATCTCAGCCAACTCTGGCCAAGGGGTGAGCACACCCTGAGCAGCTTGCCAGGCTGGCTTTTGATAACCCAATTAGCTGCACTGCGGGAACAGCAGTGACAACCCGGTGACAGCGGGGCTTGAACCCTCGACCCTGTGATCAGTAATCCAGCACCCTACCACCGGGCCACCACTGCCACAGACTACTGATTGTCTGAGAAGCTATGATGATAACTGCCTGGTGCAGTTTGTCAGTAAAGGTGACCAAAAACTAATGTAGGGGCGGAAATAGGTATTTGACAAGCTGAAGATCTTTTCCTCGTTACCAAAAATACAAAATGATCCAATGAGCACACAGCTAGCCTCTGCAAAAAAAAAAAAAAAAAAGACAAACAAAAGAACCAAAGAAAATAAATATTGTAGTCTTTTTTGTTTCATCACAGTCTAAACTGGAACATAAGTGTATACAATGATGTGTAAGAAAACAATCACCAAAAACAAACATTCCAAGATCTTGAAACTGAAGAACTGGGTACAAGAAGTACTTAAGTCACAATTTCCAAAACATGAGCTGACACTACAACCATAAAGTAGTGTATCATGTGCATCATTTAAGACCAAAAATCTCTAAATAGAAGTACTCAAGTCCTCAATATTGACATACAGCCTTCCCTGAACCTGCTGAAGTTTTCTGCAAGAAATACTCAAGTCATTGCAGAAGTTTCGGAAATAAATTTGAGCCACAAAGGGATGTGTGGGGTAAAAGTACCCAAGTCATGTAATTTGATTGTACAACATAACTTATCAAATAATAAAATGCAAGGGAGCACAGCAACAATGACTGTTTAGCAATCAGAAACTGAGTGAAATGTCATTTGTGTGGTAAAAGTACCGAAGTCCATGCATTTTATGCCAATACGTACCGAATTTCAGGCATTTTATGGCAAGAAGTACCAAAGTATAAAACTGATTTTCATGGGTTTTTTCACAATAAAACATTATTCTTCCATAAAGTCATCTGTCTACTTTGTATAACCCCCTAGGACTAGCAGCAGGTGCCAGTGAATTCCCCTTTAAAAACTATCAAAGTTTTCAAAACTTTGATCATTTATATCTCTATAAGTGTTATTTTGTGATCAAAGTACTTCTTACACCCAGGTCTTCAATTTGGGGACAAAAAATATATACAGGGATCCCTCACTACTTCACGTTTCAATTCATGCGGCTTGAGTGCATCGCAGTTTTTTTTTTGTTTGTTTGTTTTTAAATATTCATCGAATTAAAAACATAAGGAAATTAAGGAAGAATATGAGATGCCACAAAAACAAGGACAATCATGCAAAAAAAAAAAAAAAAATCCCTAAACAAACAAAAACACAAAAACAACCCAAAACTTCCCATCAAAATGAGTTACATTTTTGTGGGGTGTGCATCTGAGTGCGTGTATGTGCATCTGCACGTGTGCATATGTATGTGTGTTGTCTTCTTCTCATGCAATACCATCTGTATGTGTGTGTGTATTTATATTTTATTTACATCTTATGTATTATTTCTGAATGTTTAATTGTTATTGAATATGTATTTATTGATAGTATATACACATATACATATATGTATACATCAGTCGGGGGGTGGGGTGGGGGTGGGGGGGTGATCCTACTTCGCGGAATTCGGCGGTCGTGGCGGAATCTCAGTCCCAATTAAACGCGGAAAGTGAGGGATCCCTGTACTTCATAATAGATCAAACTGAGGTTGCGACATTTTGCTTGAGCTGGTTCAACCATCCCTCAATATTTGCTATGTTGAATCACATTGTGGTTAAGGAAACCCATAATACCTACATCACAATTTGGATTTAGCACAAAATTTAAGACAAGTTATGGTATGACATCAGATTTACAGCAAGTGTTACATGCACGATCACTAAAATTATATGAGCAGCATTATCTCCGCTTGAGTTCCCACCATCACATCTCAGGTGGAAGCTAGAGCCTCCCATGCAGCATTAACTGGCTGCACTGCTGACAAGCTGTCATTATCAGGGATGCTAAATTACCAGAGTCAGCTATTGTGCCTCCATTATGAAGTGCTGTCCGACAGGTCAGAGCCTACCATCAGGAGGCTCTGTCAGCGTTCTAAGTTTTGTTTTGTATCGTGCTTTCACTACATGTCATGAGGCTTGGGAACAAAAAGACATTGGATAGTGCAGACTAGGATGGACGCAACCAGCATTTAATGGGGTATTAAATAAAAATCAGCATTCATTTTAATACATGCTACACTGATAGTCAGTTTAACTTTGCAGTTATGATGCATCCTTGGAAGGTTTTCTATAATAAAAAATTAAAGATGGTTAAATAATCAAATCACCCGATGTATGATTTTTCTCTATTTTTCCCCTTTTATCTCTAAGCTCTTAGAAAAAGCTGTAGCGCAGCATTTATGTTCATATATTTGTAGGAATAATATTCAAAAAATGTATCAATCAGGCTTTAGGTCTCATCATAGCACAGAGACAGCAGTCATTAAGGTGGTAAATGACTTACTGGTAGCTTCCAACCAGGGCTGTGTCTCCCTGCTTGTGCTACTTTACCTTAGTGCCGCTTTTGACACTACTAATCACAAGATTCTCCTTGAAAAATTAGAAAATGTTCTTGGAGTTAAGGGAACGGCCCTCTCCTGGTTTAAATATTACATAACTGACTATTATCAGTTTTTAGATGTAAATGGTGATTTCTCTGTACATTCTGATGTTAAATTTAGTGTACCACAAGGTTCTGTCCTAGGCCCATTGCTATTCTCTCTATACATGCTTTCTTTGGGTAATATCATTCGTGATCATGGTATTAGCTTTCATTGTTATGCTGATGATACACAGTTATATATTTTAGCATAGCCAGATGAGACGCATCAGCTTAATAAAGTTGAAAAACGTGTAAAAGACATTAGACACAGGATGCTTACTAAAATCCTCCTATTAAACTCTGATAAGACAGAGGTACTTTTATTCGGATCTCAGGCAGCTAGAAATAAGGTTTCTGATGATGTAGTAAGTTTGGATGGTGTCTTAGTCTCATCATGTGTAGTAGTAAAGGACCATGGACGCTGATCTTTTAGTTAAAAGCTCATGTAGATAATATGACTTGGGTAGCCTTCTTTCGTCTCAGGAATATTGCTGAAATAAGAAATATGATGTCAGTGCATGATGCATAAAAACCTGTTCATGCTTTTGTTACCTTGAGATTAGATGATTGTAATGCGTTACTGTCTGGTTGTTCCAGTTGGTGCATAAACAAGCACCAGTTCCTTACTAGAACTAAAGGACACGAGCATATCATCCCGATCTTATTTACACTGCACTGGCTCCCAGTTAAATTTAAAATCGAATATAAAATACTACTTTTAACCTATAAAGCACTTAATGGTCTCATGCCACATTATCGTGGTGAACCTCTTGTCGTTTATGATCCAGCATGCCCCTTACATTTAAAGGTGCAGAAGCTTAGTGATTCCTCAAATAATGAAGACTACTTCAGGGGAGAGCGCTTTCTCTTACAAAGCCCCACAGTTATGGAGTAACCTTCCATTTAATGTTCAGGACTCAGAGACAGTCTCTGTTTATAAGACAAGGCTGAAAATGTACTTGTTTAGTGGTGTATTTTGTTAAAAGGCTATTGTTAAGTAAAGGAGCAGATCTGGGGGTCTGAGGCATAGAGAGTTCTGGTAAACTGTGATGTTGGGATGCTGTTGCTCCCTCACTCTACATGGTTATCCAGGTTTGTGTGACAGTGGGGTGGCCAATTGTGCAATGTAACAGGGTACCCTCGTGTCTGTCTTGCTTCTGGTTGTGTCTCTTTTAGTTAGGTTGTCATAGCCAGTCATGCCAGAGTCCGTGCTTGCACTCAGCAAAAATAAAATCTTCTGTTTCCATTACACTATTATGAGTATAACGAACAACCTCTCTCTCTCTCTCTCTCTCTCTCTCTCTCTCTCTCTCTCTCTCTCTCAATCTCTCTCTCTCTCTCTTGCTCTCTCTCTCTCTCCCTCACTCTGTTTTGGTTGAGGTACACATTCTCCTTCTGGGATGCTCGTAATCCCGATCCTTCTGCTTCCTGAGTGCTGTGGTTTGTCCTGGTGTGCTGATGCTGACTGGAGTTCTCATCTTGGAAGCCCTTCCTTCCTGCTGATGAAGACCTAGACTGTGAACGTGATTTTTCACTGCTTGTGATATGGATTCTTTCCCACAATTACTTAGGACTTACAGTCATTTTAAGGGGATCCCTCACTTTCCGCGGTTAATGGGGATTGAGACTCCCCCGCGACTGCCAATTTCCGCAAAGTAGAATCGACCCCCCTGACTGATGTATGCATACATGTATATGTCTATATAATATCAATAAATACATATTCAGGGGCAGTGGTGGTCTAGTGGTATAGGCCGCTGGATCGCTGATCCAAAGGTTGGGGGTTCGAGTCCCACTCTCCACAAGGTTGTCACTGCCCCCCCTCAGCGCAGCTAACTGGGTTATCAAAGGCCAGCCATGCCTCCCACTGTCACCAGCCTCCCCACGACCCAAATTAGGATTAAGCGGTTACAGAAAATGAACGATGAATGAAATATATATTCAACGATATAAATGCTTATAAAAACAAACATTTAAAAATAATGCATACAATGTAAATTTAAATATAAATACACACATACAGACATGCACGCAGGTGAGCATGCATGCCCTCAGATGCGCACCTCACAAAAATGTAAATACAGTCGGTTTCCAACTTACGAAATTCATCCGTTCCAGAGACATTTTCATATTGCGGGGATTTGGTAAGTAGGGGTTATGTCCTACATGTTAAACGCCTAATTCGTTCCCAGGCTCCAGTCCTTGGACTGAATAAACCCCATAAACCCTTTAAAGATGATAAAAGTACACCAATTTTGTATGAAGTATGTGTTAAAAGTAAAAGAAAATTCTTTATTAAAACATTAAACAATTTCATTAACGTATTAAACCATTTTATTAACATATTTATTAATTAAACCATTATTAAACATTTCTTATTAACGCACACACACACACACACACACACACACACACACACACACACACACACCTCTCTCTCTCTCTCTCTCTCTCTCTCTCTCTCTCTCTCTCTCTCTATCTCCTTCTCTCGCCACACACTGCGGGCCACACCCACAAGATGTGAATTCAAAGCGCATTCCCTGCTTGACAAACTCAACTTTAATTTGATTCCTTGAGCGATCGGAATTCCAGATGAGCTCAAATGCACCCACATTTATGAAACATTTACTGAATTAAAACAACTTAAAAAAAAAAACTGAACTAAAAACTAAAGAGTGAAGCTTCCTTCTGTCTCTGTCTTGGTGGCCAGCGGGGCGGGATGTTGAGAAACAGCCAATGAGAGAGCAACTCGTGCGTAGTGTGAAATTTTGATTGGCACATTTGAATTTTGAATTTCTTTTCGTAAGAGGGGGTTGTTTCGTATCGTTTCGTATTTCGGTGACGGAAACTCAGGAAAATGTTTTTCGTACTCTGGGGATTTCGTACAAAGGGGTTTTCGTAAATTGGGGGTCGACTGTAGTTTTGATGGGGGGTTTTGGGTTTTTTTGTTTTGTGTTTGTTTAGGTTGGTTGTTCGTATAGTGGGCCTTGTTTTTGTGGCATTTCCTTAACTTTTTCCCCTATTCATTCTTAATTTCTTTATTTTTAAAAAAAATTTGATTAATACTAAAAAAAAAAAAAAAAAAAAAAAACAGGCGATGCACTGAAGCCGCATGAATTGAAGTGCGAAGTAGCGAGGGACCCCTGTATATGGTTTGTGTTTTTATGGTTTCACCCAAATGAGGATGGGTTTCCTTTTGGAACTGGTTCTTCTCAAAGTTTCTTCCTCGCAACTGCTGAGGGACTTTTTTTTGCCAGCGTCTTGCTCATTAGGGCTGAGTAGAGGTAATAAGAAATGTTTCAATTTCGTTATACTTCGTAAGCCCCTGTTTTCAGTGCTTTACTGTGTAAAGCTGCTTTGTGACAATATCAATTGTAAAAAGCGCTATACAAATAAAACTGAATTGAATGATTTTTAAAGCTTCTAAATATAGCCAAGGGGTGGAAGAAAGTGGACAGGATGGAGAACTATACGTCTTAATCAGTATATAGCGGACGATTTCACAGATTGCACCTAATATGTGGGGATTGGATATGCAGGCGCTGTCCACGTCAAATTAAAGAACGTTAATATGATGGAGAGATGTACCAAACAGTAAGCATCAGCCTTGTTCAAATCAGGATTATTTTACTATTATACATTTATTTATGTAAACAAAAATGATCCATAAAACTGTGTTTAAGTTTATTAATATTTTATTTTTTAGACAACATTAATTCTATGACTGATGTGTTTTTATCATGTTACAGTGATATCATTAAGTTAACAGCGCAAAAAACATTATATATTAATATTATAATATTGTGATATATATTATATTATAATATTGTGATTATAATATTATAATATGAATATTATATATAATATTCAAAATGCCTAGTCATCATCATAACAATTTTGACTTTTTATATAAATTTCATATTTGTATATTTTTTCTGATTGAGGCATCTATGGAGATTGAGTATAGCTCAGTGCTTCTCAAATAGTGGGGCGGGCGCGGTATGATGCCAGGAGGGCGTGGTGTGGTGCCGGGCGGAGTGCGATGTGATGCCGGGGGGGGGGGGGTGTGTGTGCGTATGACCCTGGGGAACATGCCTTTCTGGAATCGTGTACTAGAATTAAATGTAATTGCACCTCCGCTCCACTAGTTGGCAGTGGCGCTCTTATTGTCGCGCTATTGTGTAGCGGTTTTTCGCACGAGACAAAACAATATAAAGTGCAGTAAAGAACCCCTCAAGAAACAACACAGAAAATTTTCTAAGAGGAAGAAAGAGAAAGGTGGAGAGAGACAGAGACATTATCACATAAATAAGTTGAATGAGTTTAAATAAGGATGTATTTTTTTATTTCAGGCACATTGATGCACTTTAAACCGTTTCTATTACAGATTAAAAAACAATGTTAATGAAGTTTTTCTTTGATGTAAGTTTGACTATATTTCTTTCCTTTTTTCTTTTTAATGTTAATAAAGATGCAATGTTATGAACAGGTGCACTAGTAAAAATTTTATAGACAAATAATACTATTTATAGTCGCTCATGGGGTGGTGGGGCAGCGAGGTGTGAGATGTTTTTTCTTCCTGGGGCGGCGCTACAAAAAAATAATTGAGAAGCACCGGTATAGATATTATCCTATATGTAGTAAACAAACAAAAAAGTCTAATTGGTTGTGCAGTGGTGCTAATGGAGGGCTGATGTATTGTGCAGGCCTAGAAAAAGTTGATCTGACTGATCTCTGAGCTCATTGTTCTACTGAATGCTGCCATCAGAAAGCTATTTATTTAGAAAAACATTGTTTATAGTGTTAAATCCCTCTGCAGAAAGGCAAATGGTACTATCATGGCTAAACTCTCCAAAAACGAGTCACAAATATATATTCTATACAATGTTGACAACAGACAACACAGAGAAGCCACTGATGGAAGTTGAAAAGCTAGATGAAAGTTTGTCGAAACACAGCTGACATTCTGATATTAATACAGTCCCATGAAACAGGTGAATGGTCCAGAATAAACTGCATAAATGCTGGTATAAGATGCACTGCATGCTGATTTGCCAGGTATCGAGATGGACAGGCAGGTAGACATCGAGTGGCCCTGCACAGATGGACCTTAATGATCAACATTTACGGTTTTCCCCCCATTTACAGACTGAGCTTTCTGGAGTATTTTCCTTCCGCGAAGATATTTTATAGATGCTGCCTGATTGTGAGGAGAATATCAAATACACTGAGAACATGACTCCAGCTTTAATTAATTAACATTATGATAAATCACCTTCCTTAAATGAGGAAGTGTATGCTTTATGGCATGTGGTGAGCACATTTTTTGTTGAGAATCATTATGGGATATGTCAGAGACAGAAACCTAGTTGCTTTTTTATTCCCCTTCATTTCAGGCACATGCTTGGATCATTTGTCAGGGAGCACTGACAGATGGATCCATAAAGACTCACGTTCGCACAATCCTACGCTCCCGATTACTCAGAGCCTGATGCTTCTCCGAGCCAAGCTGACGATGACCCTGATGAAAGCGGCACCAAAACAAAATGAATGCGACGAAGGAAAGTGGCTGTTACTTCCTACTGTACCAGAAGGCTCGGAGTTGTTTTCCCTTGCTTTATGATAGAAACGTTGAGATGTGACGCATTGAGATATTGCATAATGAATGCATATGCTTGAATTAGAGCACACCTATCACTTAAAAATCTTAAGCCCAATTTGCTGCAGCGTATGGTGCGGCATGCAGAGAAATCATTTGCTATAACCGCCTACAAATTTGCTTAGCAATGCCAATGCTAGAAACAGTTTAGTTTTAATTAGCTAAGACAAAGCAATGGATATTAAAACTGAAGGTCATACAATTTAAATACATCCTCAAAAATGTTTAAAGCAACAAATATAAGTTATTCGATTATAAATAAACCTTTCTGCCATTAAACATTGGTCAGGTTTCACAATGTGTTTGCTCTTGTGCTAGTCTTTCTGTCTCTTAAAATAGCAGACGGCCAACGAGAACAGCTGATGCAGCGTTCAAGAATAAGAGCTTTATTTTCATTGAAAAGTGCAAATGCTGAGGCGCATTTGGGTCTTTGAGACAATAAGAATCGCAACAAAAGAAGCGATGACTCAGCAAAAAAAAAAAAAAAAAAAAAAAATCAAGCGTAGTTCAAAATCAGTGAAAACAGTGTGGTGAAACAGATCAATATTTAGACAAACCAAACAAATGTAAAGAAAACTAAAAATGAGACAGACCCAAACTTCAAAATAGATCCCTTTAGCATATTTAATCCAGTTCTTCTTGTTTGCTTGAAACTTTTTTGCCTAGCGGGATAAAGGTGGAGAAAAAAAATTCTCTTGAGATGTAATGTAATTTCCACCTAATTATCCAAGCTGACAGTTTGTAGCATATCAAAGTGTTTCATAATTATGAAACAACAAATGTGTCATGCAGCTGTTATGAAAGGAGAAAACCAGTGCTGTGGTTGTTGGATGGCGCATCAAAGTTTTACAAGCAGCTAAAAATAGTTACAGATGGAAACCGTGTTAATGAGAGGCGACGAAGAGAACTGTTTGTGTAGTGGCCTGGAAAAACCCTCGACATAATGACATATGCTGAAATATATCTCAAACCGATTTCTCTTTGCCATCTAAATTCACCACAGTTTAAACAATATCTGGTAAATTCTGGTGATCTACATCTGTTCGCAAAGAAAACACAAGAACGGTTGACTTACTGAACAGGAGGCTTATTATTGCTCTTGCCTGAAAAGATGACAGAATACAGGGATCCCTCGCTACTTTGCGCTTCAATTCATGTGGCTTCAGTGCATCGCGGTTTTTTTTTATTTTTTATTTTTACTATCCATTGAATTCAAAAAATAAGGAAATTAAGGAAGCATACGGGGAAAAAGTTAAGGAAGACGCCACAAAAACAAGGACAATTATGCAAAAAAACCCCAAAACAAAACAAAAAACCCCTAAACAAACACAAAACAAAAAAAACAATCCAAAATCTCCCATCAAAACTACTTACATTTTTGTGAGGTGTGCAACTGAATGTACGCGCGCCCACGCGCATCTATATGTGTGTGTATTTATATTTTATTTACATCTTATGGATTATTTTTTTAATGTTTGTTATTATAAGCATTTATAGCATCGGATATGTATTTATTGATATTATATACATATATACATGTACGCATACGTCAGGCGAGGGGTTGGGGGATGATCCTAATTCGCGGAATTCGGTGGTCGCGGGGTGATCTCGGTCCCAATTAACCGCGGAAAGTGAGGGATCCCTGTACTTTTACAACAGCGTTGAAATAATAAAAAATATAAAATGAGATTTGTTCTTTTGAGATCATTTCATATTTTTTTGACTAGAATTGATACACATGTCCATCTCCATGTCCAGAATGTAAGTAATAATGCATCACCACTGAAGATAATGTGACTGCTGTAATTTTACTGTTTACATGTTGTGCTCTGACACTTAATCACATCCATTGGTCATCATATCCATTTCACTTGGTCCATACCATTTATTGTTGAAGAGAAGCATATTAGAAATTAAAACATATTTGTTTAGGTAAAAAAAAAAAAATTAAATTATTAACAACATTGATTCAGGAACTCGATGTGTGGTTCAGTGATTATGGCTCTGGGGTGTTGACCCAAAGATGATGGGTTTAAGCCGCAGTATGAACAAATGCCATGGTTGGACTCTTAATCCTCAAATGCTCTGTAGTATAAATGAGATTAAAAAAGTAAGTTGTTCGGGATAATTTGATGGACAAATGCTATAATTTCAGCCACATTTTTTAAGGAGTTCTGTTGTGCATATTTGGGAACACTCGTTATAAAACTACTACTACACTCTAATAAACGGCAATCAATTAAAATAATCATCCATTTTGTGTTAGAATATATTTCCGCCATTCTAGATACCATTATGATAAAGATTATTAAATGCTATATAAAAATACATTATAATTTTCAATTTTATGCTGTATAAATGCATTGTAAGGATCTCATGTCTCTCAACTTGATGCTGTAGTGTATATTATTCAATATGAATTTTTTTCCTCAATAATAATTTAACAGATCTGGTATGTTCTCCCCATGCTTGACTGGGATTAATTCGAATGCTCTGGTTTCCAGACACAGTTCAAAAAGTTTTAGGATTTACGATAATAAGATATTCTCCTAGGTATGAAAAGTAGCGTGTCTGTGTATGTAAATGAAAATTCTTCTTTGTTTTCTTCTTCTTATTATTATTATTATTAAACTTTTTGCCAAACTAGGATGTTCATTGGCAGCTTGTGTAAAAGATACTGTGGTTCTTCAAGGAAAATCAAAAAAAGGGCAGATGACATTGTGATCTGCAGTGAGAGCAGAGAACAAGTGCAGGAAAATCTAGAGAGGTGGAGGTATGCCCTGGAAAGGAGAGGAATGAAGGTTAGCCTCAGTAAGACAGAATACATGTGTATGAATGCCAAGGACCCAACAGGAATGGTGAGGTTACAGGGAGGAGAGATAAGGAAGGTGGAGGATTTTAAGTACTTAGGCTCAACAATCCAGAGCAATGGAGAGTGTGGAAAAGAGGTGAAGAAGCGTGTGCAGGCAGGTTGGACTGGTTGGAGAAAAGTGTCCGGTGTGATGTGAAATAGGAAGGTATCGGCAAAAATGAAAGGAAAAGTGTACAAGACGGTGTTGAGGCCAGTGATGTTGTATGGTTTAGAGACAGTGGCTCTGGGGAAAAGACAGGAGGCAGAGCTGAAGGTAGCAGAGATGAAAATGTTGAGGTTCTCTTTGGGAGTAACGAGGATGGATAGGATCAGGAATGAGCACATCAGAGGGACAGCACATGTAAGATGTTTTGGAGTCAAAGTCAGAGAGGCTAGATTGAGATGG
Organism: Plotosus lineatus; assembly: GCA_024760905.1. Classification (NCBI taxonomy): domain Eukaryota; kingdom Metazoa; phylum Chordata; class Actinopteri; order Siluriformes; family Plotosidae; genus Plotosus; species Plotosus lineatus. The sequence goes on along the minus strand of CM045747.1, from coordinate 18,325,910 downwards.
TTTGGACATGTACAGAGGAGGGATAGTGAGTATATTGGCAGTAGGATGTTGAGGTTGGAACTACCAGGCAGAAGGCCTAGAGGAAGACCAAAGAGACGATTCATGGATGTGGTGAAGGAGGACATGAAGGCAGTTGGTGTAAGAGAAAAAGATGCAGAGGATAGGGTGAGATGGAGGCAGATGATTCGCTGTGGTGACGACCCCTGAAGGGAAAAGCCGAAAGGACAAGAAGCAGAAGTGTGTGCATGTGTGTGTGTGTGTGTGTGTGTGTGTGTGTGTGTGTGTGGGTGCAAGCGCATATATATATATATATACACACACACACACACACACACACACACACACACACACACACACACACACACGAGCATATAGTCTCTGCTGACGAACTAGTTTTCGGCGGACGAACCAAACCACGCGGTCGAACAGCGCCACGGTGGCGGCCACGAGAAGCTGACGCGCGCTCACGGCATCCCAGTTCGTCACCCCCTTTCTTTGAATGCGGACGTGGTTTGTGTTTGCTAGACATTTTGGACCATATTGAGTGTACTTTTGCTATTATGGGACCGAAAAAGACCCACCACAGGCGGAGATCATTGAAAAACACGAACGAGGTGTGCGTTTGTGTGACTTAGCGTCCCAGTACCAGTACGCTAAGTCTACCATTGCTCCCATCCTTAAGAACAAGGAAGCTATTAAGGGTGCGTGTGTGGCTAAGGGTGTTTCCAAACAGTAGGCGTTTCCAAACTCTCCTTCCAAACAGTAAGTCCCTCCCTCCCTCCTCCTCCCACTCCATTCCATCAAGCCATCAACTACCATCACAAAGGTAAATAAAACCACTTTATTATACAGTACAGTTTATTTCTTTAATTACAATACAATAGCACATTTATTATACATAAAATAAGGTATATTTTTGTGTAGTTTTAAGGCTTATTTAGTTGACAATTATGTTTTATGGGGACCTGGGAACGGATTATTCTCATTTTAATGGTTTCTTATGGGAAATAAATGTTCGGAAGACGAACTTTTCGCCTTACACACACTTTCTGGGAACCAATTATGTTCGTGAGCTGAGGTATCACTGTATATATATATATATATATATATATATATATATATATATATATATATATATATATACACATATATACACACACACACACACACACACACACCCAACTTACGAACCCTGGGTATGAAAATCCCGGGTTACGAAAAATATTTTCCTAAGTTTTCGTCCTCGGGATACGAAAACAACCTCCTCTTACGAAAAGCGCCATCTGCGCCATTCAAAATTCCAACGTGCCAATCAAAATTTCACAATGATCGAGTTGCTCTCTCATTGGCTGTCCCCCAACATCCTGCCCCGCTGGCCTCCCATTGGCTAGGAGGGATGACACAGCAAACTTTCTGTACCATACTTCCTGTTTGTCACAAGGAGAGTTGGCTGTTGGCTTGTTTTGAGATTGAACATGTAGCGTTATAGTTCATTATCGTCGAAACCCCTCTACAATCGGGATGATAGTGAACCAGAAGGAGGCCTTAAACTGGAAATACAGTGATGGAGGCAATTATTTTGGCACGATATTGAAGCAGAAGAATGAGCAGAGTGGTTCATGGAAAAAGACCTCTGTTCTCGCAAGGAAGGAAGTTAATATTGAACCAGGACCTCTGATCTTTCAAACAGGTACTGTGATTCCGCTTTAAATTAAACATCCCGTCCATTTAAACATTTAAATAGAATTCTTCTGTCACAGAGTGCGTGCGTGCGTGCATGTGTGTTGTGTGAGAGAGAGAGAGACAGAAGGAGGCTTAACTCTTTAGTTTTTAGTTTAGTTTTTTAAGTTGTTTAATTCAGTAAATGTTTAATAAATGTGGCACATGTGAACAAAACGCGACTTATCTGAACCTCCGATCCATCAAGAAATCAAGTTAAAGTTCAGTTTGGACCTCCGATCTGTCAAGCAGGGAATGTGCCTTGAAATTCATGTCTTAAAATGGAGTCCTGCTTGTGCGCATGGCCCGCAGCGCCACAGTAAACATTTAATGTGTATACAAGACACATTCAATGCGTGCTGTATTGTGTGAGAGAGACAGAGAGAGACAGACGGATAGAGAGAGACACATGTGTGTGTGTGTGTGTGTGTGTGTGTGTGTGTGTGTGTGTGTGTGTGTGTGTGTGTGTGTGTGTTAATAAAAATGTTTAATAATGGTTTAATTAATAAATATATTAATAAAATGGTTTAATATGTTAATAAAATGTTTAAATGGTTTAATAAATCATTTTCTTTGACTTTTAACACATATTTCATACAAAATTGATGTACTTTTATCATTTTTAAAGGGTTTATGGGATAGTTTTGGGAGCCTTTGAACGAATCAGGCATTTGACATGTAAAATGCGACCCCTACTGACAAAAATCAAACGTTACGAAAAAGGTGCTGGAACGGATTAATTTCGTAAGTAAAGAGGGGGGGGGGGTGACTATATATACATACAGTGATCCCTCGCCACTTCATACTTCAGTTTCTACGGCGTCTGTGCACAGGTTTTTAAAAATATCTTTCAAAAAATAAGTAAATTAAGCAAAAATAGGGGAAAAAGTTAAAGAAAATGCCACAAAACAAGACCAATTATGCAAAAAAAAAAAAAAAAAAATCCCCAAACAAACAAAAACGACCCAAAATCCCCCATAAAACTACTTACATTTTTATGTGAGGTGCGCATCTGTGTGTGTGCATGCATTTGTATATATTTATATTTTATTCACATCTTATGCAATATTTTTGAATATTAATTGTTATTATAAGCATTTATAGCATTGAATATGTATTTATTGATATTATATACACATATACATGCACGTATACGTTAGTCATAGGGGGTCGATCCTACTTCACAGAAATCGGCGGTCACAGGAGGGCTCGGTCACCATTAACCGTGGAAAGTGAGGGATCCCTGTATATCACCAGCATTATTCAGTTCAATGTAATTAGCATTAAAATAATTAAACAATTAGAGCCTTTTTGGTACACAAGCATTTCATTATAAACAGTGCACAAAAGGTTCAAGAGACATGTAGTGTATAATTCATTTTAACTTTCTAATGTACTCATAGGTCATTAAAAATATCCCCTTTAAAGTTTATTTTAAATCTGTATGTATTCAGTGGAGAGATAAATAAGAGACTCCTATCAGAATATGCAGGCAACAAAGACTCATTAAACGGGTCTGAAATCAGTCTCAAAGGTAAATCAGGTTACTTCAATCAGCAGCATTAGTTAACCATTGGCTGATACGAAAGCGTCAAACCTTGTGCAGAATTGATTTGTGGATATACAGACGATCCCTGACTTACATTTTTAATTGGTTCCGGATGGCCGAATGTAAGTTGAAAGTGAACGTAAGTTGTTACAGTGACGTATGACGTGTGACGTATGGCGTTCACACTGTACTATAGATTCATAAATACTATTACCGTATCTCATAAAACATCTCTAAATCAATTATTATAAACATAACATTGTAAAATAATATCAACTATATCAAATGATATCAACATTAATTTTTAATAAGTCACTTATTGATACTGAGTCACCTTACATGAAGCTTAAAACAGTCAATCAACGCTTACAATATGTGAGGCGCTCAATACCGAAAGTAGTGTACTTGCGAAACTAGTGTACTTGCTGTGGGTTATACGGACTTTCGGTCTTCCGGTGCACAAGGGTCCCGTTGAACTCGTTTAGAACACAGCCTGCACTGATGTGCAGCAAAGCAGAGAGTTCTTTCTTTTGTGTAAGTAAGTCAACTTTATTCAAGAGATGCATACAAAGAACTTAATTAATCCTAATGAATATTAATATAAAAATAAGTATACACTCTTAGGATTCTGGTAAAATATAATAAATATATGTAATTGTTCTGTAATTTGTGGATTCGGGTTTTACAACTCTTTGCTTAACTTAGTATGCATTAGATTGTGCCAATCTGAGCAGATAGTTCATTCATCTCTGTGTATGAGACTTACACCCATGTTAGCAGGCTTACACTTCTGACCAACCATATTTGCTTAGGGTTACAAAAGTCCGCAAAACAGTGTAAACACAAAGATCACAGGGGTAACACAAGGGTAACAGTAATTTACACACAAAGTAGTGAGGGATTATTGTGTATATGTATTTGTGTGTGTGTGTGTGTATATATATATATACACACACAAACTCTCAGTCTGTAGTTTGTAAACAATGAATGCAGCGTCATTGCGTCATTACGTCAACGTAATACGTAGGTGTCTAATCTCAAAATTTGACTTTTTTTTTTTTTTTTTGGAAAAAAAAACAACAACATAAAATCGAAAAAACGTAAAACAGATGAATGTAAGCCGGGGAGCGTCTGTACATAATTGATAAGCAGTGAAGTCGAGGATTCTGACATATCTTCTACACTTGATTAGCTCAGTTCACACTTCAATTGTATAAAAGTTTGACAGCAATTTATCAGTACTTCCCAACTTGCCCTTATAATACAGAAGCAAGCCAAAAAATAAAAAAAAGAAAAAAAGAAAAAAAAAGGAAAGGCAAACTCCACTTCATGAGCAGTGTGTATCGACCTGGATCTCAAAAATAACAACCCACACCACCGACGGTCACACCTGACAAAGCACAACATGCCCCCAACACCCGATCCAACTGCTTAGTTGTGAGAGATTTGATTCAGAATTAATCAAAAGATTGTCAGCAGCCAGACAGATCATTAAAAGCAATCCACTGCTGCAGCCCCTACAGCTAAGCAGAGGAGCATCAAACCCCAACTTAATAGTGTTTGTCTCCTCAAATACAGCATCGATGAAGGTGGATCTTTTACAAACTGATATTTTTTTCCCCCGGCCAGCAGATGTTAGATATAAAGAAGCGCACAAGCAAAAATGTCTCCCTTGAGCTTAATTCAAAGCCGGGGGAATTCTAGTTTCAACACTACTGTTCTCTGCTCTGCTCACCAGTCAAACTACTGTTTCTCACCATTAGGAAAGACAGAGAAAGACGGACACAGGGGAAAAGAGACTGTCTTCACAGGACCGAGTCTGAAGGCAAGTATGCTTCGGAACAGAGCACAAGATCTGTGCCACTCTCAAATATGATATCAGAACATGTAAACTGTCATATCGGGAGGAAAAGTGAGACAGGTGTCTATATTTAAAATGTGTGAGGGATAAAAAAAAAAAAAAAAAAAAAAAAAAAGATTAAACTGCTCCGAAAGCTTTATTTGTATTTTTCATTTATTGCAATGATTAGCAAAAAACTATTTGTAACACTGTCTTCTCAAAAATCTCCACCCTGATTAGGGTGCATGACACAGATCATGCACCCTTAAAGGTTCAGGGGATGGTATACAGGGATCTTTTACTTTCCGCGGATAATTGGGACTGAGATATCCCCCCCGCAACCACCGAATTCCACAAAGTAGGATCGACCCCCGACCCCCCCCACCCCACCCCCAACTGACGTATATACGTACATGTATATGTGTATACAGTCATCACCTTGCCACTTCGCGATTTGAGCATCGCGGTCTTGGTACATCGCAGTATTTTAATTAAAAAAATAAATAAAAATATTCATAAAAAAATTCAAAATTCGTGCTGAAACTCATATGCAAGCAAGCGGAAGGCAGGGACCCAAGGCAGGCTGCGTTCATTGTTTCCAAATTACAGACTGAAGTGCCCCTCCTCCCCAGTTCAGGCAGGGACCGCCCACTCAACTCAATCTCGCAAGCTGATTGGCTTAGACGAGTGACGCTATTGCCTCCTGCCCACTCAACTCAATCTCGCAAGCTGATTGGCTTAGACACGTGATGCTGTTGCCACCCACCCACTCAACTCAACAACTCAATCTCGCATGCCGATTGGCTTAGACGCATGACGCTGTTTCCTCGCACATTCCCGCGGGATTTTTTGTGATTTTATGATCTTACTGTATAGTGCTTGTGAATGTCCTGCACCGTGGAGAAGAGCTATTGTTAGAGGTGAGTACAGTACTGAAAGTATTTCTATATAAATTTTATTTAAATATGAATACATTACAGTATTTACATATGCAAATAACTGTGTAACGTTTAATATACACTTCTTGATATTGTATAGACGCAAAAACATATAGAACTGAGACAACGTGGTAGAAATGGGGGCAGGGGGCGGGGCGTTCCTACTTCGCGGTTTTTCGAATATCGCGGCCAGGTCTGGTCTCCATTATCTGCGATATTCAAGTGATGACTGTATAATATCAATAAATACATATTCAATACCATAAATGCTTATAATAACAATTACACATTCAAAAACAATGCATAAGATGTAAATAAAATATAATTACACACACATACAAACGCACGTGCACACACTCAGATGCGCAACTCACAAAAATGTACCTAGTTTGGGGTTTTTTGTTTGTTTAGGATTTTTTTTTTTTTTTTTTTTTGCATAATTGGCCTTGTTTTTTTGCGGTATTTTCCTTAACTTTTCTGCCTATTCTTCCTTCATTTCCTTATTTTTTAATTCGATGAATATTTAAAAAAAAAAAAAAAAAACGCGATACACTGTAGTCGCATGAATTGAATCGCGAAGTAGCGAGGGATCCCTGTATAGAGAAATGCACAGATGGCATTGATTGCCTCTTTTGTTATCACCATGGTAACTCCAAAAAGTACTGACTACATTAAAACCTAGTTCAAAGTAGGCATGTTTTAGACAACGGTTGCTGGAATGCTATCAGATGCACAGTCCAGTGTAGGCTGTCCGCATTGCACTTCAATACAGCCATAAATCTTCGAAGAAAATGAAATTGAAGTAAAAAAAAAAAACAGCACCAAAGGAATACCAACTAGTAAAAGGCTTTTCCAAATTCATACCGATTCCTCTTTTGCGTTGTACCGCTCCTTATTAACTCACCATTTCTGCACATATATTTTAATATCAAAGTATATCCTGCGGAAAAAAAAAAAAACGCGTTCCACGGTGACCTCTTTAAACCTAATTTGCTCCCTTCGTGCTGGTAGCAGGGAAGACGCCTATAATAAAGTGAGCTCCAAACCAATCTCGGCTCATCTCATTGCAGGCATGAAGAACAACCCGTCGGCTTCGCGCCCTGCCACTCATTGCTGGCCAGTCAGCTGCAAAGGCATGTTGAAAATTGGCCTTTGCAGAGGAGAACCATACTCAATTAGCAGCCCACTGTGGCCAAACCCCATGCTGCCTTCAACGAAAAGATACAAACAACAGTAGGGTGGGATTGAAAGCAGAGCCCTAGAAATGTAGAACAGCGGCCCAGCAGGGAGTCTACACCCTTCTTTTACACTTGCTCCAGGATCCAGGCTGAGACTCAAACCCCGAGGCCATGGTGCAACACATGCTCAATAAAGAAGCTCAGGCTTCACTGAGTCCAGCTCAGTTTTCCTTCTTAGTTTCTTTCTGTTTCTTGTGCTCAGGATATCTCCGAGATTTAATATTGATGAATAAAATCAATCCGCACTTGCATATAAAAAGCACAATCATTACTTTTATTTCATGCATCGTGACCTAATACAGGCAGAGAGTTCGAACACCACGGTCGGCCTGATGGATGTTCGAATAGCAGTGAATTAGACATGTACGCCAGCCCCTGTGGCAATACATTTTAATTTCTCAGCCTCTAAACTGAGCTCTTTGTTCTGTTTCAGTTATATATGTGAGAATGAATAATGTGAAGCCTTGTTTATACACCAGTTAGACTTAATACTTTACTCTTTAATACCTGGACTGCGAGATTATCTTTGCCATGTACTCGTATATAATTCTCTCTCATCCACCTGACTGGAATAGCAAATACCTCAGAAACATAACACAACCCGAAACCCCGAGCTAAGCCTTTTTAGTCCACATCTCAGCACAATATCGCATTTCTGTAACTACATAATAGGACTGATTTCAAAAGATTGACGTGCAATTATATCAGCGTTGAGCAGCATGGCTAACTCTGTGCTCCCTTATCATTTTACATGAGACGTGAGAATGTCGACTTGCACATGTCACATGCACTCATTCATTCTCGCTTTCCCCTGTTCCTTATTGCTTTGTTAACCTATATAAGGAGGCCAGTCAACATGGTGAACTGCACTAATATGGTCTAATAGGGTTGTTTAATTTCCTGACATTGTGACGACCTGCGAGGAAGAAGGATTGTGGATTAGAAGGGGTTAGAACCATATGGCCAGTGCTTCTATATTAACCGAGCTAATTAGCTCTGTGTGCTATCTTGAGCTATGATTAATGCTCATAGCGGCATTTCAAAATGAATGTGATGACACCTGTTCATTAAAATAAAGGAAATTAATCTAATGGGGGCTGTGGCACATCTGCGCTATCACTACAAAAAAAAAAAAAAAAAAAATCCACATGTGATGTTTAATGTCACACTGTAATACAGATAATATGAGAGAATTTGGTTTCCGTGGCTCGTTAGGTGGTGTAAGTAAATAAACAGTGGCATTCCTTTTTATAGTGTAATTGCCATCTTGTCCTGTCACACATTCGTCAGTAATATCCAGCAAGCAATAAAAATTCCTCTGTGAAATATATATCTCATTTATTGCTTGTCATTTATTTGCAGTAACATGTGGGTGAGACTGCTGATGACATAATCGTCAAGGGAAATTTCAAAAAACAGCTGCAGGCCTGCCACTATATCACCAACAGAGCAATGCAACACAATTGATCCTTGACAAGAAGTCTTCCATTATGTTACACTTACTTTCAGCATGCTAAAGCTGCCTTTGTGTTCTCTTTTGTTTCAGTCAAACTGAGCTGCATGGTGCTTTACATAGCTCGCGGGCAAAAAGTCCGATTCCTTGGTGTTTGTGCTACCCCTTACTGTCAGCCTACGGGTAACCTATACAACGAATGCAAATCACAGCCACGTGTCGTAGAGACAAATACCAACTTCAAAACTGGCAAGTCACTTCTTCATCACAGTTGTTTGCACTATGACCAGGGGTTGTTTGTGGGGAAAGCAAAAATTACACATAGACATGTAATGTGCTGACAGATGGCTATGGCTCAAATACTCCAGAGCTTGGTGCAAGTGTAAAGCCTTTGGGTACTTAACTGGTAAAGTTGATCTATTATTTAGAGAATTTTTTTGTTTTTTGTTTTACTGCAACAGAGAGCCCTTGGGAGAGAGCAAGTGCTTACAGCCATTTATGCTCTCATGCCCACTTCACTTTTATGTCATTGCCAGTCTAATCAAAGAAAGGCTATTGTTCTAACTGTGTGTGTGTTTTTTGTTTTAATAATTGGCTTTGTTTTGTGGATTTTTCCTTAACTTTTTACCTATTTTCCCTTAATTTCCTTATTTTTTTATTAATATTTTTGAAAAACTCGCAATGCACTGAAGCCGCAGAAACTGAAGCACAAAGTGAGGGATTATTGTGTATATGTATATTTATGTATATATATATATATATATATATATATATATATATATATATATATATATATATATATATATATATATATATATATATATATATATATATATATATATATATATATATATATATATATATATATATATATATATATATATATATATGTGTGCGTGCGTGTGTGCGTGCGTGTGTATGTGTGTGTGTGTGTGTGTGTGTGTGTGTGTGTGTGTGTGTGTGTGTGTATAGCGGTGAAATGGCGAGCTGTTCAGGGTGTACCTGCCCTTGCCCAGAGTCATCTGAGATGGGCACCAGCCTCTGTATGACTCTAATTAGGATTAAGCAGTTCAGAAAAATGAATGAATGAATGAATGATATATACAGTGATCCCTCGCTAATTCGTGCTTTAGTTTCTGCGTCTTCAGTGCATTGCAGATTTATCAAAAATATTCATCGAAAAAGTGAAGGAAAATGCCACAAAACAAGGACAATTATGCAAAAAAAACAAAAACAAAAACAAAAAAAAACCCAAACTCAAAACACGCCAACAAAACAAAACATTGGTCTTTTTTAACATCAAAAAATGAACTTATGAAGGAACTCAAATGGAAAAAGAGTCGACAGGGATCCCTCACTTTCCACAGTTAATGAGGACCGAAACCTCCTGACGTATATGTACATGTATATGTCTATATAATATCAAAAAATACATATTCAATGCTATAAATGCTTACAATTACAAATAAACATTCAAAAATAATTCATAAGATGTAAATAAAATATAAATACACACACATACAGACACACACACGCACACAGATGCGCACCTCACATAAAAATGTAAGGAGTTTTGTTGTTGTTGTTTTTGTTTGTTTGGATTTTTTTTTACATAATTGGCTTTGTTTTGCGGATTTTTCCTGAACTTTTTACCTATTTTTCATTAATTTCCTTATTTTTTATTAATATTTTTGAAAAACCCGTGATGCACTGAAGCCGCAGAAACTGAAGCACAAAGTAGTGAGGGATCACTCTGTATATGTATATGTATATGTATGTATATGTGTGTGTGTGTGTGTGTGTGTGTGTGCGCAGTGATTCATTTTGTGAATTAACAACAAAGTACAATATGAGCATTGGTTAAAAAAAAAAGTTTGGATCGTATTTTACATAATCTTTTTTTGTGTCTTCTGTTATGATATGGCATATGGCTTGTTTTAACTCCACCCTCACTATATCTCTCATGCTTCATATAATATAGTAACAGGAACTTTAAAAAGTCACTTATTGCATTAATATCAGTTGTTGTATGATCCTCATAACCCTGATACCGGAATTATATTCAATCATTCATTTGCTGAAGCATTTAATCTTACTAGGGTTGCCGGAAGGCTTAAGTCTATGTCAGCCAACTCTACAGCCTGCCAGTCCATTCCATTGCCAACACACACATAACAAACCTTCAAAATTACACCCACAGGAAATTAGAACAACCAATTATCCGACTGGGGATGTCTTTGGACTGCTGGAGGAAACCAGAGTATCCAGAGTAAACCCATGCACACGTGGAGAGAACACAAACTCCACACAGAAACCCCTTGCCAAGCCGGAGACTTGAGCCCAGGACGTGCTTGTTGTGAGATCGGCACGCTAAACACTACATGTACATTCAATGTGCGGCCTTCCAGTATTCTGTCCACAGTAAATCATGAAATATTTTTCACTCCATAAAAGTAATAACATTTTTAAAGAACCATAAGGGTTGGATAATTTGCGAACATCATTTACAAAATTTAAATCTACAACTTAAAGTAATTTTCAGTCCTTTCTCTTTTTAAACAAGAAAATTGTGTTTGTTTTTTTTTTTTTTAACTTCAAAAAATGAACTTATGAATGAACTAAAGTGGAAAAGGAGTATACAGGGATCTCTCACTTTCCGTGGTTAATGGGAACCGAACCCCCCACCCCCCACCCCGAGACCGCCGATTTCCATACGATCGACCGCCCTGACTGACGTATACGTACATGTATATGTGTATATAATATCAATAAATACATATTCAACGCTATAAATGTTTATAGTAACAATTAAACATTCAAAACTAATGCATAAAATGTAAATAAAATATAAATACACACACAAGATGCACACACACAATCAGATGCGTGCCTCACATAAAAATGTAAGTAGTTTTGTTGGGTTGTTTTTTGTTTCTGTTTGTTTGGGTTTTTTTTGTTTTTTTTGCATACTTGCCCTTGTTTTGTGGAATTTTCCTTAATTTTTTTCCAATTTTCCCTCAATTTCCTTTTTTTTTTTTTTTTTTTTTGATGAATATTTTTCAAAAAACCCATGATGCACTGAAGCCACAGAAACTGAAGAACGAAGTAGCGAGGGATTGCTGTAATTCGACAAACTGTTTTTGTTGCTAAAAGTGCGATGGATCATTCGACCAAGGTAAGGAAGTACGTGTGATTTCTTGCTAGCTTTGGATATGGTTTTGGAATCACACTCTGAAATGACTGGAGACACAGTGAGAAGATGATCATCATAAAATTACTGAATGCGGTGCATAATGGTGACAAAGCAAAAGGATTTTCATTAAGAACCACGAAGAGCTGTTGTACTGAACATGCTTAAACGGACTTGTGCTGCACTTTTTTTGAAGAAGACAATAATCGTATCACCACTGCTTCAAACATACAGTCTGTTAAACCTAAACCTAGCCAGAAGCAAGAATGATAGGTTGTTATACTGGGTTGTTGGATTGAACTTAATGATTTACAACCTTATCAGGAACATACACAGGTGTTAAAAAAAAAAAAAAAAAAAAAAAAAAAAAAACCTTCAAAGAGCTACTTAAAGATTTATTCATGTTTAAAATGAAACTGTGCACTTTTACAAACGCTGATACAAAACTTCGTAACCTTTTACTGGGCAATGCGGCCGATAGCGTCTGATCTAGTGACCAGGCAAAACATCCAAAAGTGGCCGTAGCAAATACCCTAAATGTAAAAAAAAATACAAAAAATAAAATAAAAAATCTTGCTTGCATAAAGTTAGAAAATAAAAAAAAACGTTAAAGTAGATCAGTACCACTGTAACCAGAATATCAGCTTGATTTAGCATCCGGAACCAGGCTTCTGATTCACAGCTCATTAGTGCAGAGCCAAACACTAAACTGATAATTACAGCAATCAGTGCACAACACTCTGCTTTGTTTAAATGTCTACCTATGTCTACAGAAGCTTAAAGAAATATTACTGAAACTTGCTAAAAAAAAAAAAAAAGAAAAAAAAGAAAGAAAGAAAGAAAGAAAGAGACTGATAGAGGTTTTCTAACTATTATATGTTAATTGAGAAATATTACTGAAAGAAATATTACTGAAACTTGTTAAAAAAGAAAAAAAGAAGGAAAAGAAGGAAAGAAAGAAAGTGAGTGAAAGAGGTTGTGTTCTAACTATTATATGCTAGTACAGAAATATTACTGAAAGAGATATTACTGAAACTTGTTAAAAAAAGAAAAAAGAAGGGAAAGAAAGAAAGAAAGAAAGAAAGAAAGAAAGAAAGAAAGAAAGAAAGTGATAGAGGTTGTGTTCTAACTATTATATGCTAGTTGAGATATATTATTGAAAGAAATATTACTGAAACATCCTAAAAAAAAGAAAGAAAAAAAAGAAAAAAGAACAAAAGAAAGAAAGAAAGAAAGAGAGAGAGAGAGAGAGATGTTGTATTCTAACTATTATATGCTAGTTGAGAAATATTACTGAAAGAAATATTACTGAAACTTTCTAAAAAAGAAAGAAAGAAAGAACGAAAGAAAGAAAAGAAAGAAAGAAAGAAACAGAGGTTGTGTCCTGTTATGTGCGAGTTGCAATACAACACTTGTAATCGCCTGATATACCTTCAACAAATTTATATCCAACTTTTCAGTGATGAAACTTTTAGCCAGCTCTGATCCTCATTTTTGAGTTTTCACTGTTGAACTTTGAAAAAATTAAGGCCTAAATTACAGCTGTGAAATATTTTATTTATTATTAATGATGCTTAATATGATTTAGTCATAATTTATTAGTTAAGGAGCCAAGCAGGAATTTCCCAACTCTTGAATGAGTCGTGCAAATTTTTAACACTAATGAGCCAATGAAAGATGGCTGTCATTTCCAATTTGCATGACATCACATCTCAAAGAAGCAGACATCCGCTATAACCCTATAATCATGTCAGCCATATTCCCCCTATCCTTGTATCCATGTTCACATTATAATTTCTAATATGCCTTTTGATTTACGCATGTTATCAATTCATTATTGCTTTATTGCTTTCTCAATTATTAACAAGGTACTGAAAAACAAACCTCTACAAAACCGCTACTACTGATATTCGAACTTCAAGGTGCCTGCAAATTGCTAGACCTTTCAGCCGTGAAGCTGTTGTGGACCATGCCAGCACTCACAACACAAAATGAAATCTACCCTGACAAGGGCAATGAAGCAAGACTTGCTGAGGTCTGTGCTAAGCAGGAGAGATCCAACAATAGGAGTCAAGGCTTCAGACATGTCAGGAACAACTGGAGTAATAACCTGTTTGTAAATTTTTTTTTTTTTTTTAAATGGGAAACATTTCAAGTTAATTAAGTTATCAAAATAAGATTCGATATGCTGATGTGTAAATGTGAGTAAAATCAGTAACTCACATGGATTCGGGAATACAGACTCTCTTTGCTTTACATTTATTCGCTTTACGTTTTTTTTTTTTCGATTTTACGTTTATTGTAAAAAAAAAAAATGTAAGTTATTTTGAGTTTATCGCGTTCTCTGTAGTACGAGACGTTCTTACGTAGTACGTAGACATAGTACGCTACTTACGCATGATGCTGCGTCCATTGTTTACATGGCGCTGCGTCATTCATTGTTTACAAACAACAGACTGAACATGCCCTGCTTCTTCCCAGTTCACCTCATGTTACCCTTGTGTTAAGATCTCTGTGATCTTTGTGTTTACACTGTTTTGCGTATTTGTAACCCTAAGCAAATATGGTTGGTCAGAAGCGTAAGCCTATAAGTGATAGTGGTAATCAGAATCAGCGGTAATAAGTGAATTTGATTAAAATTTATTTATTTGAAATTATTTTGCTTGAATTTAATTTATTTGAAATAAATGTTGATATTATTTTACAATGTTATGTTTATAATAATTGATTTAGGGGTGTTTTATGAGATACGGTAATAGTATTTATGGATGTACAGTACAGTATGAACAGTCATACGTCACTGGAACGTACAGTAACAACTTACGCTTTTTTTTCACCGGCCGTTCGGAACGTAACTAAAACGTAAGTCGAGGAGTGTCTGTACAATGAAGTACAGTATCTGGTGTGGAAATGGCGGCATTAACCGTTCTGAAGCTCTAATAGGTTTCAAAGTAAAGTGTAATCATTAAGCATAAATTTATACTGCAGAAATTAAATGTCTAGGCTTAAGGATGAAAACAAAGAACTCAAGAATGCGTGAAGCCAAAAAAAAAAAAAATGTTTTCAGACATTCAACTGTATTCACACAGTTGATGTCCGTTGAGATATGTCTTTCTGTAAGCTTACTTTAAAGTGTTTAGCACCTTTTGGAGGAAATATCCCCCTCTAAAGGTGTGTAGTCTCAAGATATGGGCTGGACTCCCAGTGGGCCTAAGCAAAAACCCCAAGTAAAAAAATCTCTCATTGCCACTTAACTCATCTTACACTACAGCTTAATAGCAACACATTCCCACCTGAATTGAGCATCTTGAGCTACAACTACAAAGTGCCAAGTGAGGTCAATGTCTCCTGCCATACCATCCACATACATCGTCAACTGAGAATTAACAAGTTCTATCTGCCATTTGAATGACATGTATACAGGACACAATATTGTGCCTCCAGGATGATTGTATGGCACACAACACAGTACAATGAGTATAGATCAGAAAAGCCTAAAAAAACCTACAAAAACAACAACTACAAAAACAACAACTACAAAAACAACAACTACAAAAACAACGCAGGTACTGCCAGAACCATGTGTATGAAGCACTCACCGTCGGCAACTGCAGAGCCAGGGGCACACACGCTCACGTTCCCTGAGCCGGTCTTAACTAAGAACGAAGAAGCAGGGCCAAACTCATCCTCCGACTCAGAGTCGGGGTCTGCCCGAGGCCCCCTGTTACCTAGCAACCTTCCCTGGCTCTCACTGGCTGTGTGGGCAGGGGGCGGGTAGGGGGAGGTGACAGGGGAGGACGAGCCAGAAGAGCAATGCAGAGGAGGACCTGAGAATCATACACAGACACACAGAAAGAAACACACCAAAGAGAACATAAAACAAAACACGTATGCAACACATGACATCACAACAACGCATGCAAATGATCTGATACATGAATAAAATCTGTGTCTGTCTCTGTCGTCACTGAAGCCAGAATCCGAAAAGCAGGATTTAAAGAGTGCCGAGGCTCACAGCTGGAAATACATCCCACTGATTTGAAAAGAAACAGTAATCTGGGAGGGGTGTTTCCTTTTTCATCACTTCAGGAGACAGAGAGACTTCAGTAATGCAAATGTTATGACGAAAGATTTAGAAATTAGTAAAGAAAATGACTTTAAACACAATGTACATGTAGCACATGAGAAACACATGACGTTAAAGACTATCCGTATTGGTCATCCTGACAGCATAATTTGTACGTACAGTGCTGTGCTGTGGTTTTTGCCCCTCACCAATTTCTGACATTTTTTTACACGTTTGTCGCCGTCATCCATTTCAGATCAAGCAAAACCTAAATATTATACAAAAGATAAAACACAAGTAAACACAAAATGCAGTTTTAAGTGCCAATTACATTTATTAACGGGAAAAAAACCCATCTGAATCTACAACGGCCGGTGTGAATAAGTAATTGCCCTCTAAATCTAATAGCTGGTTGAGCCACCTTTCGCAGCAATAACTGCATTCAAGCTTTTCCGATAAGAGGGGCGATGAGTCTTTCACATGGCTGTGATGGGATTATGGCCCACTCTTCTCTGCAGAATTTTTTAAGATCAACCCGATTGGGCACGAACAGCCTTTGTAAGGTCATGCCACAGCATCTCAAAAGGGTTCAGGTCGGTACTTTGACTAGGCCACTCCATTACCCTCCTTTTGTTCTTTTTTAGCCATTCAGAAGTGGACTAGATGGTGTGTTTCGGATCAGTCTTGCTGCAGAACCCGGGTGTGCTTTAGTCTGAGGTCTCAAACTGATGGACAAGCATTCTTCACCAGGATTTCTTGGAAGCAAGCAGAATTCATGGTTCCATCAATCATGACAAGTCGCCCAGGTCCTGAAGCAGCTAAGCAGAACCAGATCATCACACTTCCACCACCATGTTTCACTGTCGGCACAATGTTCTTTTTATCAAATACAGTGTTCCTTTTGCTCCAGATGTAACGGGTTGCATTTCTCCCAAGAAGTCCAACTTTACTTTCATCAGGCCAGAGGATATTTTCCCAAAAGCTTTGAGGATGACCATGATGATTCTTGGCAAAAGTGAGTCAAGCCTTGATATTCTTTTTTGTTAAAAGTGGCTTTCACCTCGGAACTCTTCCATGGATGCCATGTTTGCCTCGTGTCTTTCTGATGGAGGAGTCATGAACATTGACATGAACTGAGGCTTGTAGTTATTTAGAAGTGGTTTTTGGATCCTTTGTGACTTCTCTGGTTAGTCTGCGTCATGCTCGGAGAGTAATTTGGTACGTCGGCCACTCCTGGGAAGGGTCGCCACTGTGCCATGCCTTCTCCATTTATGGATAATGGCTCTGACACTGGTCTGCAGGAGTCCCAACAATTTACCAATGACGTTGTATCCTTTCCCAGACTGAGACATCTCTATAATCTTCTTTCTTGTTTTCTCTTGAAGATCACTGGATCGCGGCATGATGATGTGTGTTCAGTATGGCCTACCTCACCTTGTCAGACAGGTTTTATGTTAGGGCTCTCCTGATTGGAAATGTCTGGCAACAATCAGGCCTGGGTGTGGCCATGAAATTGAACTCAGTTTTCCCCAATTATAGGATTAATCACAAACATCACAAAAAAGGGGGCAATTACTTTTTCACAGAGGTTCATGGAGGCTTGGATAGGATTTTTCTCTTAACAACAGAAAAACTACAATTTTTGAATACTTGGATTATCTTTGTGTAATGTTTAAATTCGTGTGATGATCTGAAAAACTTAAGTGACAAAGGTGCAAAAAAGTAACGTAAGGGGGCAAAAACTTTTGCACAGCTCTATATGTATTATATTTAAGTAACAGATGCTTACCTTTTCATATAAATTACATTAAAAAGCACAACATGACGTAATGCCATGGATTACTAGCAGGGCTAAACCAATGACTAGCAGTCGTCTTTTCAAGGAAGTGATTTGGGTGGGGTTGAACAGTGCAATTAAAAAAGCAGATCTATTCAGCGGGGGACATTTTAGGTGAGTAAAAAAAAAACAAACAAAAAAACTTGTTCATGAAGCAACAATGGCGAGCAATTTTTAGGAAATGGGTGTAAATGGTTCTTTGTTTAAACCAGAGAAGGAGTCTTGCGGACATAGTGAGATGTTACATTTTAGTGATGCTGAGGATGAGAATGCTGCCAGAGATGTGCGGGACGGTTGATCCAACATGGTTTAAACAGCCAACATTTTGCTCACTCAGCTTTGTTGTCGTCAGTTGGTTTAGGGAAACAAAAAAATACTGAAGGTAATGTAAAATGCTTAATTGGTCTAGAATCACGGGGAGACTTGAGCCTCTCTCAGCCAACTCTGGGTGACGGTGGGCACCATGAACTGCTTGCCATTCCATTGCAGGGTCAACACACACACACACACACACACACACACACATACACACACACACACACACACACACACACACACACACACACAGATCTATTTAAACTCACCCCAAGGGGTAATTTGGAACAACCAACTTTGGACTATGGGAGAAAACCAATATACCTGGAGGAAACCCACACAAGCACAGGGAGAACACAAGCACTGTGAGCCAGATGTCCAACACCACTGTGCTACCCTCTGTACATGTTGTGATATATTTCTGACACAGCTTGATGTTTAGCATTTTATTTTGTTCATTCTTAATGCAATAATGTCTACTTGGGTTTTTAATTTAATTCTTATTCTCTGCAGAAGACAGCTGGAATTATGTAAAAAAAAAAAAAAACAAACAAACAAAAAAAACAATAACTTTACTCAATTTGCCTATAGATAATTTTTAAATGCATTTTATATTTTATTTCAAACTCTTCCTCAGTTGTATTCATCTAACAAACATCCTAAATGTTACCTTGTCTCAATTAACTGCAAAATATTTGCATTCTATGCATTCGAAATCAAATACAGTCCATAAAGTTCTTCCAAGTGCAAACATTTACTCAGAAGAACTATAGCTCATTAGCCTGTTTGTTTAATGTTCAAATGCCACATAATTACACAAACACCAGCACCACCATTCTTTCATGCAAAGCAGCACAAAGACAAAAAGAAAATCATCATCATTATTTTCTGAACCACTTAATTCTAATTAGGGTCGTGGGGAGACTGGTGCCCATCTCAGCCGACTCTGGGTGAGGGCAGAGTACACCCTGGACAGCTCGCCAGGCCATCACAGGGCAGTCAGAGACATGTCCGGCCTTTGATAACCCAGTTAGCTGCACTGGGGGGGGGGCATTGACAACCTGTTGAGAGTGGGGCTTGAACCCCCAACCTTGGGATCAGTGATTAAGCACCTTTACCACCAGGCCCCCACTGCACAAAAAGTAAATGTCATTTGCAAAATAGGATCATAACCAGAATATTGCAAAAATCCTTTCGACAGAGAGTAGACCTGATGCCGTCTACTTTTCCAGAGCCTATCCTTGTGCTGAAATAGTCCTTGGCTTCTTAAATGGATTTCAATTTCCACATTTTAGATTCATTGTCTTTTCACTTTGTTTTGTCATGGGGAGTTAAATCCTGGCAGTAGCCCCAATCGAGTGTGATTAACATGCGATGTTGTTCTCCCACATGCTGAAAAATGAGCACTTAAGTCACAGCACAGCAATGAACTCAACCGATCAGTACGGCTTCAACAGCCATCCTGGTCTAGCCATGGTAAAAACGGCTGAAAAGTGAAATGTACTTGAAGATCATAAGGTAGACATGCATATTTACAATTACAAAAAAAAAAAAAAATTATTACCATATTCAACGTAATAAGCGCACTGCTGCAATAAGCAAACATCCCCCCAGTGTTTTTGCTCTTACGTCTAATAACAGCCCATGTGTACTGGGACCAAAATGGTAGATCAAACTTAGCAATTTTATTCGATCAGTCTCTGTAAAGGTAAAATGAGGTGTAAAAGTGAGTTTATACGGTATTTCAAGACCCCCTGCCACTGGGATTGTCTATAATGTTCATCAGTAACAACACATTTGATTGTTCCGCCGTGCTTTAAAAAACAGGAAAATATTTTGCTGTATTCTCTTGGTAAATGTCCAACAACCGATGAAAAATTAGAAACTGCTACAGCAAAACTATGGGATGCTCTGAATGAATGAAGCGATGAGCCAGATATGGACCCATCAGAAAGTGATGACGAGTATTTTTCACCCGATTCTCCTGCCCACTAACTTCATACATTGAAGCACGTTCCTGCCCATGTGCTTTTCAACTTGCCATGTACTAAAGTTGACATCTATGTTGATTGGCTCGATTTTACATCGGGACAAAATATTTAAAGGAACAGCACCTGGAGGGAAGATTAAAGTTTTTTTTTTTTTTTTTTTTTTTAATTATGCTGTTTTCTGTTTATTTTCAGCTTTCATGTAAGTAATTTGGTTGATTCCATAAAATGAATAACACAAATGCCAGTAAAACTCTTTTATTGTTCTGTTATTATTCATGTTTTCCACCTCGATGGTAAAAAGCACTTACCATTCCACTCCGCTGGTAATCATTTTAATAAGCGCCCGCCCACTCCATTTTTTTAAGCGCCCTGGGCACTTATCACGGCGAATACGGTAACTTTGGACACTGAGAAAAACTTCTAAGCATCCAGTTCACTGTGGAAAAGTTTTCTTTCATCACATATTTTGCGAGATCACGTACCACCAACAAATCAAACTGAGACGTTCACAAACAGGGGCAAATTCACACCAAAATATCTGTCATAATTAAAACAGGCAAGCAAACCAACCTTGTCTCCCCTAATTAAATTCATCATTCATTCAGTATATTTCACCTTGTGCAAAAAATCTTTAACGACTTTAAGGAATGAGCACATTGTTCCTGAGCTCAGAACTACACATCGCTGTCCTCTAGAAAAGTACTGAAAGTCATGCGCAGCAGAGACCATTCCACATTTCCATACCTATGCACAGCTATGCAAAGAGAGCGCGTTTGTCTTACAGGAAAAGGTCGGCCTGTGGCTGACTGTGCTTAATTAAGCCAGGCTGCCGTAATTCATTCTCATCCGTTGCACTTACACAGGCACCGAGCCATAGAGTGTGCTCAGTAAACAGAAAACTCAGAGCGTGGATGAAGCTGAATCCAAAACTGCTTTTTGTTTGATTGAAGTTGACTGTTTTGCCCTTTCCTTGTTGTTTGGAGTCAAAGCTGGACTGGCTTAGACCATAGTATCAGGACACTTTAGTTGCACACACACACACACACACACACACACACACACACACACACAGACACACACACACACACACACACACACACACGTGTGCATAAAATGTGTGTTCCTGTGTTCTCTCCAGACTCCAGACGGGTTCCCTCTCCTGGGACGTGGCCTTTCAGCCTGGTTGCGACAGCAATGCTCCATGGATCCTGAACTCAGCAGGCCACCCACACTAGCAAAGAAGCAGTTTCTGTTCAAAAATCACCTAATTATGCAAGAAGGTGAAGAAAAAGGAGCTGCTAATTTCAAAATAGGCTGAAGTGCTGCATTTGCCATGGCAACCTCACTGTAACCTGCCTCTTCTTCATGAGGCTGGTCAAACACACGGAGTCAAATGTGAAAGCAATTGCTACAAACAGCAGGGGAAGGTCTGCTCTTTCTCTTTCTCTGTATGTGCTTATATTACAAAATCTATCCTTGTGGACCTTCAGATAAGTATTCGCCTCACTGCAAGTTAAAAAAATAGCTGTCTGAAGTTACCTTGGAATTTTCCACAGTGGACAAGGCTACAAAATAAGCAGCAGAACATGACATGATAATAGACTCTCAATCTATTTGTTATGTTTGGAAGTTATTCTATAAGACATGAAAGACTCGGTATTCTCTTGACATTATGTAGGGCATATGTAAATATCTCCAAAATGCAGAGTACAGCACTGCTAACAGCACTGACAAATTTCAAAGACACTCCCATATTAATGAGAATTTAAGTCCTAAAATACATCAACAAGTAACAATTAAGTGCCCAAACATTTTCTTGCTCCACCCCTTAATGAGCCCTTGGAAGGTCTCAGTTCTCATTCCCATGGAAAGCTGAAGGCAAAAATGTCAAGTCTGTGCACCCCTTCCTGTTGCAAAATAGATATGAATGTTGGTTCTTGGGATTATGTAATATTGCTGTACATATGTGCCAAGTTTGGTGTCAATACATAAAAGTGTTGCTGAGAAATGGCTTCATATCCTGTCTGGCAGTTTCAACTTGGTTTCATATGGCCGTGATCCAAATTCTATGATTGGACAAAATTTTCAAGAAAAGAAGCAAAATATCCACACTTTCTGTTAAAACTCAAACTGTCTGACATCTTGTTTGGCAAATCACAAATGCAATACATCGAGAATACTCAACAGAAAAAGCACCGTGGTTGGCACGGTCGTGGCATGGCATGTCTGCCTCACAGCAAGAAGGCCTGGGGTCAATTCTCAGCCCGGGTTTTTGCTTATGGAGTTTGCATGTTCTCCCCGTGCTTGTGTGGGTTTCCTCCGGGTACTCTGGTTTCCTCCCACAGTCAAAAAAATAAAAATAAAAATAAAAAATGCACAGTAGATTAATTGGCTGTTCCAGATCTCCCCGAGGTGTAAGTGTGAGTATGAAGGGTTGTGTGAGTGTTGGCCCTGGCAAACTGTCCAGGCTGAACTCCGACTTTGCCTGGAGTCGGCTGAGATGGGTGCCAGTCTCTCTGCAACCACAATTAGGATTGAGGGGTTCACAAAATGAATGAATGAAAGAATATGCACACAATTTTCTTGGGTTGCGCGCACCATAATTGCTGGGTACTTAGATGAGACGTTAGTCTATCAGTATGCTGAATAAAAGGAAGCAGCAGAAGAAAAAGACGAAGGAAGACAAGAATACGAAGACACAAAAAAAAGAATAAAACATATGATTTCAGTTCCTTCATTATGCACCTATGGTGCTTGGTTCTCCGAGATGAAAATAAAATCACAATAAGGTGCTGATGAACCGTAGTCGCTAATTACACAAAGGAGTGAAATGACTTAGTATGTGTGCACAAAATAGTTTTAGCAGAAGAAAAATTAGTTCCTGAGTAAACCAGGAGTCACATCATATTTCCACAAAAAAAAAAAAAAAAAAAAAAAAAAATCATTTTCACGGGCAGGTTTGCAGTCTGGATGCTCCACAGCTCAGACTCAGCGGCCCTTCTAAAGAATGCACGTTGCATATGCATGAAAACCGAGCTTGGTGCTGCATTTTAACAGCTAAATATATTCTGTCCACCTTGTGGGCACTGAAACAACTCTGCTACATAGAAAACAGACCCAGCCAGAGCTGGATGGCAGACAGCATTATTCTCCAACCCTGAAATTGTGAAATTAGTATGCGCTTTATTACTATGAGTAATTAAACTCTCTTTTAGCTGCATATGAAATATCTGAATACAGTATGTCGGCGCTGTCGTCACGGCTAACGGTTTGCTTCATTACTCCCTCTTGCTCCGAGCTCTGCTGAATCCTGCACATAATATAAAACTCCCTGATGTGCTCTACTCGTTGCCCTATCCTCTCTATAAACAAAGGCAGGTGTTTATCTGGCCTTCAATTTCAGAGGCGTCTGTAAAATATACCCCTGCACACTTTTACAAAAGCAAGCACAGATGTAAGGCAGCATAGATATGTGATTTACTACTGAAGAGGAGCATTATCAGTTCAAGGATGTTTAAGCCCAGGGCGGTGCTAAAAATGGCACTTTTGCAGCAGACAACCAAAGTGTGCGGGGTGGGGGTGGGGTTGGGGTGTACGTACACAACAACAAATATTTCAGCATCTCACCTTAAAGTTGGCAAGGACACGGGATGTAAAACACAGAAGCGGTCGAGATAAATAACAACTCCACACACTCCACACTTCCCATCACTATATGTTATGATAGATCTCCTCTCCAACTGCCTTCAAGCTATGTTACTGTCTTCAGAACATCAAAAGTTGCAAAACCAAAGCATAGCAACCCTTGCATCACCACAGGCTGGCCGAACACAACATCAGAAGCTTGTGTGAGTCATTCAGATTGGGAATTCAATCTGTATTGTTAAGTAGCATTCACCCCAGATCAATCCATCTATTCTCACAAGTGGAAAATAGAAAGTCAATATGGATGGATATGAGAGGCTGAAGAACGAAGCAGTTGCAGCTTTAAACTGTTGAATGCGCCGTATAAATATTCAGCATCACCCACAAACATGCCACTGTGGTTTAAACCATTTATAACATGATAAATTAGAGAACAAAGCATCACTTTCTCAAATTCCCACATGAACACCAGTGTCAACCAACTGTTATTCTGCGCTCATCAGCTTCTGCCCAGAGATTAACACTGACTTTATTAACAAGCAGTCTTTTCATTCGTTATTTATAAATTTCACGAGTCGAATACTACAAGCAGTTATTATAATGATTAAAGCCAAGCTATCTTATGATACGCACTAAACTCAACAGTGATGAGCAATGTATTATATCACAAGATGGTTTGTTCTTTGGGGGTTCCAAATTGCACTTAGGTGTGAGAGCGAGTGTGAATAGTTGGATGTGTTTTGGCCCTGTAATGGTCTGGAAAGCTGTTCAAAGTGTACCCTATCTTCACACAGAGTAAGATGAGGTTGGAACCAGCCCGTTCTCATCCCAAATTAGGATAAAGCAGCTGAAAAAATTAATGAATTAATGTCTTCAGAGATTCGGCAAAACCTTTCCTTGCCCTTGGAAGCCGCACCCATCCACCCAAGGTTTGACTGCAAGTTTGTGCATGGTATGGTCCAGCCAATAGGAAGGTTTGTGCATGGTATGGTCCAGCAAATAGGAAGACGCCAAGTAACTCAAAACGTTTTGGTAACATTCCCCTGTGGTTATATTTTGGGTTTGTTATGGTTTTGTTAGGTTCTTGGAACGTTCTCAGAACGTTAAATTGTAAGTTTTCTTCTAACCTGTAGAAAACCTTCCGTCATAACCTTAGGAAAACATTTTCCGAATGTTAAACTCTAACTTGTAGAAAACCTTCCGTCATAATGTTCGGAAAACATTTTCCGAATATTTTCTTGACCCAAGTCTATACACATTTGCATGCAGTGTTCGTCTGGTGCTGGAGTTTCATTTGGAAATAGCTTTGGAAAACGTGCTCTTGAAAGCTACAACGTTTTTGTTCATATATGCAGAATCACATATTTGTGGATATTTTTACAAATATTAGATAATATTAGCTATTTCCCAGCAGGGCCAGTATGGTGGTATAGTGGTTAGCATGTCCAACTCATAGCAAGTAGGTCCTGGATGGCTTCAAGTCCCAGGTTCAGCAAGGGTGTGTCTGTTCTCCCCATGCTTGTGTGTTTCTCCTCCAGATACTCCAGTTTCCTCCCGCAGTCCAAAAACATGCACATTAGGCTAACTGGTTGTTCCAAATTTGCCCAAAGAGTGAATGTGTGTGTGTGTGTGTGTGTGTGTGTGTGTGTGTGTGTGTGTGTGTGTGTGTGTGTGTGTGTGTGTGTGTGTGTGTGTATGTGTTTTGACCCTGTGGTGGTCTGGTGAGCTGTTCATGGTGTTCTCTTGCCCAGTGCTGGCTGGGAGCAAGTCCGTGATTTCTCCACAGACTGTGATTGGTTGGCGTTTTTACAGAATTAAAGTGAACCAATAAGATAGATTTTTTAGACCTTATTTCAGTAATGATAAGTTATTGATTTCTGTTGGATTATGATGATCATTTCAACCAATATGGCAATTTGTCTACAGCAAAAATTTCACCAACCGCATCTTTGATTGCTGAACAATGTAAGCCATTCAAGCAGTGCATTCTTGAAATTAATTTCGTAATAAGCATACACTATAAAACAGGGGTCACCAACATGGTGCCCGTGGGCACTAGGTTGCCCGTAAAGACAACACAAGTTGCCCGCGGGCCTGTTTCACTGCTATATTTAGAACAGGTCCGAGGCTCCACAGTGCCGCTCTCCATCGAGTTACTATTTTTCTTTTTTTTTTTTTTTTGGCTATTTTTAAAAATCAAATCAATATCTTCACATAAGATGAATATCATTAATTATTAATAATAACATATTATTAAGGGTAAATTGAGCAAATTTATGATTTCAGAAGTGTGTATCGACCTGGTAGCCCTTCGCTTTCATTCGTACCCAAGAAGTAGCCCTCAGTTTCAAAAAGGTTGGTGACTCCTGCTATAAACAAACCTGTTTCAGATATGTTTCTTGGTAAATCATGTATATCTTCTAGCTGCAATATTTTTTGACCAGTTTACCATTCACAATAGGGTACAACTGGAACTCCTTTTTTTTCCTGAACAGGACCTCAACGGATGACATGCCATAATTTACAAGAATCTTTCACGTAAGAAAAAGCTATTAGTGCACTCAGTACATTTCATTTTCAAGACAATTTGCATCTCAGTGCACTCATACTTATTGCACTTATTATCACATTTATCAAAGTCCAACATTTTTTGGCATGTACTCAATGACGGACATGTATTCTCTGTTTTTGATGTTGTGATGTGAATATGGTTTTGTTATGACAAGTTTTGACCTCAGGACCTTCTTGCTTTGAGGCGGATGTGCTAACCAATACAATACTGTGTATTCACCCACGACAACTCTACTTCTAGTTTTATGGCGATATATTTCAAGCAATAATACTAAAAATCAAAAATAATTTTTCTTCTGATTCAAACTTTGCTTAAAATGTCTTCAGATACAGGTTGTGAATTTTTTTCAATCATGTTTCCTCTCCTTCTTAAAAAATAAATGAAGAAAAACAACACAACACAAAGAAATTGTAGTGTAGCGTGATATTCAGTACACGAAGACTCGTACTGCAAGATTGTTAATAAAAATGGGTTTGTGAACATGACATCTGAGAAAATCAGGTGTGGGAAAATTGCCCTTCTTGACTAGTTTTAATGGCATTATTTCATTATTATAATAGCTCATTCTACCAACAGGACATCCATATAGAACACATTGATTGGTCTGACAATGGTCTCAAATCCTTTAAATTGAACATTCTAAAATTACAGTCGGCCCTCTACTTACGAAAACCTCTGAACACGAAAAAAAAAAAAAAACAGGTTACAAAAAACATTTTCCTAAATTTTCATCTTCTTTTTATGAAAACTTCTTTTCCTTTCGGCTTTTCCCTTCAGGGGTCGCCACAGCGAATCATCTGCCTCCATCTCACCCTATCCTTTGCATCTTCTTCTCGAAAAGTGCCGAACGCGCCATTCAAAAATTAAAATGCGCCATTCAAATGTTCAAACAACACGTGAGTTGCTCTCTCATTGGCTGTCTCCCAACATCCCGCCCCGCTGGCCTCGCATTGGCCAGGAGAGAGCTGAACTGTACCCATACTTCCTGTACCCATACTTCCTGTTTGTAAACGTGTGAAGGAGAGTTGAACAGGACTGTTGGCTTGTGAGTTTTTTTGAGATTGATCATTGCAGTGTTATATTTCGTTATCCATCATGGACTCCAAGAAAGTGATTCCCGGTGACACCGAAAAGAAGAAGCAGGCTCCGTTATCAATCAAAGTGAAGCAGGAGATAATAAAAAAATACGAAAGTGGGATGTGCATTAGTGAAATCGCAAGGGAGTATGGCCGTAACCCCTCTACAATCAGGACGATATTGAAGCAGAAAGAGACCTTAAAAGCGGAGATACAGTGATGGAGGCGATTATTTCGAAATGATATTGAAGCAGAAGGAAGCATTAAAAGCGGAGATACAGTGACGGAGGCGATTGTTTTGGAAAAAGCAACCGCCATATTTAAGGACCTCGTGAAGGAGGGTGGGGGGGAGGGTTCTTCAGACCAGCAACACCCGGACTTTAAAGTGTTGCATGGGTGGTTCGAGAGATTTAAAAATAGGTAACTAATTTTCTTTTACTTTTAACACATACTTCATACAAAATTGGTGTACTTTTACAATTTGTAAAAGGTTTATGGGGTAGTCTTGGGAGCCTTGGAATGAATTACGCGTTTTACATGTAAAATGCACCTCTACTTACGAAAACTCCAGGTTATGAAAAAGGCTCTGGAATGGATTAATTTCGTAAGTAGAGGGCCGACTGTATATTATAAATAAATTGTATTTGTTTCATGACATATTCATAATAATAAGATACGAAACAGACTAAGGAGCTGCTGAAAAAGGAGGCAGCTTTTTAAAATGTGAGTTTCTTCTCTAAAGGCATTTCTGTTAGAGTAACCACCTCGTTTGTGCTCATTACACCAGAGACTGCATTTCATACACACATTCTGATTCACTGCTAATGACATGTTACAGATGTGTCTGTGAAATGGACTGGGAAAAAAAGTATCTCAAATGGAGATCAAGTCTAAGGGGGTATTTGACTCTGTGTAATCACCCATCATTGATGGGCTCCCAAATACATGATTTCAGGGCAGGCCTGGAAAGAAATTAGCCCCAACATTGCTTTCTCTTAATATATTGTGTGTTTTCTGACAACCATTGGTGGTGCTGGTGTACTGACAGTACCAGTCAAAGGTTTAGACTAGTACCATTCAATTATTTTCTGTGCCCCCCCCCACGGAACAAAAACAAAAACAAAAAACATTTCACACACCCCCTCCCCACCGCCCCGCGAGAGACAATAAATAGTACTATTTGTCTATAAAATTATTCGTATAAAATTATTCACCTCTGCATAACATTGTATCTTTATTAACATTAAAAACAAAAGAGAAAGAAATATAGTTCAACTCACAATAAAGAAAAAGTTCATCAAGATACCGGTTTAAAAATGTGTAAGTGAAACGATTTAAAGTGCACCAATGTGCCTGAAATAATTAAAAAAAAATCCTCATTTTCTTTATATACTCATTTTACTTATTTATGGCTTAATATCTTCGTCTCTCTCCACTTTTCTCTTCGTTCCTTTTAGAAAATGTTCAGTGTTGTTTCTTGAGGGGTTGTTTACTGCACTTCATATCGTTTGCTGGTGCGAAAAACCGCTACACCATGGGGCGCGACAATGAGAGCGCCACTGCCAACTACTGGAGTGGAGGTGCAATTACACTTAATTCTTGTACACAATTCCAGAAAAGCATGTTCCCCAGGGTCATCCCCCCCCGCCCCCAGCCGGTATCACACCACGCCCCACTGGCATCATACCCCGCCCCTCCCACTATTTGAGAAGCACTGGTTTAGACAGAACTTCTACTTCAGTTAAAATGTGTTGGGGTGCCCAGACTTGTGGCTGGTGTTGTATATTACAGCAGCTGTTATAAACAACTGTTCCTTCACCAACTCGTTTCTTTTTTTAATTCTCCTAAAGTCATGCTGAACGATCTGCAGTCAAAGTTGCAATAAGAGTGCAATTGGATTGCCATTCAACTTGAAATTTGGAAAATCAGGAACTTTGGTAATATCCAGCTTGTCTGATGTAATCCCACTAAACCCAGTTGATATAAAATAAATACTACATGTACAATTAATAAAATAATAAATATTTATAAATGACACTTTTTAGAATGTTTGTTCAGGGCAGTGGTGGTCTAGTGGTATAGGGCGCTGGATCGCTGATCCAAAGGTTGGGGGTTCGAGTCCCACTCTCCACAAGGTTGTCACTGTCCCCCCCCCCCAGTGTCGCTAACTGGGTTATCAAAGGCGGGCCATGTCTCTCACTGTCTATGGTGAGAGGCATGTAAAAGAACCATTGCTGACTTTCGTAAAGAGTAGCTGCAAAGCCGTCAGCGTGTTTCTGTCCCTTTCTAAAAAGGGTTGTGACAGGAAGGGCATCTGACATAAAAACCTCTGCCAAATCAGATGATTCGCTGTGGTGACTCCCGAGTAAAAAGGGAAAAAGCCGAAAAGAAGACAGACTTTTAGTATGTTTGTTCAGAAAACAAAAACATAACTGAAATTCTATGGAATATTTGGTGTTTCATGATTTCAATATCTAATCTCTGGTATGGCCCCCTCTTGACATCAGTCCCTGACCTAATAATGTTCTTATGGATTAATGATCACAAAACCCCACGGCCAACACTTCAAAATCATCAGAGTGGAACCGAATCTGGAGTTCAGTAATCAAGAAGCACATATGAGTGTTATGGTGAAGTGTGCATAAACTTTTGTCCACATAGTGTCCTACATGAAAATGTAAAAAGGCAACAGGAAAAAAAAACAATTCATGGTTTACCTTTCCATATCTTAACATTGCAGAGTCAGGTTGGGTGAGCTCAGTGCCATCTGTGATGATGTTGTTTGCTCCAACCGACTGTGATAAGAAAGTACGTTGCTTTGATTTACAATGCCCCCATAATTATTGGCACCCTTGATTAAGATGTGTTCTTTAGCTTGTAATAAGCTCAGTTTTTTTTTCTAAATTATATATATATACACACATACAACTTCTTTCTTCTTTTCCTTTTGGCTTTTTCCCTTTTTCAGGGGTCACCACAGCGAGTCATCTGATTTGCATGTTTGATTTGGCGTAGGTTTCTTTTACATCGGATGCCCTTCCTGACACAACCCTTTAGCAAGGGGCAGAAACACGCTGACGGCCATGCAGCTACTCTTTACAAAAGTCAGCAATGGAACCTCTCACCATAGACAGTGACAGACATGGCCGACCTTTGTTGACCCAGTTACCTGCACTGGGGGGACGGTGACAACCTTGTGGAGAGTGGGACTCGAACCCCCACCCTTAGGATCAGCGATCCAGCGCCCTTTATTATTAGGCCACCACTGGACCTTTTTAAATAATATGGGACCACAATGAAAAAAAAAGATGAAAATCCAACCTTTAATTTAATGCATTTATTTATTGGGGGAAAGAAGTTCCACATTAAGAAATAATTATTTTAAATCAAATCATGTGTACCACAATTATTAGCAGCCCTGATGTTAACACTTTGTACAACTCACAAATTGTTGCAAATGTGTTAACAGTGAGCTTTGGAGAATTTTTTATTTCTCTTACCATCCACCTCATTGTGTGTGGCGGCAAAACAACCTCGCGTCCTCATCCAAGCTTGTTTCCCACTGTTCCAGTTGTTTTAAACTTCTTAATGACTCCCCTGACAGTAGATATGGTGAGGTGCAGGCGAGGGGCGATTTTCTTGTAGGCATTGCCTAACTTGTGAAGTGCCAATAAATGTGGAACAGATAATTTTATAAAAAATAATTATTTCTTCGTCAGGGACTTGTTTCCCTCTTAAAATTCACTTGAGTTGAAGGTTACATTTTTCGACAATTTTCATTGTGAAAGTAGCTTCTGCAATAAAAATTGAATTTATTTTAAGGCTTTTATTAGATCTTGACCAGGGGTGCCAGCATTATCGACTCAGGATATTGTTTTTATGCCCCCAATAACAGACTAATTATACCCCACCATTCTATCATTGATGTGGGCAGTGGTGGTCTAGTGGTATAGGGCACTGGATCACTGATCCTAAAGTTGGGGGTTCAAGTCCCACTGTCTACAAGGTTGTCACTGTCCCCTCCCAGTGCAGCCAACTGGGTTATCAAAGGCGGGCCATGTCTCTCACTGTCTATGGTGAGAGACATGTAAAAGAACCATTGCTGACTCTCGTAAAGAGGAGCTACAAAGCCGTCAGCGTGTTTCTGTCTCTTGCTAAAGGGTTGTATCAGGAAGGGCATCTGACGTTAAAAACCTATGCCAAATCAAACATGCGATTCAGTCGCTGTGGCGACTCCTGATGAAGGGGAAAAGCCGAAAGGAAATCTCTCATTCTATCATTAATATACGAGGAGTATATTTATCAGCAAATACAGTGGTACCTTGACTTACGAAATTAATCTGTTCCGAGGGCAAACTCATCAAAAGTCAAAATGTTTCTTAGATTGAACAAAAATTACAGAAACCTCCACCATCAAATGATCTGTGCATTAAATGCACTGAAGTTTCATAAAGTTAAGTAGTTTCCTTTTTTTTTTTTTTTTTTTTTTTTTTTTTCCCAAAACTCAGAGCCATCAAGGGTGCTTTTTTTTTTGTTAAACTTACTTAGCAGCAATGCTGTGTGAGATTACGGGTGGCATAGCCCTCTCTGTCAGCTCCTCTGGCTTGGATTTACTCTCACAGGGCTGTGCCATGAAAGTGCTAAAATGTCCTGCGTGACAACAACAACATCTGTCTCTCACAGCAGCCACTGAACAGAATGCTGTACCCAGGCTGTGCTTGACTCCGAAGAGAAAACTGCGCTATGAAACTCATTTTCCTTACAGAGCTCATTGACAGTATTCCTGTGTGGGTCTTACTCAAAAGTTTATACATGAATCAGTAATATCAAACCATTAT
This sequence comes from Plotosus lineatus, assembly GCA_024760905.1. Lineage (NCBI taxonomy): Eukaryota > Metazoa > Chordata > Actinopteri > Siluriformes > Plotosidae > Plotosus > Plotosus lineatus. The sequence goes on along the minus strand of CM045747.1, from coordinate 18,293,643 downwards.
GTTAAGCAAATAATGTGCCTCTTTGCGTCAATACACCCTGCATTACTTTTTAATGTTGGCCCTAAATCTGCTAGACTGAAACGTCAAGGCTAATCACCTCCATGTTTCTCGACCAGACTAGAAACAATGAAGCACCTTATTCTCGTTTCAAGTTGAAGTGTCTCTGTTCGCTCCCTCATGGCCTATATGTCAGGTCCAGAGACCACACACATATTAGAAGGAAGTTTGGAAATGGCTTTCCAAATGGAACATCATTGGAAAAGTCATAAATTTGCCCTGACAAAGCCATCTAACAGCATGCAATCAATATTGCAATATTCGAGTGGCAGTATAATATATGAGAAAGTCGAGAACAAATAGTGAGCACTCAAAGACTGGCTTTAATATACATCAATGCAAGAAGAAATACAAATTTCTCTCTCTTTCTCTCTAATGATATATAATTTAACATCCATGAAGGTAAAAGCTTAGTTTGAAACTGACCAACTACACAACGGAGAGCAAAAATGTTTAAAAGTTCAGAGTATTAAAAACACAGAAGACATTCAGGAAAGACCTTTCCAGTAAGTGAATAAATTATTACTACAACTGCTTGCTTTCTGTGTAAGTAAGGTAAGGTAAAGTCCGTTGGGCTTTTTACACCCAAGCCATAGTGGCTCATCAGGCCGGTGCTTATCCCTGGTTTCTGTAGTGTGAAGCAACTAGGAGTTCAGCTCCTCCTGGATGAGACGCTAGTCCATCGCAGGTTACCTTCCCAGTATATTTTTACTGGTACCATTTATACTGCTGGGTGAACAGAGGCTCACTTGTGGTTAAGACCTTGCCCACTGGGTCTTAGCACAGTGAGGGTCTCAATGGGATTCGAACTCACGACCTCCTGATCATGAGCACAGCACCCTAACCACTACACCACCGGCCCCACTTGTGTAAGTAAAGGTATCTGAAATTGATGTTGCAATCCACAAATAAGACACGGAATAATCATCAGTGAGTAATCTTTCAAAATCACATTATGGAAGAAGATCTGTAGAGTATAGTTTTAGTTTTAGAAGTTCAGTTCAGTTCAGTTTCTGTAAACGCTTGATCGTAGTTTGGGTCGCGGGGAGGCTGGCGCCCATCCCAGCTGACTCCGGGCGAGGGCAGAGTACACCCTGGACAGCGCACCAGGCCATCGCAGTACGGAAACATGCTGATGGCTTTGTAGCTACTCTTTACGAAAGTCAGCAATGGTTCTTTTACATGAACCTCACACCATGGACAGTGAGAGACATGGCCGCCCTTTGATAACCCAGTTAGCCGCACTGGGGGGGACAGTGACAACCTTGTGGAGAGTGGGACTCGAACCTCCAACCCTAGGATCAGCGATCCAGCACCTTTTACCACCAGGCCACCACTGCTCAATGATTGAACACATGCAATGTTGCATTCTGGGACATGCAGTCTTCATGCTGCTTACCCATCTACTTTCCAACCGACTCTTCTTCCATTCCACTCTGTAGCCACAAGGCTTGTTTATTTTATTACTTATTTAAAATGAATACAAACATGAACAGAACTAATCCTTATTATTCAATAATATATTTAAAGCCTATAATATCTCATCTAGTGAGTATTCCAATCTCGATGCAGTAGTTCCTGGAATTGTCCCAAATCCAACAGACCATGACCAGAATGAATTGAAAAATGATGATGAATAATTTAGCATCGAGTAAGAACCACTTTTTGAAATTGACCTGAATGATTTGTTCAGTCAATATCAGATCAATATAGATTAAAAACACCTATGTTTTGATATTCATTTCATTTGAATATAACATGTACTGTGTTAGGTCAACTAAAAAGGAATAAAACAACAACCCTTAAACTCATGCATATTATTTGAACAGACCCGAATGCAATGCCGTTGCCACTATTTTCATCGAAAATATTTTCATGGTTAATTATTGAGTGCCTTTTGAATTTTGTTTTCACAAGATGATTAGGAATTTTCACATAAAAATGTCAGAAACAACTTCGGAAATTAAAGGTTAATGTACATCAGCGAGAGAACTCTGTGATCATGCTGTGTCAGAAAAAACATTTACTTATTATTAAATCTAATTTAAATTATGGCTTGATAAAAACGCATTCATGTCATCAATTTTTAAAGAACAGCCAAAATAAACTTTCAACTTTTTTTTTTATTCCTCAAACATTCTGACTTTCTGGAAGTTATTTCTGTCATTTTTCTCAGAAATTTTGACTTTTAAACTGAAATGATAGGTAAGCAGACAGTGTTTTCCTCTGGGCGCGTTACTTCACCCTGACATTTGAGCAGCAGTTTGAAAAGAGCGGTCGGCTGGAACTGCCTGCCTTGGAAGGACCACATGGTAACCGCAAATCTCTCTGGCTGGATCAGGAAAATATATCCAGTGATTGGGAATTTTCCATGACTAGATTATGGCCAAAATTCATTAAAAAAAAAAAAAAAAGAGAAGAATACATGCTGTATAAGTGTTCCTCGGGACACCAGAGTCTACATGCTGACTTATTAATATGTTTTGGGGCTGCTATCAGTTTTTCTACTGCATCGGGGCTCCTGATAATTGCATCTCATTGCAATTATTCCTTCATCCCATGTCCTTCAGCCTATAACCAGGAAATCAATTTAAGTCTGGCATCTTTATTTAAGCATCAATTCTTTCAATGCACTTGAAGAAATCAGGGACCGGGTGGATCGGACGTTTCTAAATTGATGATATGCACAGAGGTGTTAGTGTACGAAACTATTGTGAGCACAAAATTTAAATGCCTCCCACCCCACCTTCCTTGCAAAAAAAAAAAAAATCCATTAAATTGATTTATGATAATAGCCAGAAATTTAATTGTGTGATTTATTTTCACAATATTTATAAATAAATCCCTTAATTAAAATTCAACTTTAGCATTCCTTGTTTTAAAAACAATCATATGACAAATTAAATGTTATTCTGACATCAACATGTGATGTACATGTGCAATAATGATGAAGATTAATTAATTGTTTAATCATTGTTATGTATGTAGATGAAGATCCATTATACAGTCACCACAATTCCAGTCGTGCTTCAGTGAGTAAGGATTTCTCATTTGGCAAAGGAAAGAAAGTAAATAAATGAGTGCAAATTATGAAATGAAAAGCAGAGGTAGGTTGTCACCCCCCCCCATATTTTGGCATATTCTGTCTCCTGTGTGGGTTTCTACTTCTGAGCGCTGAGCTATAGAAGCCAGACTGAGGAAAAACTGAGACAAATCTCCAGGAAGAGAATTTATGTTTGTGACTTAAAGGTGTAATTTTTAAAGCTTCTACAGTTACACATCTGAGTTTCTGAATGTTTGATCAGGAGATTGCAGTCTATTTAAACTATGTGTTCCAGGTCTAATGGTAATTAACAGAATACAGGGATCCCTCACTGCTTCGCGTTTCAATTCATGTGGCTTCAGTGCATCGCGTTTAAAAAAAAAAAATAAATAAATAAAATTAAAAAAAAAACCCGAAACAAACACAAAACAAAAAACAACCACCCCCCCATCAAACTTACATTATGTGAGGTGTGCATCTAAGTGTATGCATGCGCATCTGTGTGCACGTTTGTGTGTGTATTTATATTTTATTTACATCTTATGCATTATTTTTGAATGTTTAATTGTTATTATAAGCATTTATAGCAATGAATATGTATTCATTGATATTATATACACATATGCATGAGGGGGGGGGCACAAACCAGTGTCTCTCCCTCACGCCGGTCCCAAGCCCGGATAAATGCAGAGGGTTGCGTCAGGAAGGGCATCCGGCGTAAAACAAATTCCAAATAAACTATGCGAATCACAAGAAAGAACCACATACCGGATCGGTCGAGGCCCGGGTTAACAACGACCGCCATCAGTGCCGTCAACCAACAGGGTGCTGATGGAAATTGGACTACTGTTGGTCGAAGACGTCGAAGAAGGAGAGGCGGGAGGCGTGTCCGTTGCCAGAGAGAGAGAAGAGGAAAGGCATGAGTCTAGGACTGAAAGTAGGGACTTTGAATGTTGGAACTATGACAGGAAAAGGTAGAGAGCTGGCTGACATGATGCAGAGGAGGAAGGTGGACATACTGTGTGTTCAGGAGACCAGGTGGAAAGGTAACAAGGCTAGAAGCATAGGAGCAGGGTTTAAGCTGTTTTATCACGGTGTGGATGGGAAGAGAAATGGAGTCGGAGTCATCTTGAAGGAGGAGTTTGCCAGGAATGTTCTAGAAGTGAAAAGAGTGTCAGACAGAGTGATGAGTCTCAAGTTAAAAATTAAAGGTGTGATGGTCAATGTTGTTAGTGCTTATGCCCCACAGACAGGATGTGAGCGAGAAGAGAAGGAGAGATTCTGGAGGGAGTTAGATGAAGTGATGCAGAGTAGCCCCAGAGGTGAAAGAGTGGTCATTGGGGCAGACTTCAATGGACATGTTGGTGCAGGAAACAGAGGGACGAAGAAGTGATGGGTAGGTTTGGTATCCAGGACAGGAACGCAGAAGGACAGATGTTGGTAGATTTTGCAAAAAGGATGGAAATGGCTGTGGTGAATACCTTCTTCCAGAAGAGAGAGGAGCATAGGGTGACTTATAAAAGTGGAGGTAGGAGCACACAGGTAGACTACATCTTGTGCAGGCGATGTAATTTAAAGGAAGTCAGTTACTGCAAAGTAGTAGCGGGTGAGAGTGTTGCCAAACAGCATAGGATGGTGGTGTGCAGGATGATGCTGATGGTGAGGAAGGTGAAGAAGGCAAAGGCAGAGCAGAAGACAAAGTGGTGGAAGTTGAAAAAGGAAGAGTGTCGGGTTGTCTTCAAGGAGGAGTTGAAACAGGCTTTGGGTGGTCAGGAAGTACTTCCAGATGACTGGACAACTACAGCGAATGTGATCAGGGAGACAGGTAGGAGAATACTTGGTGTGTCATCTGGAAGGAAAGTAGATAAGGAGACTTGGTGGTGGAATGAAGAAGTGCAGGAGTACAGGGAGACACAGCGTAAGGCAAAGGTAGCAGTGTCAAAGGCCAAACAGAGCGCGTTTGATGACTTGTATGCTCGGTTGGAAAGTAAGGAGGGAGAAAATGATTTATACAGGTTGGCAGAGCAGAGAAATAGAGATGGGAAGGACGTGCAGCAAGTTAGATTGATAAAGGACAGAGAGGGAAATGTATTGACTGATGACAGAAGTGTGCTGGGAAGATGGAAAGAGTACTTTGAAGAGCTAATGAATGAGGAAAATGAGAGAGAAAAAAAGAGTAGAAGAGGTGACTGTTGAGGACCAGGAAGTAGCAAAGATTAGTAAGGGTGAGGTGAGGAGGGCATTGAAGAGGATGAAGAACGGAAAGGCAGTTGGTCCTGATGACATACCGGTGGAGGTATGGAAGTGTCTAGGAGAGGTATCAGTAGATTTTCTGACAAGAACATTTAACAAGGTCTTAGAGCGTGAGAGGATGCCAGAGGAATGGAGGAGAAGTGTGCTGGTGCCCATTTTTAAGAACAAGGGCGACGTGCAGAGTTGTGGCAACTACAGAGGGATAAAGTTGATGAGCCATACGATGAAGTTATGGGAAAGAATAGTGGAAGCTAGACTAAGGGCAGAAGTCAGCATTTGTGAACAACAGTTTGGTTTCATGCCAAGAAAGAGCACCACAAATGCAGTGTTTGCCTTGAGGATGTTAATGGAGAAGTACAGAGAAGGTCAGACGGAGCTGCATTGTGCCTTTGTGGATCTGGAGAAAGCATATGACAGGGTGCCGAGAGAAGAACTGTGGTATTGCATGAGGAAGTCTGGAGTGGCAGAGAAGTATGTTAAAGTGGTGCAGGACATGTATGAGAGATGTAAGACAGTGGTGAGGTGTGCTGTCGGTGTGACAGAAGAGTTCAAGGTGAAGGTGGGACTGCATCAAGGGTCAGCTCTCAGCCCCTTCTTGTTTGCTATGGTGATGGACAGGCTGACAGACGAGGTTAGACAAGATTCCCCATGGACTATGGTGTTTGCAGATGACATTGTGATCTGTAGTGAGAGCAGAGAACAAGTGCAGGAAAATCTAGAGAGGTGGAGGTATGCCCTGGAAAGGAGGGGAATGAAGATTAGCCTCAGTAAGACAGAATACATGTGCATGAATGACAAGGACCAAAGAGGAACGGTGAGATTACAGGGAGCAGAGATAAGAAAGGTGGAGGATTTTAAGTACTTAGGCTCAACAATCCAGAGCAATGCAGAGTGTGGAAAAGAGGTCAAGAAGCGTGTGCAGGCAGGTTGGAATGGTTGGAGAAAAGTGTCCGGTGTGATGTGTGATAGGAGGGTATCGGCAAAAATGAAAGGAAAACTGTACAAGACGGTGTTGAGGCCAACGATGCTGTATGGGTTAGAAACAGTGGCCCTGGGGAAAAGACAGGAGGCAGAGTTGGAGGTAGCAGAGATGAAAATGTTGAGGTTCTCTTTGGGAGTAACGAGGATGGATAGGATTAGGAATGAGCACGTCAGAGGGACAGCACATGTAAGACGTTTTGGAGACAAAGTCAGAGAGGCTAGATTGAGATGGTTTGGACATGTACAGAGGAGGGATAGTGAGTATATTGGTAATAGGATGCTGAGGCTGGAACTACCAGGCAAAAGGCCTAGAGGAAGACCAAAGAGACGATTCATGGATGTGGTAAAGGAGGACATGAAGGTCGTTGGTGTAAGAGAAGAAGATGCAAAGGATAGGGTGAGATGGAGGCAGATGATTCGCTGTGGCGACCCCTGAAGGGAAAAGCCGAAAGGAAAAGAAGAAGAAGATATGCCAGTGTGTGTGGGGGGTGATCCTACTTCGCGGAATTCGGTGGTCGGGGGGATCTTGGTCCCAATTAACCGCGGAAAGTGAGGGATCCTTGTAATAGATAAATATGATAGCTCCAAAAATAAATAAACAAGATAAATTAAAATTCGCAGTTTGTAGGAATGAACTCACATTACTGGACACTGATAAAAGGTGGACTGACAAATTGAGTTTTCTTTAGTGTCTTCTGTCGGCACCCTGCCTTTTCTCAATCTTTCCTCATCCCTCCTTCTGCCGGTCCTATTTTTTTCTGCATGCCGTCAATGCGTCATTTAGCTGAAAGGCTCCATCTGCTTGGCCTAACAGAGGAAGCACTTTTTTGGAAGTCCTGACTGAAACCAAAAGGGCTCTGAATGAGGGCTTAGAATTTTTGTTTTTGCCGCGATGCTTCAAAATCAGGCCATATAAAACTTCCCAATGTTGTGTGCTAGATAGAACATGAGAGAGTGACTACAAATAAAAACATGACTATGAAGAATTTGAAAAATTCTCTTCTGTGCATTTGTGAAAACGGTATATAGCAATCAAGCTATAAATATCTACCGTATTCGACATGATAAGCACCCAGGGAGCTTTAAAAATTGAAGTGGGTGGGCGCTTATTAAAATGTTACCAGCGGAGCGGAACAGTAAGTGCTTATTACCATCAAGGTGGAAAACATGAATAATAACAGAACAATAAAAGAGTTTTAGTGGTATTTGTATTATTCATTTTTTGATATCAACCAAAATACTTACATGAAACCTGAAAATAAACAGAAAATAGCATAATTAAAAAAAAAAGCCCCCCGTCTTCTTTTTTTCCTTTCGGCTGTTCCTTTCAACATTTTCCAGAAGTAAAATCAAGCCAATCAACACGAATGTCGACTTGACTACATGCCACGTTGAACCAATCAACACGAACATAAACAAAAGCACATGGCCAGGAATGTGCTGAAATGTATGAAGTTTGTGAGCAGGAGAATCGGGTGAAAAATACTCATCATCGCTTTCTGATAGGTCCATATCTGGCTCATCGCTCCATTCATTCAGAGCATCCCATAGTTTTGCTGTAACAGTTTCTAATGGTTCATCTTGTTGGACATTTACCAAGAGAACACAGCAAAATATTTTCCTGTTTTTTAAAGCACAACGGAACAATCAAATGTGTTGTTACTGATGAACATTATAGACATTCCCCAGTGGCAGCGGGTCTTGAAATACTGTGTAAGCTCACTTTTACAGGGAGTGAACGCCTGATTTTATGGTTACGAAGACTTGGCGAATAAAATTGGTAAGTTTGATCCACGATATTGCTCCTAGTACACATGGGCAGTTTTTAGACGTAAGATCAAAAACATTGGGGGGGGGGGACTTATTGGAGCAAGACACTTATTACATTATTATATTGAATACGGTATTATATATATATATATATATATATACAGGCAGCCTCAACTTAACGTGGTTCTGGACTTCCGACATTTTGACTTCACAACGGCACTAAATATATGTACGTAAGAAAATAGAGAAGGATTCAAAGTTACACCAGACAGACATCTTGAAATACTTCACCAAGGTGGAGAGGCCAGTAGAACCTGTACCTTCACTTGCGAACCCTACCACCTCATCAGATAATCCTAATAGTTATAGAACAGTCATTTAGAGATTTAAGGGGTATTGAGGGGTAAAAATCCGAATTGCACAGAATTCCGGGTTACGATGCGTCATAGGAACATAAGGGCCGCCTGTATATAACATATATTTTTTAAACCAATAAAAGTGACAGGAAAAATCCATAATTGAATGGTTAACATATCCTAGTGTAGAGTGATAAAGCAATATAAATTATAATGTTATACATCAGCAAATACGTGAGTGATATGCTAGCCACTGCATTTCAGGTCAGGTGTGCTACCTACAGTGATAAAGTTCCTGATGTTTAAACTTTAAACCAAACTGTACATTCGTCTGATCTTTCTCCATGTCAGCTACTGACGTTTACTCTCAGTTTGCCTGACGGGACCAGGCCGACATGAAAAAAATCTCTACTGAGACCTTCCATTTAAACATCAAGTTCAGAAGCTTGCTTTGCTCTAAGATCAGAAGAGCATGATCCTCTCTCTCTCTCTCTCTCTCTCTCTCTCTCTCTCTCTCTCTCTCTCTCTCTCTCTCATTTGCTCCTCCCTTGCTTCCTCCCTAGGGGATTATGTCAAGGGACTGGGCATCATGACAATAAAATAATAATAATACCCAGACATGACACGGCAATGCACAGGTGCTATATACTTATATATCACAGGCCATGTCCATTATTGATCATAGGAATAAGTCTTATTTAACTTCGCAGGGTTTTAATGATTTGTATGCTCTTTATCTTTTTATTCTTACATTGTGATCAGTATATCTATAATTTATTTGGTAAAATGTGGCGTAGACGTCTGCTGGAAATTGCCATACTGTCTGTCTTCCTTTCGGCTTTTTTCCTTTTACTCGGGAGTCGCCACAGCGAATCATCTGATTTGCACGTTTGATTTGGCAGAGGTTTTTACGTCGGATGCCCTTCCTGTCACAACCCTTTTCAGCAAGGGACAGAAACATGCTGACGACTTTGCAGTCTACTCTTTACGAAAGTCAGCAATGGTTCTTTTACATGCTTCTCACCATAGACAGTGAGAGACATGGCCCATCTTTGATAACCCAGTTAGCTGCACTGGGGGGGACAGTGACAACCTTGTGGAGGGTGGGACTTGAACCCCCAACCTTTGGATCAGCGATGCAGTGCCCTATACCACTAGACCACCACAATAAAATATATTATAGTACAATGCAATATATAACACAAGACAATACTATGCAATATAATATGATATTGTACAATATGGCAAAAAGTACATGGGATAAAGCCTTGCATCATTCTGAAAGGTTTCATTTCATGATAATCACGGACATGCTGTATATTATCTTATTTATTGCATGGCTACTTCCAAAATGCTGATTTGAAATCTTACAGAATCGATTTTAAAATGATTTTACTGCTTTCACTTCAGATTAGGTCAGACATAGAGCCTGCTACTGGTAACATGTGCCCAGTACAACTTGCCATTTGGCCAAGTAGCCGGCATCTAAACCATTTCTCCCACCAGTGTCCTGCTGGTGAAGAGGGTGGCATTTCACCCATCAGGATTAAAAATAAGACCTGAAGGAGGACAGATGACCTCACTGTGAGCCAACAGCCAAGCTGGGAAGGTTGGCTTCCAACACACTGTGGAGTAGGCCACTCCAAACTCAAACCTGCAACCACATACAGTGCTGCACTTGGTTTGTTTTTTGTTTTTTTTTTGTTGTTTGTTTTGGTTTTTTTGTACATTCAAAAAAAACTGTATTATAATAATATGCACCAAACTGTTAATCGGATGCACACTAAGGGTGGCCATTGACTTTTTTTTTTTTTTTTTTTGTTAATATTTTTATTGGAAATTAAGGCACATGCGATGTACGATGCACTTGTAGCAGTTACTGCACCAGTGTGGCCATACTTACAATCCAATCTTTTGTGCAGACAAATTTGTCAAATACTGAATGCTTCTAGATTGTGTGTTTCAAAGTCCAATGGCGATAGGGAAGCAGTGAGGGGAACAGGCAGAGGATGCCAGCTACAACCCTGCACAGTGGCGGCTTGAAAGGTGATGATCATTGGTCACACACATCTAGGGCAGATGTGACCCTCGTATCTTCCTCAGAATGTCAGAGCAGACCTATTTAACCTCTCTCCACATGGGGAAGGGGTTATAAAAGGTACTCCAAACATCGCCTGCCCTACTTTGTACTTGACAGAGTATCACAGCTGGCTCGTCATCCCTTAGCAGTAGATTGTAATTTGGTGCTTGGAATGTTCGAACACTGCTGGACACCAAAATCAATGACAGACCAGAACGTGGAACAGAATTGATTGCCAGGATGCTTGGCCAGTACCACATCGACATTGCAGCATTCAGTCAAACAAGGCTTTTAGGTGAACCACAACTTGAAGACGTTGGGGTGGTTACACATACTACTGGATTGGAAAAAAAGTAGGGCAAGCCTCGAGTCTCAGGTGTAGGATCTGTAGTTCGATGATCCAATTCCCAAAATTTGGAAACCTTGCCAAAGAGCATGAATGATCAACAAATGATGATGCACACCAGTCTCTCAAAAAAAATCAGCAGGCGACCATTATCAGTGCATATGCACTGACAATGGCTCACACAGATGAAACTATAGAGGCATTTAATGAAGAACTCAGCAGAATTATCAGGTCTGTACCACACAGCGACAAACTCATCCTGATGGGAGACTTCAATGCCAGAATTGGCACAGACAGTGAAACCTGGTATAAAACTATAGGACGCCATGGCATTGGGACGCTAATTCCAGTGGTCTACTGCTTTTATCCAAATGTGCGGAACACAAGCTGGTTATCGCAAATACAATCTTCCAACAGCCTAACAAGTTCAAGACAACCTGCATGCACTCCCGCTCAAAGCAATGCCACATGACAGATTACGTTATGGTACGAGAGAAAGATCTTAAAGACATAAGGATTACACGTTCCATGAGAGGTGCAGTTTGTTGGCCTGACCACAGACTCATCAGAAGCAAGATGTCCTTACACACCACAAAGAAACTTCATAGAAGCCGATGTAAATCAACCAGAAAGCTTAACACGGCCGGTCTTGAAAAGCAGTGATGTAAGTGATGCTCTTCAACAAAAACTGGAAGTGACCTTCGTAAACCAAGATGACTCTGATGGCACAGATACTGAGAGAGCATGGAAACAGCTCAGAGATGCTAAGTACACCACTGCAGCAGACGTGCTAGGGTTTGTGAAGATAAAACATCAAGATTGGTTCTATGAGAATGACTCTGAAATAAATGAACTTATGGATATCATGCATGCTACCCACGCTGCCTATATGCAGACAAAACATCAACATAGGAGAGGATCAAGCTCGTACAAATGAAGCAGACAGTGCAAGGAAAGCTACACCAAATAAAAGATCAGTGGTGGGAGAACAAGCCCAGAGAGTTTCAAGAAGCAGTGAACAGACATAATACAAAACATTCTTTCGGGATTTGCGCGCTCTGTATGGTCCTAGAACTAACGGGAGAACTCCCATTTATTCCACTGATGGAAAAACTCTGCTCATTGACAAAAAGGAAATACTCTTCCGCTGGGTCGAGCATTTCAACTATCTCCTGAACCCTGAGTCAAATATGTCTGATGAAGCAATTGACCTTATACCTCAGCACCAAATCCTCAAGGTACTACGTGAGCTCCCATCCCTGCATGAAGTGAGAAAAGCAGTAAAGGAAGTATCATCTGGGCATGCACCTGGGCCTGATGGCATCCTGGCAGAAGTATACAAGCATGGTGGTCAGTTTATGGCCAAATAACTTACCAAACTCTTTGATATCACACGGAAGTAGAGGGCTGTACCTCTGCAATTCAAAGATGCAGCCATTGTCCATCTCTACAAATGAAAAGCAGGAGGATCCCACTGTAACAACAAACTGGCATGGCATTGTTGTTGCTACTATCAATAGCAGGGAAGCTGCTAGCGCACGTTATTTTGAATAGGATGATCACCCATCTTGTGTCTGCTATATATCCAGAGTCACAATGTGTAGAGCAACAACACACATGATATTTTCAGCCCGTAAGATGCAAAAAAATTACCATGATTCAAATAAAACTTGTACACTTGTACATAGCGTTTGTAGATCTGATTAAAGTGTTTGACTCAGTAAGTCAGTGCTTCTCAAATAGTGCGATATGATGTCGGGGGGGGGGGATACCAGGGGTGGCGCGTATGACCCTGGGGAACATGCGTTTCTGGAATTGTGTACGAGAATTAAGTGTAATTGCACCTCCGCTCCACTAGTTGGCAGTGGCGCTCTCATTGTCATGCTGTGGTGTAGCGGTTTTTCGCACGAGCAAACGATATGCAGTGCAGTAAACAACCCCTTAAGAAACAACATGGAAAATTTTCTAACATGAACGATGAGAAAGGTAGAGAGAGATGGAGATATTAAGACAAGAAAGTTTAAATAAAGATGTATTTTTTAAAATTTCAGGCAGATTGGTGCACTTTAAATTTTTTCTGTTACAGATTAAAAAAACAATGTTAATCAAGTTTTTCTTGATTGTAAGTTGAACTATATTTCTTTCTTTTTTGTTTATAATGTTAATAAAGTTACAATGTTATGCAGAGGTGTACTAATAACAATTTTATAGGCAAATAATGCTATTTATAGTCGGGTGGTGAGGCGGCTATGGAAACTATTTCACAGGATTGGATGACCAGAAAGGATGCTATCTCTAAGCCACTCCTTTCATGATGGAATGATGGCAAAGGTTCAAGAAAATGGAGAATTTTCAGATCCTTTCCCAGTTAGAAATGGCACAAAGCAAGGATGTGTGTTAGCTCTAACATTTTTCACGATCGTTTTCTCTGCCATGCTCATAGATGCTTTTGACCAAGTTGACAGAGATACATTCAATTCCACACTGTCACAACCCGTTCAACCTGAGATGCTTTATTTGTGAGTTTTTATTTGTTGATGACTGTGCACTTATTGCTCGTTCTTTAGAAGACATTCAGTGCATCATGTTTTTCTACAGAATCAAAATGCTTTGGTGTTACGTTCAACATTAAGAAAACAGACATAAAGTACCAACCAGCACCAGGAAAATTTCACTGTGACCCTGCTCTAAATATTGATTGCACGAACCAAACATCTGACAAGAAATTCTGCTATCTTGGAAACTTCCTCTCTCCACAATCCACAAATTGATGATGAAATAGCTCAATGCTTGGCAAAAGCAACCTCAGCATTTGGCAAGCTGACACACTATGGAAAGAGCATGGGGTACGCCTCGGTACAAAAATCAAAGTCTTCCAAGCTGTAGTGCTTCCAATACTCTTGCATGGCTGTGAGACGTGGAAACTCTACAGACGGCACATTGAACAGTTATTCCGATTCCACATGCGATGCCTTGACACAATCTGCAATTTAAAATGGCAAGCCAAGGTGTCCAATGTCGAAGTGCTTGTGAAGTGTAAACTGACTGGCATTGAAAGCTTTCTTGTAAAGGACTAACTAAGTTGAGCTGGGCATGCTGTTAGAATGGAGGACTCCAGACTCCCTAAGGCGATTTTCTACAGCCAACTTAAGTAAGGCATTCGTCATCTCGCTCAGGCACTGCTAGGCTACAAACACAACCTCAAGTTCAACCTGAAAGCACACTGACACCAAACCTGGGAGGTTGCATCTAAAGACAGGGCACTACGGAGATACACCTCATACAGCAGCAAAGAACCTCGAACGGCAACGTATTGAAGCCTTACGGCATATACGGGAAAAACGCAAAGCACACACATCAGCAGTGTAGCATGTAGCTGCACCTGCAACAAAATCTGCGAGTCCAAAGCTGCATGAGCCATCCAGAAAAAGATGCACAACAAACAAGGAGTAAGTATTGCAGTACTGACAGAATACTCATTTGTCGAACCGACAAGAGAATCCATTGCTGCTTCTATTAATGACGCTCTCTATAGCAACAGTCTGCTATAAATAACAGATCACTGAATACAGCAATTCACTAAACAAAATAGACTATGCAAATGAGTTTTGTAATAAAAAATAATAATATACGCAGGTAAATCCAAAAGTTTGTGGCTCAGATATAAAACCTCAACAATTTTACAAGTTTAATAACTTTATTTCACTACATAATATCCCTGAACATTAATACACTAGTTCCAGCGATGCTCCGACTTTACAATTACATCTCTGTAGAAGCTGGCATGATGCTCCTCTAAAAAGGTCTCTACAGCCTCGATGACTTCATTATCACTCACAAAACATCATCGTTGAAGTTCCAATTTGACCTTGGAAAACAAATAAAAGTCTGCGGGTGCAGAATCAGGCAAATAAGGCGGGTGTGGTAGAAATTCCAAGCTACACTCGGCTGTGGCAGCAACAGTCACCTGTGAGGTGTGAGCTTTTGCACTGCCCGAAGCAACAAGACACCCGGAGTACAGACCAAAATAACTCGACTAAATTACAACTATAACTTTGACTGAATATTATTAGGACAGATTGTAGTGTGAAAATCAGTACCGATCCAAAACTACAGTTCAGTTCAGTTCATTTTCTGTAACCGCTTAATCCTAATTTGGATCGCGGGGAGGCTGGTGCCCATCCCAGCCAACTCTGGGTGAGGGCAGAGTACACCCTGGACAGCTCGCCAGGCCATCGCAGGGCGGAAACACGCCGATGGCTTTGCAGCCTACTCTTGTCGAAAGTCAGCAATGGTTCTTTTACATGCCTCACACCATAGACAGTGAGAGACATGTCCAGCCTTTGATAACCCAGTTAGCTGCACTGGGGGGGACAGTGACAACCTTGTGCAGAGTGGGAATCGAACCTCCAACCTTTGGATCAGCGATCCAGCGCCCTATACCACTAGACCACCACTGCCCCCCCTGATACAAAACTAGCATAACGCAAAATGTATAAGGCTACAGACTTTTGTATCTACTTGTAGTGATGTAAGTACAACTACAAACTAAAAACAAGGACAAGTAAAAATAGTTTGAGCAGATAACACAGTTACATTTCCTTCCACAGTGTTCATGGCTCCTATTTTTCTGCTTTCAGTAAAAGTCTTTTTAAACAATCATTCATTCATTTTCTGAACAGCTTAATCCTAATTAGGGTCGTGGGGTGGCTTGCACCCATCTCAGCTGACTGTGGGCGAGGGAAGTGTACACCCTGGACAGCTCACCGGTAACAAGTAATTGTTCACATCCAGCACCTTGCCACCGGGCTATCACTGTTCAGTTCAGTTCATTTTATTTAACTGATTAATCCTAATTAGGGTCGTGGGGAGGCTGGTGCCCATCCTAACCGACTCTGAGCGAGGGCAGAGTACACCCTGGACAGCTGACCGGGCCATCGCAGGGTGGAAACACGCTGACAGCTTTGCAGCTACTCTTATCGAAAGACAGAACCTCACACCATAGACATGAACCTCACACCATAGACAGTGAGAGACATGACCGGCCTTTGATAACCTAGTTAGCTGCCCTGTGTGCGTGTGTGTGTGTGTGTGGGGGGGCAATCACAACCTTGTGGAGAGTGGGACTCGAACCCCCAACCTTAGGATCAGCGATCCAGCGCCCTATATCCCTTGGCTAGCACTGCCCGTTAGTTAAACTTCTTCTTCTTCTTCTTCTTCTTTTACTTTCGGCTGCTCCCTTCAGGGGTCGCCACAGCAAATCATCCGCCTCCACCTCACCCTGTCCTCCGCATCTTCTTTTCTGACTCCAACGACCTTCATGTCTTCCTTCACCACATCCATAAATCTCTTCTTCGGTCTTCCTCGAGGCCTTCTGCCTGGTAGTTCCAACCTCAGCATCCTACTGCCAATATACTCACTATCCCTCCTCTGTACATGTCCAAACCATCTCAATCTAGCCTCTCTGACTTTGTCTCCAAAACATCTTACGTGGGCTGTCCCTCTGATATACTAATTTCTGATCCTATCCATCCTCGTTACTCCCAGGAGACCCTCAACATTTTCATCTCCGCTACCTCCAGCTCTGCCTCCTGCCTTTTCCTCAGCGCCACTGTTTCTAACCCATACAACATCGCTGGCCTCACCACCATCTTGTACACTTTTCCCTTCATTCTTGCTGACACTCTCCTATCGCACATCACACCGGATACTTTTCTCCAACCATTCCAGCCTGCCTGCACACGCTTCTTCACCTCTTTTCCACACTCTCCATTGCTCTGGATTGTTGAGCCTAAGTACTTAAAATCCTCCACCTTCGTTATCTCTGCTCCCTGTAACATCACCGTTCCTCCTGGGTCCTTCTCATTTACACACATGTATTCTGATTTTCTGAGGCTAACCTTCATTCCTCTCCTTTCCAGGGCACACCTCCACCTCTCGAGATTTTCCTGCACTTGTTCTCTGCTCTCACTACAGATCACGATGTCATCTGCAAACATCATAGTCCATGGAGATTCTTGTCTCACCTCGTCTGTCAGCCTGTCCATCACCATAGCAAACAAGAAGGGGCTCAGAGCTGACCCTTGATGCAGTCCCACCTCCACCTTGAATTCGTCGGTCACACCGACAGCACATCTCACCACTGTCTTAGTTAAACTATTACTTGTAATTGTGTCTGAAATTGTGTCACCATAGACAATGAGAGACATGGTCGGCCGTTGATAGCCCAGTTAGCTGCACTGGGGGTTTATGAACATCAATCAATCAATCTGGGTGCCGTGCCAGAATTCTGGTGTAGGCGGCAGCCATAATAGCTTGTCATGGCTGTATACGAAGGGCAAAAAATCCGCAGTAGAGTTCCAAAGTTCTTTCCGCAGGGTGTTTTATTGAGACACCATCTCTTGTTAGCTGGCCGTTAACTCTAAAGAGTTCATCCGCCCTTTGATAGGTCTTGTTTTTATTTCTACTGGGTTGCTAGCCACCCTCGTCACCAAATTTGGAAATTTGGATTTGAAATTTGGAATTAGCTTCCAACTGGATACTTGCTGCCGTGAGGAACAATGGGCCTGTGCAGTGATTTACTACAAGTACAATATTCATAATACAAGCATGATTTAATGAGAATCTGTAAAAACTATGAAAAAATGTCACCTGTCCAGGGCATACCCCGCCTCTCACCCTCTCACCTCAAGTCAGAGGGGATTGGTTTTTTGCTTGGCCAGACCAGAAAATAGATGAATGGATGTCAACATTTGATCTCTTTGCAAATATTCCACGATATAAAGAATTTTAGCATGTGTTACTTTTGCGTGTTGTATTTTCACAGTGTTTCAGCTGTGTTCTCTTTGTTGTATGACTCTGTTTTCTCTATGTATGATAGCAGTGTCTCAGCACTGGCTCTGTTCCGTGTGGGAGTGCCTCTCCTCCCCCTTGTGTTGAAAGAGTTTCTCTTCTCTCTCAGCAAGTGCCCTAAAAACAAGCCTCTAATCGCCTTCACGCCCACTCCGCACAACTCTCTACAGCACAGGGGCCGGGCTGCGTTAATCAGTTCAAAACATGCATCCTTCCTTCCTCTGGTGTCAGATGCCACAGGAGCAGAGATCCGAACCCCAGAGATCGCAATAATGCAAATAGCGCATAATTATCGGCTTTCCCCTCCCAATGTGTCTTCCATTGTTCCTTGGCCCCTTGAACACGGCATGCAAATTTTCTCTGAAGCAACACAAAAGCCGAAGTAAAGAAATGCTCAGGTTTCAGCATTTAGAATTAATAAAGAGAGAAGGTAAAATAAACAAATAAATAGACTTGATATAGTTAGAAGGTACTGAAATGAAGTTGCACGTCAGGAGTCGATGTGGTTAGCCTGGGGTAGCACTCAGTGAGGACGGCCACCGTTGTACCCTTTACTTAATCAAATGAAAAGACACACACTGCAGACAGATCCACTTCCTCTCAAAGGCACACAAGTTCACTACCTTGCTGAATATGGAAGTAAAAATGTTTTCTATGCATGAACTATTTGCGAGTGAAAACCTAATTGCATCATGCTGTGCATTTACCTCCTCAACACAAGGGGATGTGTATGAGCGGAATTAAATGCTACACGTGTATCACAGACTTGCTTTGTTTTCTAAGCATCTGTGTTTGGCTCTGAACATCTGATAACAAGACCAATATTAGCCTGCTGCAGCTGGTTAAGCCACCATCAGGGAGAGGCTATTGATCTAGTCATTGTATATTTGTACCAAGCCTATCACAAATGCAACAAAGAATAAAACCCTTCCGTGTTGCTTTGTGACAACAAATTATGCCAGTAACACTTCAACCTATATTATGTGTTACTCAATGGAGAAAAAATGAGGTCGATTTAACTGCATAAGCAATTGATATCAATGTTGACTAAAGTTAATTATCAGTCCAAGGAGGTAATGAAAACCTTTCCTTTGTTACAGTTTTTGTTGAAAAGATAACTGGAAGATAATTTACGGTTATTCCCTGAAGGCACAGTGGATGCTGAATAGTACTATTGAGTGACTATTCAATTCAGTCAATTCTACCCCCAGCAAGCCTGAGATTAATTATCGGTTTAGTGCAGTGCTTCTCAAACAGTGGGACGTGGTGTGATGCCGGGGGGGGGGGGGCACGGTGTGATGCTGGGGGGCACGCGTATGACCCTGTGGAACATGCGTTTCTGGAATTGTGTATGAGAATTAAGTGTAATTGCACCTCCACTCCAGTAGTTGGCAGAGGCGCTCTCATTGTCACGCGGTGTAGCAGTTTTTCGCATGAGCAAACGATATGAAGTGCAGAAACAACACGGAAAAATTTCTTACAGGAACGAAGAGAAAGGTGGAGAGAGATGACGATATAAAGACATAAATAAGTTGCATGAGTTTAAATAAGGATGTTTTTTTTTTTTCAGTTCAGGCACATTGGTGCACTTTAAATCTTTTCTATTACAGATAAAAAAACAAAACAATGTTTTTCAACAACAGTTTTTCTTTATTGTAAGTTGAACTATATTTCTTTCCTTTTTTGTTTTTAATGTTAATAAAGATACAAGATTATGCAGAGGTGTACTAATAGCAATTTTATTCACTAATAATACTATTTATAGTCGCTTGTGGGGCGGTGGGGGGTGTGTGTGTGTGAAATGTTTTTTTTTTTTTCTTCCTAAAGGGGGTGCCACAGAAAATAATTGAGAAGCACTGGTTTAGTGTATACAAAACAAACAAACAAAAAAAAAATGCACACCAAAATAAAGTTTAAATGGTTTATTTTTGAAAATTATAAAGTCCGTTGGTGGACATTCAGGGTCAGCAAAGCCTTCTGCTGGCCTAAACTCTATCAGAAGCACTTGACCTACATTTACAACCTAGATTCTAGTGCTTGGTCCATTAAATTGTATTAATGTATTTCCAACAGTCTATTCTCTTCAATTCGTAGTGTGTCTCTTGGGTACACTGCTTTCAGTCCATGAATGTAGATGTTACATTTTTTTTTTTTTTTTTTTTTTTTTGACCAATCAGATTTCAGTTTCTATGTGGTACCATGTCAATCAAATCTGCTCAGGGCCTTCAGTATCAGTATTGCTGGCCGCTATCACTTGAACTGTATGAGCAACCGGGCTGCGCCTCACAGGGCCAGCGAACTGGCCTACAATAACGTCAGCATTTTTCAGTCCTCTGATTGGTTGGTCAGAGCAAACCGAGCTGAATAGTCTGCAGTGACTTGCACACAATACATTTAAGTTAGAATGCTTCACGCACACAATGGCTGACAGAGGAGCATAATTTAACTTGGTGTCAGAGATTCTTAAAAATTAATTTTCAAGGCTGACTTTTCCAGAAAAGCTAGACGCCATAAGGAAAGGTTGAGGAAGTGGAAGTAAGGTTTGATTATTGATGATTATGATTATTACATTTGGCTGAGTGCAAATTTACCAGCAGTTCTGTAATGCTTACAGTTACTAGCAGAAATGCGCAAAATGCCCCTCTCTCTCTCTGTGCTATGCCACGCCTTGTTGTATTGTTTTTATATATCATGAATGCTTTGTATAATTATGATGTGATAGTAATGGTATTAAGAGGTGGATTAAGTGTCCACTTAAGACCGAGGTACCAAATGCACCGCCCACCGTTAGTAAACACATGAAAATGTGTGAGGTCCAAGCACACATGTGCAGATGCAGAGCTGTGTGATAGCATCTCTTTAACTTTCTTCAAGAGTTTAGGTATATTTACATTTTTAGGTATATTTACACATTGACAGATGACAATATATAAAAAATAATGCATAAGATGTAAATAAAATATAAATGCACACACATACAGACGCGCTCCTCACATAAAAATGTAAGTAGTTTTGATGGGGGTTTGGGTTTTTTTGTTTATTTGGTTTTTTTTTTTTTTTTGCATAATTGGCCTTGTTTTGTGGCATTTTCCTTAACTTTTTCCCCTATTCTTCCTTAATTTCCTTATTTTTTTAATTCAATGAATATTTTAAAAAAAAAAATCGCGATGCTCTATAGCCACATGAATTGAAGCGCGAAATAGCGAGGGATCCCTGTCTCTACAACGTCAAAGCAGGTAACGTTACCCCATCAAGTCGCCATTATGATAACCGAGCGGAGGAGGGTGGAGTAGTGGGAAGAAAGAGGAGCATGCAGGTGAGACAGAAAAGAGTCAGCACCTACACATAGCAAGGTCCTCACCTGCAGCAACTGAAACAAATCAAGAACTCAATAATTGGTCTCTACAGCCTCAGCATGCACTGTATTTCCACCACAGACTGACTCCAAAGGCCATTGTCTTTCAAGACAGACAGATGCCAACATCACAAGAAAAACAACAATAAGAAAGCAAAATGAGATTTTTCTGATTATTCTTTTCATTGTAAAGTGTGATAGTGATCGCAGTGTCTGCCAGAATAATAAAGTGGACCAATCAGCTCGTACTGCTCCTATGTATTGTATACTAATTACAGTTATCTCTGAGGTCTATCAATAGACAAATGAAAACCTCTGATAAATTATCAAAATTCACCACGGTTGGAAAGCACCATATTCTGTCACATTCTTCAGAGAGAAAGAAAATTTGAAAAAAAAAAAAAATCTGTAATATCACCCAAGGCCCATTGTCTAAAGGCTTACCTTTGATTTATATGCAATTTGCATTGGGTTTGCTCCTGAACCTACTAATGAGAGCTCGTGCGCTGACTCATTACAGATAGTTCTGCCAGTTCATTTATTCCTTATCAGGCATTTGCTGATGAGTCTTGGGCCACGCAATCTTTACTAGTCAGCACAAAAGCTGTCGTGCCTCTGGGTGATAATGAAAAAGTGGCAGAGGCTTCACTTGCACACTGTGAAACACTTTTGCAGCTTTCTTCACTTAGGACAGGCCACTGGCACAGCCTATGGTAACGTGTAAAATCTGAGCAATCCATACAGGTGAGAGATGAGGCTGCTTTCCATGAGGTAATGCTGCAACTTTTTTGTCCTCTGGAGGAGAATGAAGAGAAAAAATAAGAAGGAATACATGAAAAGTCTCCACACCAGTGGCAGCCAATTTCTCTTCTTCTGACAAATAAAAAGTTGAAGCTTTCTGGGATCTGCAGGGTGATTTGTAACATGCGATAACTTTGCCCTAAATCAGAAAAAAATGGATATTATAACAATAACATGATTTTACTGCTCCATGCCAATGCAAGCTATTATTTACTAGCTAGTAATGGCACTGAAAGGACCACTAATGAAACCTGAAAGAAGTGAAAAAGTGTCATTTAATAAAAAAAAATATATTTTTAAAAAATCAAAACTAAAAACAAGTTATAAGCTGATAGAGAGGCGGTTGCGCTACATGAAGTGGTAACACCAAGAAAGTCCTCACGCAAACTCATTTATATTCATCTCCTTGACAACTACTTGGACGTGGAGACGCAACTGCACTGTGGAGAAGCCCCTCCCTGAGGCACATTGCTCAAACCCCCATGTGCGAGCTCATTCCTCTAGCTGTGGCCATCTAGCTTTTAGCCCGTGATTAGCTTTTTTGTTTTTTTTTTCATTGCAGTAATAGTAATCTCCACTTTTCTCTAGTTCCTCACAAGTTTCTCATTCATTCCGAACTTTATTTCTGCTGCTCGAATACCATTTTCTGCTGCATTTTTCGCTACTTGCAACTTGTAATCCGCAGAATAGGATTTTCTTTTTGGGGACATTTCTTCAGTGGTGGATGAGCAGGTACTGGTATCCAAGCCTAGAGTGCCCTCTTGTGGTTATGAGTGTAAAAATAACAAACATATGAAATTATGTTTGTTATCATGACAAACAGAATTCTAAATAATAATTTAAAATATGAGTCACTCTGGAGTATACGTCACACCCTCAACAGTGTGACTTATAGTCCAGAAAATAAAGTAAATCTTTCTCCCTTCAGCGATACAAAAAAAAAATTGTTATTGTGATATGACCATCAGTATCACGATTTCGCAGAAATATAAATTTTCCTTTTATAATGAACAAGTTTTTAATCCCAGTGAACACATGATTGACAAGTCTGTCTAATGTACTGTAGATGTTCAGTTCAGTTCATTTTCTGTACCCGCTTAATCCTAACTTGGGTCACGGGGAGGCTGGCGCCCATCCCAGCCAACTTCGGGCGAGGGCAGAGTACACCCTGGACAGCTCGCCAGGCCATCGCAGGGCGGAAACACGCTGACGGCTTTGCAGCTACTCTTGTCGAAAGTCAGCAATGGTTCTTTTACATGCCTCACACCATAGACAGTGAGAGACATGGCCGGCCTTTGATAACCCAGTTGGCTCCACTGGGGGGGGACAGTGACAACCTTGTGCAGAGTGGGACTCAAACCCCCAACCTTTGGATCAGCGATCCAGTGCCCTATACCACTAGACCACCACTGCCCCCACTGTAGATGTATAACGCAAAATAATATGTAGGAGTAGCTTCATAAAAAATACCAACTTAAAAGAATTCAGTCCTTTGCTAATTACAGTCAAAATTGTAAAAATTTTGTTGCCCTGACGTGCTGTCAGTATGAATGGAAATTCAAGATGCAAGCATGGACACTGCACATAAACTTTTAGTAAAGGGTGAACTTCAGAAATAATTTAGGTAATCGAATTCTGTCAAGGCAGCATTACTTCTTAACCTGCCAGTTTGTTTATTCCAGACCAGCTACCCCTGACGACTGCAAAGTTCTGTTCGCTAACGTTATCCATTCACAAAGCCCAATGTTTTTCGGCTCATTTTTGTTGGGCTGTTACATAACTGTAAGGTGAAATCAAATGGTCCTCAGTGTAGCATTTAATTGTTCCTTGACTACGAATCAGAGCGGCTTTTGTTTACCACACTAGTTCTAACCCCATCATGTCTACTATGTATAATTAGCCTACCACCTAAAATTCGAAAAACTTAGTTTTGGGATTAGTTAAGCTTCACTGATAAAGTCATCAGCAGTCAGTGATGATTTCTAAGCTAAAGTAACACACTGATGCTCTCAAATCTGTTTCTTTCACCTGCACAGGTAGAAGTCTTTTTATTACTCAATTTAAAAAAAAAAGAATCAGTAACAATCATCCAGGGAGATGGAAGTGAAGAAAAGAAGACTAAATACGGTTTACTTCCCTTTTGATTTGTGATTAATGAATAAATAACTCTTATTATTCTACTGTTATGTTTTTTTACTTGGTGAGCTCGTATTTGCAGACATTTCCATTCAAAAGTAATCAAAAAAAAGTTCAGGGAAGCTTGAGATCTTTACATTTATGAAAATTAGGCTGTCTTGCAAGTGGAGCAACTTTTACTACAAACAGAATGTTGTGTCAGATTACTTGATGTTAGCAGCGGCAACATCCTTGTTTCCTGACTGCATTAATAGTTTCCATCAATCAAAACCACACAAGTCACCCATGGGGATCACAATGTATACAAGCAAGCGGAAGTGACAATAGGTTTAGATGGCACAATGGAGAAGTGAAACAAAACAGGGGGGAAAAGAACCTCACATTTTCATTTGTTTATGCTACCTGTAGCAATTATACTATAATGAAAGTGGAGTTCTTTTCTATAGCCAACGGCTAAAGCTGCTTTAAGCCAAGGCAATTTAATAACAGCCGAAGCAAAGAGAACTTCCGTGCGAGATCTGTTGTGAAAGCAGGCTCCGTTCACTCTAATACTTAATTCATCAAGAGTCCCAAATATTACACCTTTAATGAAATTTGATCCTGAAGCCGATCTTATGTTTCATATCCAGTAACAAGTAGTGAACGACTGCATTTGTTATGCATAATTTCACATGCACAAAGCTGAATGACACTGATTTTTATTTCGAATGCAATTACAGTGATTTTGATTGATTGATGTATGTCCATCATTTTGCTATGCAAGACTACATTAGAAAAATTACAGAGATTACTTCGCTATTGATATGCAGAATATGCATGTGGGTTTTATAGCTAAAAATGGTTGCTCCCAGCATAGTAATACAAATGCAATCTCATTTCAAACCAAAATATGAAACAAGATGTGTTTAGCTGGGGAAATCATGCAGGTCTCTTTATTGTACTGTCCTTAATTACATAGAGATTATAAGCATGCATGCAGAGTCAAGACAGTTTCACACTAAGCAATAGGCTGCCAATAGACTAACGCTAGACAGAGTGGTATTTAATGTTCAGATCACAGTAAACTGTTATTCTTTGTGGCAAATGGCGACAGGTGGAGTGTGGTCCAGTGTTGTTTTATGGCACACACGTGTGTACGTGTGTACGTGTGTGTGTGTGTGTGTGTGTGGCGGTACATATTCAGAGCCAGAAGGGTGATTTTGGAGTGCAGCCGTTATAACAGACCTGCAATGTTCAACGGAGCCGTCAAATCCATAATAATGAGCTTTCAAATGAGTCTGAGCTAACTTAGCTAATCCTCCATCTGAGAAACAGCCTCAGCCAAATACCAGTAAGCAAATAAATAAAAACATGTCGGGTACAAAAAAAACAAAAAACAAAACAAAAGGCAGAACACAAGCATGATTAATAGAAACCAAAGTCAGCAGTTCTCTGGTGGTTGCACAGAAGTAATGCCCAGACATGAGTGCAAGCGTGACTAGTTTTTCTTATGTTCTCCGTTTCTATTTTTTCATGCCATAACAGCTCAGAGAGGAATGAGTCCTGAACTCGACTAACTAATGTGGCTTAAATGGTTGAACAGCATTTTTAGGAAGATGGGAGATACTGAATACTAAACTAACTAAATTACAAAAAAAAAACCCAACAACAACAATCATTGCTTCTTCACTCATTTGGTGAATCGCTTAAAAATACTAGGGGTGAGAGGAGGTTGGAACCTGTATCAGCCATCACTTGCCAGACCATCACAGGGCCAGCAGACGGAACCACTCACACTCATACCTCATACACCCATCGAGGGGAAATTTGAAACAGCTATTCGGCCTAATGTGCATGTCCTGGGACTGTGGGAGGACACGAGTACTTGAAGGCAACCCAGATGGCTACAGTGAGAATATCAAATCTGTGCTAATCACTCTGTCACTAATAACAAATATTTGTTTTATTCAAATAATTTTATATACTGGTATGTCTTAACCAAATGGTTAGCAATGTTTCAGAAAAACTCTCATCCCTTAAAAAAATATCAGTAAAAAATACTCAAAAAGTACTGAACCAGAAAGTTGACCGGAACATTAAAGTGTTAAGGTAAGTACAGTCATCCCTTGCCACTTCACGATTTGAGCATCTCGGTCTTGATACATCATGGTATTTTAATTAAAAAAATAAAAAAATAAATATTCATAAAAAATTCAAATTCGCGCCGAAACTCTCATGTAAGCAAGCAGAAGGCAGGGACCCAAGGCAGGCTGTGTCCATTGTTTCCAGACGACAGACTGCAGTGCCCCTCAGCCCCAGTTCAGGCAGGGACCACCCACTCAACTCAATCTCGCAAGCTGATTGGCTTAGACATGTGACGCTGTTGCCTCCCGCCCACTCAACTCAATCTCGCAAGCTGATTGGCTTAGACGCGTGACACTGTTGCCTCGCACATTCCTGCGGGATTTTTTTGTGATTTTGTGATCTTATAGTGTTTGTGAACATCTTGCACCGTGAAGAAGAGCTATTGTCAGAGGTGAGTACAGTACTTAAAGTATTTATATTTAAATTCTATTTAAATATTAATCCATTACATTATTTACATATGCATATAATTGTGTAACGTTTAATATACACGTCTTGTATTGTATAGACGCGAAAACATATAGAAATGAGACAACATGGTAGAAATGAGAGGGGCGTTCCTACTTCCCGGTTTTTCGAACATCGCGGCCAGGTCTGGTCTACATTATCCGCAATATTCAAGGGATGAGTGTAAAATAGATGCTTATTAGTAAACAAATAATTTAGATTTATATACAGACACTCCCCGACTTACGTTCATCTGTTTTACTTCCCCCCCCCAAAAAAAAGTCAAATTTTGAGTTTAGACGTACCTACGTAGTACACTGACATAATGACGCAATGACGCTGCGTCCTTGTTTACAAACGACAGACTGAACGTGCCCCTCCTTCTTCCCAGTTCAGTTATACTGTCTATATATCATTATAATTATATATATATATATATATATATATATATATATATATATATATATATATATATTGCGTGTTACTCTTGTGTTAAGACGTCGTCTCTGTGATCTTTGTGTTTACACTGTTTTGCGGACTTTTGAAACCCTAAGCAAATATGGTTGGTCAGAAGCGTAAGCCTACAAGCATGGGTGCAAGTGTCATACACAGAGATGAATTAACTATCTGCTCGGATCGCACAACCTACCATGCACACTCAGTTAAGCAAAGAGAGTTGTAAAATGAATGAAAACCCGAATCCAGGAAAGAGAATTCTCCGCTCCGTGATTCCCATTAGTGCAGGCTGTGTTCTAAACGAGTTCAACGGCACCCTTGTGTACTTGAACGACCGGAAGTCCGTATAACCCACAGCAAGTACACTACTTTTGCAAGTACAGCACTTTCGGTATTGAGTGCCTCACATATTGTAAGCATTGATTGGCTGTTTTAATCTTCATGTAAAGTGACTCGGTATAAATAAGTGACTTATTTGAAATTAATGTTGATATTATTTGATATTATTTTACATTTTAAGATATGTTTATAATAATTGATTTAGGGGTGTTTTAGGAGATACGGTAATGGTATTTATGAATGAATAGTACAGTACGAGCATCATATGTCACACATCATACATCACTGTAACAACTTACGTTCACTTTCAACTTACGTTCGGCCGTCCAGAACCAATTAGTAACGTAATTCGGGGAGCGTCTGTAGTATTATTTGTCTTTAAAATTGTTATTAATACACCTCTGCATAACATTGTATCTTGATTAACATCAAAAACAAAAACAGAAAGAAATATAGTTTAACTTGAAAAAACTTCATTAGTATTGTTTTTTTTTAATCTATAATAGAAAAGATCTAAAGTGCACCAATTTGCCTGAAATGAAAACAAAATACATCCTTATTTAGACTCTTTCAACTAATTTGTGTTAATATCTCTGTCTCTCTCCACCTTTCTCTTCGTTCCTGTTAGAAATATTTCCATGTTGTTACTTGAGGGGTTGTTTACTGCACTTCATATCGTTTGCTCGTGTGAAAAACCTCTACACCATAGTGCAACAATGAGAGCACCACTGCAAACTAGTGGAGGTGCAATTACAATTAATTCTCGTACACAATTCCAAAAAAAGTATGTTCCACAGGGTGACCCCCCCCCCCAGCATTACACCGCGCCCCATCTGGCATCATATCGCGGCCCATTATTTGAGAAGCTCTGCCCTAGATGGATAAAGTGGTTCAGTAAATGAATGAATGTTTTAGCCAGTTAGTGCAGTAATGCAGTAATACATTTTATTCAGAATAAAAGAAAGTCTTTAACGTATCACATTTTTTTCAGACAGATGCTGTGCCTCTCAGGATCCACGGAAATAAAGTGAAGTCTGTAATTAAACTAAAGAAACTTTGCTTCAGGACTGTTTGTGACAAAATTTGAAATACGGTGTATCCCAACATTATACAATGTGTACCCACATGGTCCTGACATAAATAACATCCTTCCAAAACTCCCCACAATTTAAAAAATAAAACACACTACATTCAGAGAGGAAACATTAAAAGCCTGATGTAACCCATGATACAACCTCATCTGCTAATCAAAGCAATGGACTTGGCTTCAATTAGTCTCGGATCCTTTTTCTCAATTACCAGTCAAATGTATTTATAAGAAAGAAAAAAAATGGTAAACATTTTAAAGTACCAAATAATAATAATAATAATAATAATAATAATAATAATAATAATAATAATAATTTACCTATTTTATTTGCCAAAATAATAAAGAAATATGCAATAAACCAGCATCTATAGTTTCACTGTCAGGCTGGAAACATGGCCAGCTCTGTTTTCCATTGCTCACATTTGGAAAGAAGGTCGTGCAACTAATTTCATGCAGATTGAGAAATGGCACAAGCTGCCACATTCTTCTATGAGATCTGCAGAAATCAATTTCCTCAATCAGAACGTTTTGAAAAAATTCATCTATGCAAAATGGTCCCTCTTTCCATCTCATCTTTTTTGCTGCTCCAAGGTCAGTTCCTGTAACCCCATCCCTCTGTGCAGCTGTACAACACAGCATGCTGAATCGACTCCTCCAACTTCACGCCATGGACTCCTAATCGTCACTTGGCTCAAGGGAACCAGTTCAAAGCATGAGGAGAGAGCAATGGTGGGGGTGGGGCAACATTCTAAATAAGAAGTGAGCTTCAAAAGTGTCACTCGAACTATCAAATGCGTCAGGTGGGTGTTGATACCAAGGAGGAATAACGAGGGACCATGAAAAAAATATAGCTTTCCAAAAATCTTCGAAAACAGCAGAGATGATCTTGTATTTCATCATCAAGGGCCTTTTCTCATAACATGCAAAGAACTAACTGATTGGTGGCAGGTGCTTTTAGGCCATATGGGTTTTTATGGTTATTCATGTAACATGTACTGAAAGGAGATGGTGCTTCAGTGGGACACTGGTGTCCAGTTTGCAGTTTGCAGCACAGTAGGCTAATCTCCGAGTGTGAAATATAAGCCATCATAAGGTAATTTTGGCAGGAGAATGGGCAGACTGGTTTGGAAGGCCACAGTAATGCATTATAATTGTGGATCAGCTCAGAATGAATATACAGTACCGTAATGGTTAGCATAGGTACCTCAAAGAAAGATGGTCCCCAGTTCGATTCTCGAGTGAGGATGGTTTCTGTATGGAATTTGAGTTTGCTTTTCTTGCTTGTGTAGGTTTTCTCCAGATACTCTGGTTTCCTCCCACAGCCCAAAAACATGCACAGTAGGCTGATTTGGCAGTCCAAAATTGCCCCTAGTGTGAGTGTGAATGGTTATATGTGTGTTGGCATGCAATGACCTAATGAGCTGTTCAGTGTGTGCCCCGCCTTCGCCCAGAAACCATTGACATGGGTGCCAGCCTCCATGTGACCTGAATTAGGATTCAGACAATGAATGAATCATCCACATATATTCATTCATTGTCCTAGCGGGGAAGCTGGCACCCATCTCAGCCAACTCGGGTTGAGGGTGGAGTACACCCTGGACAGCTTGCCAGTCCATCACAGGGCTATACACTGCCCTCCATAATTATTGTACCCCTGGTTAAGATGGTTAAGAAGCCTTTAAATAAATTCAAGTTTGATTACAGAAGCTACTCTCACACTGAAAATTGTATTTTTAAAAATATGGCCTTCAACTCAAGAGAATTTTAAGAAGGAAAAAAGTCCCTGACAAAGAAATAATTGTTTTTCGTAAAGGCACTTGTTCCACAATTAATGGCACCCCTAACAATTCCTAAGAAATATATGAAATAGAAGTATTTCCATCATTTCTACAGTAGTTTACAAAGTTGATCAGAGTATCTCAGGACATTTAATTAGAAATTCATCACTTCCTGTTTCCTTGCGGTCTAAATATGATGCGACACAGTGGCCATTTCTCTTATCCACTCTTCAACATGAGAAAGACAAAGGAATACACCATTCAAGTAAGGCAGATGCGTGTCGACCTTCACAAGTCAGGAAATGGCTACAAGAAAATCGCCCCTTGCCTGTACCTGCCCATGTCCACTGTCAGAGGAATCATTAAGAAGTTTAAAACAACCAAAACATTGGTAAACAAGCCTGCACAAGGACGCAAGGTTATTTTGCCACCACGCAGAGTGAGGAGGATGGTAAGAGAAATAAAAACTCACTGTTAAAGAATTGCACCAAATGGCAGCATCTTGGGGTCACAAAGTCTTCAAAACAACCATCAGACGCTATCTCGGTGCTCCCAAACAACCTTTTTCTCACTCACAATCATAAGCGCAAATGTCTGGAGTTCGCTGAGCAGTACTGGTTCTTCATGGGTCTTGTGGAACTGTGTGCTTTGGTGTGCTTTGGTTTTGGATGAAACCAAGATAGAGTTTTTTGGCAACAAACACTCTATGTGGGTCTGGTGGAACACAAAAGATGAATATGCAGAAAAGCACCTCATGCCCATTATGAAGTATTGGAGTGTGTGTGTGTGTGTAGGGGGATGCTATGGGCCTGTTTCTTTTCCAGAAAACCTGGAAACCTTGTTAGGGTGCATGGCACCGTGAACGCTTTATAATACCAGGACATTTCAAATCAAAATCTTTTGGCCTCTGTCCGCAAGCTGAAGGTGGGTCGTCACTGAGCCCTTCAGCAAAATAATGACCCTAATCATGTGGCCAAATCTACACAGAAATGGTTCACCAGACAGAATCAAGCTCTTCCCATGGCCATCTCAGTCTGAAGACCTCAACCCAACTGAAACCACATCTTAATCAGGGGCACCAATAATTATGGGTGGCAGTGTGTGTGTGTGTGTGTGTGTGTGTGTGTGTGTGTGTGTGTGTGTGTGTGTGTGTATATATATAGCTATAGTGTTTACTGCATCGTGTACTTTGTACTTTTTCCGTACACCATAGTGCGACAATGAGGGCACCACTGCCAACTACTGTAGTGGATGTGCGATTACACTTAATTCTAGTATAGTATGGCAAAAAAAGCATGTTCCCAGGGTCATCCCCCCACCCCACTATGAAGCACTGGCTTTGTGGGAGCTCACTATGAGCTTTTCCTCGCTGGCATTCATTGCGTGCACACGCATAAAATTCTCCTCCTCCTTCTCCTCCTGTTCTTCTGTTACGCACCACCTCCTGCCTGCCCAGGTGACAGCTTCGCCGCAGTCGATGATATATATATATATATACAGTAAAACCTCCGCTGACGAACGCTTAAGCTCACGAACTTTTCGCCTCAAGAACATTAAATTCGCGAGCATATAGTCTCTGCTGACGAATTTGTTTTCGGCGGACGAACCAAACCACACGGTCGAACAGCGCCACGGTGGCGGCCACGAGAAGCTGACGCACGCTCACGGCGTCCCAGTTCATCACCCCCTTTCTTTGAGTGCGGATGTGGTTTGTGTTTGATAGACATTTTGGACCATATCGAGTGTACTTTTGCTATTATGGGACCGAAAAAGACCCCACCACAGGCGGAGATCATTGAAAAACACGAACGAGGTGTGCGTTTGTGTGACTCAGCGTCCCAGTACCAGTACGCTAAGTCTACCATTGCTCCCATCCTTAAGAACAAGGAAGCTATTAAGGGTGCGTGTGTGGCTAAGGGTGTTTCCAAACAGTAGGCGTTTCCAAACACTCCTTCCAAACAGTAAGTCCCTCCCCTCCCTCCTCCTCCCACTCCATTCCATCAAGCCATCAACTACCATCACAAAGGTAAATAAAACCACTTTATTATACAGTACAGTTTATTTCTTTAATTACAATACAATAGCACATTTATTATACATAAAATAAGGTATATTTTTGTGTAGTTTTAAGGCTTATTTAGTAGAAAATTATGTTTTATGGGGACCTGGGAACGGATTATTCTCATTTTAATGGTTTCTTATGGGAAATAAATGTTCGGAAGACAAACTTTTCGCCTCACACACTTTCTGGGAACCAATTATGTTCGTGAGCAGAGGTATCACTGTATATATATATATATATATATATATATATATATATATATATATATATATATATATATATATATATATATATATATATATATATATATAAAAATGTATAGTGTGTGTGTGTGTGTGTGTGTGTGTGTGTGTGTGTGTGTGTGTGTGTGTGAATTTGTATGTATGTATGTAGGTGTGAGAGAGACAGAGTGAACTCTCCATGTTATATTGTTAAACAAAATAAAGTAACATGATAATTTTTGCTGTGAATTCCTTATAAGCAGCTCTTCCTTCACTTGGTTTAATACTGTAAGCACATCTGCATTCGTATCAAACATCCTATGATCTTAGAAAAACAGTCATCACCTCCCCCGAGCCTTTCTTCTTAACCTCAATCTATCAGTGGCTCAAAGTTTCCCGCAGGTTCTAAAGCTCAGCTGTGACACCTGACACAGTCGCCGTACGGTGCAGACACTTTTACTAAAATTAACCTACTTTCGTGCTCTTGTTTAAAATACAAGAGAGAAAAAAAAAAAAAAAAGATGGGCAAGCTTCGCACAGACATAAAAATGTTAAAGCCATCGCTGAACGGCTGCATCTGTGGTGTAACTGTCAGTTTACAAAGACAGTCACAAATGGTGTGCAATGATGGATACAAGCAGGGCTACTAATGAACAGCTTTTTGTGGCTGATCAGTTCTAGGCGTCAGCACTCGCTTCGCTGTCGTGTGTATTAAAGCATGATTACATTGGCACTTTTGAGAGGCATGCCTGTGAGTGGAAAACATGCTAATGGATAGCACAGGCGAAATCATGCCGCAGTAATGCTGCTGACCCTTAGGAAGCCCCAAGCCTCGCTAATTTTCACTTTCTGCTTAATTTCATGTGCTCGTAAATAACATTCTCACAGCATGGATTTAGAAATAGCATATGAACCTAGAATTAAACCTTTGCCTATTATAGGAATGCTGTGAGAAAAAAGGTGAGAAAAGGTGGCATATAAAAAAAGTCAAGGAAAAACATACATTTTTGAAAATGTACATTTTAGGAAGACTGACATTAGGGTGATTTTTATGACTGCTACTGTTGTACATAAAATATTACATTTACATGCTTGTGTGAAAAGTTAAACATTTTAAACATAAGTTTTAGCCAAACATAAGTTAAAGTCTACACTGTTTAGAAAATGAAACATACATTTGCATGTTCAAGTGAAGTATTATAAGTATAAATTAGCTTAAAATATAAAGTCAATACAGTACTTCAAAACTCTTTTTGCATGAACATCTTAATTCATTCAACATGAGGTACCTTCCTTGTGCTTTAAAGATTTACTTAGGTTATTAAAATGAAAAAAAAAAAAATAAATAATAATAATCCGTACAACAACATTCAACTCAATTCCTGCCCCTTTCCTTCTCCATGATAAGACCCTGGAGAAGAATATGTATGGTTGTCTGGAAAGAGAAAGATACTTCTTTTTCTGAATTTCACATGAAAATTTCTAATTTATAAAATAAATATAAGTTTAAAAAATTGTAGTTTGTTATAAAGCACTAATGTAATGCTTAGTTTGCTCGGTCTATCCCACCTGTTTTTTTTCCCCTCAATGGAAAAACAGGAAAGAATTTCACTAAAGATTGTAGTTTTGTTTACTTAATAGTTTCACAACAAAATGCAACCTTCTTGATTTATTGCTCTGTTAAATTAGTAAACACTTAAAATTTCAGAAGTGTCACGCAATGGTTATTTTTCCAAAATAAGGTACGGCTGATGCGGAAGTGGATGAAGTGACGAGTTAAGCTGTGATTGGAAGAAATTCACCCCGAAGAAACGTGTGGAATAATCCACAACTCACATGATCAAAACACTATACAAGCATCCCTCACTTTCCGTGGTTAATTGGGACCAAGATCCCCCCCACGACCACCAAATTCCATGAAGTAGGGACGACCCCCCCCCCCCCCCAAGATGTATATGTACATGTGTATGTGTATATAATATCAATAAATACATATTCAATTCTATAATACTTACAATAACAATTAAACAATGTATAAGGTGTAAATACAATATAAATACACACATACAGACGCGCGCAAGTGCACACACTCAGATGCACACCTCACAAAAATCGAAATAGTTTTGATGGGAGGTTTTGGGTTGTTTTTTGTTTTTGTTGGTTTCGGGGTTTTTCATGCATAATTGGCCTTGTTTTTGCTGCATTTTCCTGAACTTTTTCCCTATTTTTCCTTATTTTTTAATTTGATGAATATTTAAAAAAAAAAAAAAAAAAAGCAATGCACTGAAGCCGCATGAATTGACTCGCGACGTAGCGAGGGATCACTGTATTATCTAAATTTCTTTAAGATCATGTGGAGAAAAAAAGCAACCTTTCATATTATTTATTCTTTTTCAATTTTAATTCCATTGTAATTAATTACTGTTTTTATTAAAGCAAATTAAGTTGGATAATCCATTGCAGGGACAACACACACACACACACACACACACCTATAGGCAATTTGGAACAAACTAATCAGCTTAACGTATGTCTTTGGGAGGAAACAGGAGTACCCTGAATAAACCCACACAAGCACAGGAAGAACATGCAAACTCCATCCAGAAGCATCCACACCAAACCCCAGTCTTGAGGCAGATATACTAACCACTCGCAACCACACCGCCCTCAAATTATTACAAGTTCCTTGATGTCCTTGTTTCATACGTTTGCTGCATTTTATGCACAGTATTTGCTAATTCTGTTCTTAAATACTTTCCCGGTACTGATCTAACAGAAAAATCCAGCCAATCAGCCTTTGTTATTCTTGAATCAAGTTCATACATTTTAATGCATAAGTGCCATGATTTCTAAAATGTTATTTTTAAAAAAGGGTTTTAAAACAATTAGAAGTCGTTTCTTTTCAAGGACTGAATAGAGCTCATTCAGATACAATACACGCAGAGCTCACGAGGCAACCCATCTCTAAACAACTCAAGTGTGACCATCTGGAATTATTTAGTTCTTGTAAAAAGCCTTTTAATTCATGCTAGATTCCTCCTCCAATAGGTCAACCATCACTCCTGATGTAGCTCTCTGGTGTAAGCCCTCGCTGAAAGTACTAAGCCGCTCAATGCAACCTCAGATTTCCCAACAGACTGAGTGAAATGAAAACGGTCCACAGACGAAGATTACATTGATTACAATGTGTTTACAGGGAGAGGACAGTTTCATTTGAACAGGCATCACTCAGTTCCTCCAAAGAAACACAATAAATACCCTAAAATAAATAGTTTACGTGGTTTTGAGGTTGAGCGTATCTATGATAGTGAAACAGGTACATCTATGAACTGGGAGGATAATGTACCAGTTTAGTAAAGGAGTCGAGGAGATGGGGATTACTGACTGTGTGTTCTGCTGCTGGTTCGTATCTGACTGTGTATCGCCTCGAGCAGCCCTGTCTTCTGGAACATGGCTGGAGGACAAAGCACAAAGCTTACAAGATCACAGAACCACCGGACGTGACCCAAGCTTCAAGTCATTACTGTTAATACTGTTTTGTGATTATAGACTTTTAGTCCATAAAACATGTAGAATTCATACGTCACTATTTAACATATGCAAATTGCATTTTGAAAAAAGAACCAAAAGCTCTGTAAACACCCACCAGGGAACATGCAGTCATTCGATTGTTGCTGTTGGCAGCACTGTTTTGTGTCTGAGGTTTCTTATTTCTTAAAATTCTTCCAACACGACTGTAAGTTTGGTCAGTGAGGATACACAGAGAGTTGCCAAAGGCCACTGGACCAGATGTCCACAAAGCATTTAGAAGTTTTCCTTTTCCATTTGAAAAATATTTACATTCACAACCAGTGATTTTCTGAACCGTCTAATCCTAATTCAGGTGACAGGGAGAATGGCAACCATATCAGCCAACTCTGTGCGACAGCAGAGTACACCCTGGACAGCTCGTCGGGCCATCGCAGGGCAGAAACACGCTGACGGTTATGTAGCCTACACCCGAAGAAAGTCAGCAATGTTTCTTTGTTTCTTTTACATCCTTCTTATCATTGGCAAGGAGAGGCATGGCTGGCCTTTGATAACCCAGTTAGCTGCACTAAACATGACCTAAATGTCAATTTTTATCATTAATAATAAAAGTAAATTTGAAAAAATGAAAAGACCCCAACATCCAACGGCTGTTGTCAAAAATCAAGTCACTCCTAGATACTCTAATATGCAATAAATTACTGTATACAGTAGTGTGTTCTTAATCTCCATCACAGAGCCCACATTTATTTTCAACATTACCTAGTGGCCCCCCAATAGCCATTATTACTTATTAGCTTGCAAATAGCGTTCTCGACAATGAGAGAAGGATTTTGCATATCAATACAAACAGGTGACATATTTGCGTTTGGGAACAAATTAAGGCATTTATATTCGACTTTGTGACAGTAATGGGTTGTTTCTTCAGGTTCCTTTCACTCATTTTACGGCTCATGCTGCGTACAGAGCTGTGAGTATCATTCCATCATTTAATGGATAGTACTAGTTAAAACACCACACAAACTGGTTTATGAGTTACCCTGTAGGTTTAATTGCATTGCAGTCAGTTATTCAATGCTAGATTTAGCAATAATTAATTCGTAAAGCCCAAAATTTATTTGTTTGTCATAATTGCATATCATACGATCTATCTATCTATCTATCTATCTATCTATCTATCTATCTATCTATCTGTTTGTGCACACACACACACACACACACACACACACACACACATACACATATATATATATATATATATATATATATATATATATATATATATATGTATATGTATATGTATATATACATATACACAAACTTTTATATATATTTAATTTGTTCCACAACTCCGCTTGTAGAGTGAAATGCTCATACAGCAAATCAAATTTACCCGTGAAAATAAATGGAAAACCAATCAATGCACTCCAGCCCTCAAATATGCCCCAAATATGCCACATAGAAAAACATTTTAAAGGTTGCTTTACTCATAAATAATAACCTATGTCTCACAAAAGTACAGTAAACACAAACAAATCTGTACTAATAAAATGGAAAAATAAACCTGTACTTTACCTTGAACATGTGATGAGTCTGGCACAACTGGCATGAGAAGAAGAAGAAGAAGAAGAAGAAGAAGAAGAAGAAGAACAAAAAGAGGAAGAAGAGAGAAGGAGGGTTTGGATTTTGGAAAGAGAATCTCCTTCCATGAGAATGTCTGTCTTTTTGGCATGTCTGCTGGCATCACAAGCATATGGTAGCACAGCATATCGATAATCTCTTCAATTCAACAGTTATTTTATCTTTGCGTTTCTTTTCACTTTTGCGATTCTTTCCAATATCCTTGTTAGGCACGATCATGATTAAGCGGCTTAGAAAATGAGTGAATATATACAATTTATTCATTTTCTGAACCGTTTAATCCGAATTAGGATCGTGAGGAGGCTGGCGCCCATCTCAGCTGACTCTTAGCACAGGCAAAGTACAC
>CM045747.1:18158081-18253081 GCA_024760905.1 Plotosus lineatus | reverse complement strand
CAGTTTTGTTGGTGGGTTTTGGGTTGTTTTTTGTTTTTGTTTGTTTCGTTTTTTTTTTTGCATAATTGGCCTTGTTTTGTGGCATTTTCCTTACTTTTCCCCTATTTTTTTCCTTAATTTCCTTATTTTTTATTTTTCAATGAATATTTTTGAAAAACCCGCAATGCACTGAAGCCGCAGAAACTGAAGCACAAAGTACTAAGGGATCACTATGTGTCTGTATGTGTGTGTGTGTGTGAGTGTGTGTGTGTGTGTGTGTGTGTGTGTGTATATATATATATATATATATATAGAGAGAGAGAGAGAGAGAGAGAGAGATTACAACTGAAACAAAATAAGAAACACTGGATGGTAAGAACCCTGTGGGTGTAGTAACAAAGTAAATGACTTGTTGGTGTACAATGATTAAGGAACAAGCAAGCAGAGAAGCTCAACTGATTTTAATTAACCTGCCATACAGAAAATGTATGCCATAAAGCAACACCTGATTAAATGATGACAGAAACAGCTTATCTGCTTGGATGAGTGGAATAAGACATATACTGGACAATCTACTGAGCCAGATAAAGCAGTGCTGATCAGAGAGCAGGGAAGAGAGAGGGAGAAGCTAGATTTGCATAATAACTATATATACATACTCGAGTCATTTAATTAAGCTTTTATTTATTTGATATTGTGTTAGAAACATGATTCAATCTGTGAAATTATATACAAAAGGTCATTGCAAGTATCTTTTATAACGAATTTTCCATGATACGAGCTTCGATCTCACCAAAAACCTGCCCCATTCAACGAGTAAAATTTTGATTTACGAGCTCTGCTGGGGAAATGGCTTTTCCTGGCCGATTAGCCTTGTATTGTTCAGTGTGTATTCCTCCACACTCCGAGAACACCTTGTACAGTGCTTCTTAATTATTTTCTATGATGCCCCCTATAGCAAGGAAC
This sequence comes from Plotosus lineatus, assembly GCA_024760905.1. NCBI lineage: Eukaryota > Metazoa > Chordata > Actinopteri > Siluriformes > Plotosidae > Plotosus > Plotosus lineatus. The sequence goes on along the minus strand of CM045747.1, from coordinate 18,252,136 downwards.
CCCTCCCACCTACGCGCACCCCACGAGCAACTATATATAGTGTTTATTGCACTTCATATCGTTTGCGCTGTGCTTTCCCCCTACACCAGAGGGAACACAGAGCGCCACTGCCACCTAGTGTAATTGCATATCCTCTACAGTAGGTGGCAGTGGTGCTCTCACCGTGTTCCCTACACCATTGATCTCCAACCTTTTTTGCACCAGAGACCAGTTTTATGTATAAAAACGTTTCTGCAGATTGGTTAAAGTCTCCTCCGTAGTGATGTTTTGGTGGCTGTCACCGCTGAAAACCCCGCCTCACAAAGATATGTGGTTGGAAACGGACGAAGCGCTTTCAGTGCTTCTGTGGCAATCTCAAAAACAGTCATTTTTCAAAATAAGATCCGGAAGCTCTCATAAAAAAGTATAATTTGTACCATGCCCCGCTGGCCTCCCAGAGAGAGACAGAAGGAAGCTTCACTCTTTAGTTTTTAGTTTCGTTTTTGAAGTTGTTTTAATTCAGTAAATGTTTAATAAATGTGGGTGCATTTGAGCTTATCTGGAATTCCGATCCCTTAAGGAATCAAATTAAAGTTGAGTTTGTCAAGCAGGGAATGTGCTTTGAATTCACGTCTTGTGGGCGTGGCCCGCAGCGCACGCACGAGAGAGAGAGAGAGAGAGAGAGAGAGAGAGAGAGAGAGGTGTGTGTGTGTGTGTGTGTGTGTGTGTGTGTGTGTGTGTGTGTGAGTGTGTGTGTGTTAATAAAAAATGTTTAATAATGATTTAATTAATAAATATGTTAATAAAATGGTTTAATATGTTAATAAAATGTTTAAATGGTTTAACAAATAATTTTCTTTTACTTTTAACACATATTTCATACAAAATTGGTGTACTTTTATCATTTTTAAAGGGTTCATGGGGTTTATCTAGTCCAAAGACTGGAGCCTTGGAACGAATTAGGCATTTAACATGCAGGGTGCGACCCCTACTTACGAAATCCCCACTTTACGAAAAGGGCTCTGGAACAATTGATTTCGTAAGTTGGGGGCTGACTGTATATATATATATATATATATATATATATATATATATATATATATATATATATATATATATATATATATATATACAGTAGGACCTTGACCCGGAAGTCATTGCTCAATAACTGGCACATAATTCGAATTTAGCAAATGGCTGAGAGCTTTTGTTTCTCCCTCCTGCTGATTGGTTGCAGATGATGTGTACACCTCTTTTTTTCTCCTTCACACACCTTTATCTACGTGATTGCCTGAATTGCGAAGTAAATTTTTTAGTGCGTTTTTAATGATTATTTAAGCCCTGTGATGCCACTCAAATGCCCTGCATCTTCTCTAGCTTCTGGTAAAGAGCATAAGCACTTTATTTATTAATAAATATTATCACAGTACAAAAATTAAAAAGTTTTTAACCCCTGTGGGGCGGGAAGCTTTTGTTTGCGGACCGGTATCAAATGGGTTGGGGACCCATGCCTACACCATAGGGAACACAGTGACAGCGCCACTGCCAATTACACGTAATTCTTGTACTGTATGGCAAAAAAGCATGTTCCCCAGAGTCACACCCCCCACCACCACCCCCGGCATCACATCATGGCCCCCAAGGGGGGCGAACCCCACTACTTCAGAAGCACTGGCTTGTGGGAGCTCACCACGAGACTTTCCTCGCTGGCATTTGTAGCATGCACATGCACAAAATTCTCCTTCTCCTCCTCTGTTACGCACCACCTCATGTCTGCCCACATGACATCTTCGTGCCCATGTGACATCTTTGCCACAGTTGATGATCAAAAGGGTTAGTTGACGTATTTTTTATTCTTGTTTTATTATTATTTATTTTTAATTATTTTTAATGTAGATTGATAGGTTATATCGGTTTGGTTGGTGGTTGGAACGGATTGATTGGTTTTCTATTATTTCCAAGGGGAATTGTTGTTTTATCTAACGAACCTTTTGACTTATAAGCTTGCCCTCGGAACAGATTAATTTCATAAGTCAAGGTACCACTGTATTACGTATTGTGTTTTGGTCTTTGTCTGGCTTACTGTTTTGGATTGTGGATCGTGATTTCACCCGCTTTGCCAAGATATGAAATAAACCTTGTTGCACAAATACACTTAATACTGCAAAATAATGACTTTGTAAAATAATAATATTACCACAACTAATAATGATAAGAATAAGAATAATAAGAGGAATTATTATTACTTTTGTTATTGCTGTAACTGTTATTGCAACAATAAAGAAATAAATGAACAAACAAAAAATTAAGTAAGAATGCAAATTAATTAATAAAATAGAAATGCGGTCACTGCTACATCCACAACTAATGCTAATATATGCAAATTTTTTTGTCTCGTTGTGTAGTGTAGGTTGTTTGACCTGTTCAAGCTGTACTCTCTCTTCATGTCACGTAGACCGATACAGAAGATTTTATGCACATGTATATTTTATACAACTGCATTATGAATTGAATAAGCCTGTAACTAGGAAAACATCACAATCATTTCAATTCACTCCTCATACCGAAACCACGCTACTTATCGTCATCATATACATCACCTGATTATTACCAACCCCCACCCATGAGAAACTGAGCTTTTCTGATTGACTTCATAATGTGTAACTTTGCTTTCAGATTGCATGTGTCTGCCAGTTCTCATCTTTCCGCTCCAACCCCAATCAGGATCTGCACTTGACATGTTTCATGGAGATGTGTTCTCTGCATGGTGACCTGCCATACAAGCAAAGAGACTCATTGGGCCCTTGAGGGTAATTTAGAAGCACAGAGCCTCTGCAGAACAGATTCATCATGACTGCTGAAGCTATTTGGGGCACCTGCCACCTGTTAGCTCCGCTGCACCACAATATACACACAGCCAAAATCATTACTGCCAATCACCACGATGGGATAAGATTTACAAACAACAACAAAAACAACAGCAAAAAATCACAGTGATGTAAACAGGACAGCTGAATTCACAAATTTATTCAGCCTTGGGTAAAATGATTTGAGCGAAAGAAATGTGTTCTTTCCAGTAAGCCTTAAGCCCCGGGCTAACTTCTACACAATCGCTGTCATAACAATTCGGCACTAGTTCATTCTGCGTGGCTGGATAGCCTGGGTAGAAATATCCAAAAAACCATTATGAGAGCAGAAAAGGCTGATTCATCCCTTTGTCCAATTTGTTTCATAGTTGCCACAGTCTGTGGAGCTCCAGGGTGGATAAATCCACAGTCATGTGATTCAGGGTCACCGCCAGCACAATGAAAGTACACACAGATGATAGACTACACAATGCAGGACCATCCAAACAGCCCTCAAGTAAAGTCAGGGCCAAGACACAAGTCAGAATCTAAAATATGTCACCAATGAAGATGATATAAACGTCAATCAGACCGATCCACTATATACAAAATTGTCTAAAGGATTTGTTTATTCTTATAACAAGGTTTTTCAATCAAAATGCAAAGTGGGAGGAAAAAAATATGATCACTGCACTACTGGCACATAAAGGTGCATTTATGACTGCTTGTTATAACCAACAGCCAAGCTGAATTATTCTACACGGCTCTTCATTTCCATAAGAGCTCCATGTTCAAAGCACAACCAGTTCTAAAGGGAGAATTACAATGGAGCCAAATTGGCTTATTAAAAGCTCATTAGCGTGGAACACAGAGCATCCAGCATGTAGATTTAGGAGGAGGCTGAACACTCACCATTCTCCGTGTTTTCGTGCTCCGTGTCCGTCAGAGTCAGGTTAGAGTTGGCTCTGCTGGACAGACATGAGCTGCGGCCTGACTTTGTGTTTCCTCGTCCCCACAGACGGACGGCATGCTCTGGGGAAACAATTCCGTCTGTCTCTGTGTCTGCATCCGAGCCGACGCTGAGCGAGTATTCACGATGTGGCATTGCGATGTCTGAGCGGTATGCCACCATGCGAGGAGCCACAGCTTCACCAAAGCCCAGATCTCGCAGAGAAAAATCAGCACCTAAAAACCAAATGCAAGAACGTCAAGGTACTATCGTCACATGCACAAGTTCCTTCCAACATCCATGATCCATCAGAAGATTCAGAACTAAATTGCTCACTTTCTATCTGCTGTATGTGCCTGTCCTATTAGTTTCACTTTTGTGACTGAATAATTCATATCACTTGCTGAATAGTAACCAGTTAGTTAAAGATGGCAATTCCACAAAAAAAAAAAAGTTACCAGCGGGCTAACATTTTTTCCACTGTATTTTTTGTATTGCGTATTTTATGGTTTTATTTCTTTTTGCAAATTACTGTACATTTTAATTTATTTTAATTTTTTTTACAAAGATTACTGCAAGGATCAAGAATCTTATCAAGAAATTTTTTTTTTAGAAACATTCGTCAAAATGTTGTGAAAAATTAAGGTTTTTGCCACTCAAATCCCTCTTCACCACAACAGACCTGTCTACGTTTCAACCCTCACCTATGGTCATGATCTTTGAGTGGTGACCGAAAGTAGAACATCGCGGTTACAATCAGCTGAAATGAGCTCCATTTGCGGGTGGCGGGGCTATCTCTTAAAGATAGGATAAGAAGCTGAGCCATCCAGGGGAAACTTGGAGTAAAATCACTGCTCCTCCACATTGAGTGGAGCCAGTTGATGTGGCTTGGGCATCGGTTTAGAATGCCTCCGGAACGCTTCCCTGGTGTGTTATTTCGGGCATGTATAACTGGGAAGAGACCCAGGGGTCGACCTAGAACCCCCCTGGAGGGATTATGTCTCTTAGCTGGTATGGGAACGCCTCGATGTGTTCCCCTGAAGAACTGGAGAAAGTGGTTGGGGAGAGGGACATCATGGGGGGGGGGGGGGGGGGTTAATGACCCTGCTTTTTACCATACTGTATTAGAACTAAGTGTAATTGCACATCCATTACAGTAGTTGGCAGTGGCACTCTCATGGTCAGCGGTTTTTTGTACGGGGCCAACGATATGAAATGCAGCAAACAGTTTCTGTTTTCTTTTCTGCAGTTTAAAGAAAAGAAGGGGGGGGCACTGAAATTTTTTTTTTTCTTCCTAGAGGGGGCAACATAGAAAATAATTGAGAAGCGCTGGATTATGCCAAGGAAGGTGATGATGATGATGATGATGATGATGATTATCAGGTTTTTATTAATTTATTTATCTTGTAAAGTTAAGTTGTTATGGTGATAGTCTTAAGCTTTTGATGCAGATTGAAAATACTCCTCAATGGACATAAATGAACCTTTATTACCTTTGTGATTTTGAAAAAAAAAGATCTAGCTCTAAAAATGCGAACAATAATTCACATATGTCAGTTGTATATTATGTTACATCAGTTATAGTATATGTTTCAAATTAGTGAACTCTGAATTACAGGAATAATGATGTTGTTCTTTACTTTGAAAAGTTAAATTATTGGACTAAAAAATGCGATTATCAAAATGATAGCGTTTGACTCAAACATTCAGAGATGTGACCTGATCTGTACAGTGTTAAAACAAGTGGATTTCTATTGTTACATCAGTTACATCTACTTTCAGGAACAGGTTCTTGTCGACTTTGAATAAAAGCAAGGCTTTTCTGGTGTAACTTAAACACCGTCAATATATTGCAATTGGGTCAGACAAGTGTGATTCTTAAAAATTGAATGACACACACTGAATGAATTTGTTAATTTTTCACCAAATGTTTCATCAGTTACAGTAGAATTGACCAACAAACAAAGATTACAGTTTGAGGGCTAAAACTCAACATGATGTGCATTTGTTATGGCCAACTATAAATTGAACAATTACACATAAAATGGACAAATACATGAAGACAAGCGAGGCCAGCACTGAAAATTGAAATGTATGAGATGTACAGTCACGTTGACAGTTATGCATGTTATGCATGTGGCAACTACATCTACACGCACAATGTGAAGTACTTGAACTTTGACAACTTGTAAAATGACATATAATTAGCATTCACTTTCCATCAGATTTTCAACTTTCTTTATTTCTGCTATGCGATGTGGTACTAAATATCCACTTGAACTGTAGTGTCCAAGTGCTAAAAATTGGAGTGATTAAAATCCTGACTAATTTTTAAAAAATGCTATTTCTACAGTGGCACTTTAGAACAGCTGCACTTCACTGCAGGAGAAAAAAAAAAAAAAGGAAAATGAAAATCAACTCTGCAACAAAAGAACATGAATATTGCTTGGAGTGGATGGAATTATATTAGATACAATAGCCACTCAATCATGCTGATGTAATTTAAGAGTAACAAATACCAGATTACTTCATTTGTTATAGGATGTGTCTCACTAGCACAGAATAGTCACACACATACAGCATTTGTGACCCAATGTTGCAGAGTTGGGCTGATACTGTTGTTATCGAGTTTGTAGAAAAAACACAGAGAGAATCAAAAGAGTGAATTAGCGTTTACACTTTCAGAGCCCTTTTCTCAATACAGACACTCCCCAACTTATGTTTTAGTTTGGTTCCGAATGGCCGAACGTAAGGTGAAAAAAAAAACGCAAGTTGTTACTGTATGTTCCAGTGACGTATGACATTCATACTGTACTTTTCATCCATAAATACCATTAACGTATCTCATAAAACACCCCTAAATCAATTATTATAAACATAACATTGTAAAATAATATCAAATACAGTGATACCTCAGCTCACGAACATAATTGGTTCCCAGAAAGTGTGTGTGAGGCGAAAAGTTTGTCTTCCGAACATTTATTTCCCATAAGAAACCATTAAAATGAGAATAATCCGTTCCCAGGTCCCCATAAAACATAATTTTCTACTAAATAAGCCTTAAAACTACACAAAAATATACCTTATTTTATGTATAATAAATGTCTATTGTATTGTAATTAAAGAAATAAACTGTACTGTATAATAAAGTCGTTTTATTTACCTTTGTGATGGTAGTTGATGGCTTGATGGAATGGAGTGGGAGGAGGAGGGAGGGAGGGACTTACTGTTTGGAAGGAGAGTTTGGAAACGCCTACTGTTTGGAAACACCCTTAGCCACACACGCACCCTTAATAGCTTCCTTGTTCTGAAGGATGGTGGTGGACTTAGCGTACTGGTACTGGGACGCTAAGTCACACAAACGCACACCTCGTTCGTGTTTTTCAATGATCTCCGCCTGTGGTGGGGTCTTTTTCGGCAATAATAGCAAAAGTACACTCAATATGGTCCAAAATGTCTATCAAACACAAACCACTTCCGCATTCAAAGAAAGGGGGTGACGAACTGTGACGCCGTGAGCGTGCGTCAGCTTCTCGTGGCCGCCACCGTGGCGCTGTTCGACAGCGTGGTTTGATTCGTCCGCCGAAAACTCGTTCGTCAGCAGAGACTATATGCTCGCAAATTTAATGTTCTTGAGGCGAAAAGTTCGTGAGCTTAAGCGTTCGTCAGCGGAGGTTTTACTGTAAATTAAATAATCTCAACATTAATTTCAAATAAATTAAATTCAAGCAAAATAATTTCAAATAGATAAATTTTAATCAAATTCACTCATCAAATATCAAATACAGTATCAAATATAACCTTTAACATTCTCTGTGATGCGATCTTTCTGCTTGTAAATGGTTCCGATGGTCAATGGAGCCATTTGGAAGAATGGTGCAACATTCATATGTTTTTCACCAACATCGATTTGATTTTCTGGATAATAGCCATCTTCATTTCTAACAAGATGGCTTGCCGCTTTTTCTGATTACCACTATCACTAGTAGGCTTACGCTTCTGGCCAAACATATTTGCTTAGGGTTACAAAAGTCCGCAAAACAGTGTAAACACAAAGATCACAGAGACGACGTCTTAACACAAGGGTAACATGCGGTGAACTGGGAAGGATAGGCATGTTCAGTCTGTCGTTTGTAAACAATGGACGCAGCGTCATTACGTCATTACGTCAGTGTACTACGTAGGTACACCTCGTGCTACAGAGAGCACACTCAACGTTTTTTTTTTTTAAACGTAGAATCAAAAAATATACGTAAAACAAATGAATTGTTAATTGGGACCGAGATCCTCCAGCGACCGTCGAATTCCGCGAAGTAGGATCGATCCCCCTGACTGATGTATCCGTCCATGTATATGTGTATATAATATCAATAAATATATAAATATATATTCAACACTATCCCCCAGTGCAGCTAACTGGGTTATCAAAGGCGGGCCATGTCTGTCACTGTCTATGGTGAGAGTCATGTAATAGAACCATTGCTGACTTTCGTAAAGAGTAGCTGCAAAGTCGTCAGCGTGTTTCTGTCCCTTGCTAAAAAGGGTTGTGACAGGAAGGGCATCCGACGTAAAAACCTCTGCCAAATCAAACGTGCAAATCAAATGATTCGCTGTGGCGACTCTCGAGTAAAAGGGAAAAAGCCGAAAGGAAGACAGACAGACACATTCAACACTATAAATGCTCATAATAACAATTAAACATTCAAAAAAATGCAAAAGATGTAAATAAAATATAAATACACACACATACATTTTTATGTGAGGTGCGCATCTGAGTGTGTGCACATGCATCTGTGTGCAAGAGTGCGCGTACACAGATGCGCGTGCACACACTCAAATGTAAATAGTTTTGATGGGGGGTGTTTGGTTGTTTTTGTTTGTTTGGGGTTTTTTTTTTTTTGCATAATTGGCCTTGTTTTGCAGCATTGTCTTTATTTCCTAACCTTATTTTTTTTTTATTCGATGAATATTTAAAAAAAAAAAAAAAAAAAAAAAAACGCGATGCACTGAAGCCGCATGAATTGAAGCGCGAAGTAGCGAGGGATCCCTGTAATCAAATTTACAACAAGCACAGAGCTTCACTAGATGAGGTCACATTTTCATAGATTTTGCTAAATTACAGTTTCATTTATACTGTACTTTTATATGTCACTCATTTTTATAGCTTTCCTATGTTGTCAAAAATACATACATGTTATTCTTCATTCATTCATCCATTTTGTCAACTGATTAATCCTAAATAGGGTCACGGGGAGGCTGTCGTCCATCTCACTCGACTCTACGCGAGGGCAGAGTACACCCTGGACAGCTCGCCAGGCCATCTCAGGGCAGAAACACACTGATGCCGATGCAGCTACTCCTGACAAAAGTTAGCAATAGTTCATTTACATGCCTCTCACCACAAACAGTGAGCGACACGGCCGGCCTTTGATAACCCATTTAACTGCACTGGGAGGACAGCAGTGATAACTGTTGACATCCAGCACCTTGCCACCGGGCAACAACTGCCCATTAGTTAAACTATTACTTGTAACTGTGTCTGAAACTAATCATAATCCTGACAAGGTGAGTTACTATAACTACACCAAAGTGGATTGTTTCCAGCATTATGCCCATATTTTTATTCTTTTCACACCACAACAATTTGCCAATGCAGTATGCCCTTGACTATTCGCGATTTTGCACCCACGGTTTGAGTGTTCACTGACTGCCGAGCAACCGGCACATGATTCAAATTCAGCCAATGGCTGTCCTCCTTTCTCCTGACTGGTTGAGCTGATGTCCCACCCCTTCTTCCTCATTCGCGCACAAGTTGTCAATGAGCCTCTTATTTTGTGTGTTTTAATTACCAGTTAAGCTCTATGACACCACTCAAACGCTATGCGTCTTCTCTGGCTAAGCGATAGAAAACGCTGGATGTCTCTTCTAATGAAATAAGACTTTCTCCTGAGAAATGACGGTTTTCTCTGAACTGTTGTATTAAAATCTTTTTCAATTATTATTCCAGTACAGTACCTAAGCAGGGGCAGTGCTGGTCTAGTGGTATAGGTCGCTGGATCGCTGATCCAAAGGTTGGGGGTTCGATTCCGACTCTCCACAAGGTTGTCACTGTCCCCCCCCCCCCCCAGTGCAGCTAACTGGGTTATCAAAGGCCGGCCATGTCTCTCACTGTCTATGGTGTGAGGCATGTAAAAGAACCATTGCTGACTTTCGACAAGAGTAGCTGCAAAGCCGTCGGCGTGTTTCCGCCCTGCGATGGCCTGGCAAGCTGTCCATGGTGTACTCTGCCCTCGCCCGAAGTTGGCTGGGATTGGCGCCAGCCCCCCCGCGACCCTAATTAGGATTAAGCGGTGACAGAAAATGAACTGAATGAACAGTACCTATGTTTATGCGTGAGATTTTATGTTCTGTAGCATGTTTAACAAACGATACCAAAAGGATAAACTTTATTACAGCACTCTTCATGTCCTTTTACATTGAACTTGGAGTGACGTGTCCAAGATGGCGCTGCCCAGAGGGCTAACAGCTATAAGATCGGAGTATCTTCGGGCATGTATAACTAAGTGTGCAGGGTGCGGCTAGCAGAGCTAATATGCTATGGTCGGCAGCTCAATGCGAGCCGCACCCCAACTAACAATAAGCCCAGGCGGGAAGGGGCTGAACGACAACGCCGGTACTTGGGATTGCAGGGGATGAAGGCTATGGAGCTGGCTGGTGCAATCGCTTCATCGGATGTACTCTCCTCGAGCCATGTTTCACAGAAACACAGTCCTGTAGATCCCTCTGCGCTGCAATCTGAGCATGAAGCTCGTCCATCTTGTTTCGCAGGGACTGAACATTTTCAAGCAGTATGGCCGGAAGTGCTAACCAAGCGCCGGATACTGAAAACTCCAGCTGGGCTTATTGTTAATCGGGGTGCGGTTAGCATTGAGCTCCCATAGCATATTAGCTCACGATGGAAGTTGTTGTGTGCTTAGTTACCCGAAGCTGAAGCTGCTCATAGATGTAGTAGGGTCGACCGATCATAGATGAGCATAGTGCAAAACATGAACAAACAAATAAAACAAATTAAAACGAACAAAGAAACAATTTGACTCTGAGAACTCCGCGACGTTGCCCTCTAGGCAGCGCCATCTTGGAGACGTCACTCCAAGTTCAATGTAAAAGAACATGAAGCGTAATAAAGTTTATCCTTTTGGTATCATTTGTTAAACACGCGACAGAACATAAAATCTCACGCACAAACATTCTCAGAATTAACTTAGGCACTGTACTGGAATAATAATTGAAAAAGACTTTAAAACGACAGCTTTACAACAGTATATGCTGTATAATGTTTATATTTTATCATCAATAAAAATAAGAGTAAAAACTGAAAAGTTTTTCTGAATCATTACTACATTTTACTACATTAATACTGTATTAATGAGTTAGACTGTCTATAGAATGTGTTTAAAAAGCATATTTTAGTGCATGTAATAGATACATAGTATTTTACTTCCGGCTGCTCATTCGTGCATGCGACGTGATACATGGGGTTTTACTTCCGGGTACAGAACTCGCGGATTATCTCGGAACAGAACCCCAACGAATGTCGAGGGCCTACTGTATAAGGATCACACATTCTATATATGGGGCCGGTGGCCTAGTGGTTAGAGTGCTGGGCTCATGATCAGGAGGTTGTGAATTCAAATCCAGTAAGACCCCCCGCTGTGCTAAGACCCCTGGGCAAGGTCTTAACCTCAAGTGCGCCTCTGTTCACCCAGCAGTATAAATGGGTACCAGTAAAAATATACTGGGAAGGTAACCTGCGATGGACTAGCGTCCCATCCAGAAGGAGTTGAACTCCCGGTGGCTTCACGCTACGGAAACCGGGGATAAGCACCGGCCTGATGAGCCACTATGGCTTGGGTGTAAAAAGCCCACAGACGTTACCATTCGATATTTTAATTAATAACATGAAACTTTTTGTAATATACAAAAAATTATAGATGATACTCAGGATAAGATTGAGCTCATAAGAAAGATGAAGGGACCATTCTGGCATGTATGGACCTCATCCACATCTGTCAAAATATGACCTTATCTCAATTTCCTTTTTTAGGGTCGGATTAGACTCTTAACCCTTCATATACACTAATCGAGCGCTCCATTAGGGACAACATACTAATACTGATTAGGACCTCACTTTGCTCTCAAAACAGCTTCTTCCTGGTATGTTTTCTATAAGACGCTGATAACATTCCTTTGAGTTTCTGGCTCATGTTTGAAGAAATGCATCATGAAATTTCTGCTGTGATTCATTCATTCATTTTCTGAACCTCTTAATTCTAATCAGGGTCGTAGGAGCCCATCTCATCCAACTTTGGGCAAGGGCAGAGTACATCCTGGACAGCCTACTCTTGACAAAAGTCAGCAATGGTTCTTTTACACGCCTCTCACCAAAGACAGTAAGAGACATGGCCGATCTTTGATAACCCAGTTTGCTGCACTGGGGGAACCGGGTTGAACCCCCGGCCTTAGGAGCAATAATCCATCCCCTACTACAAGGCCACCACTGCCCCCTGCTGTGAATCTCCTGTTTTAATACATCCCAATGATGTTCTATTCGATGCTCAACTGAACTCATTGTCCAATTCATTAAATCAGTTTAAAATGAGTAATGCTTTATGACACTATGCATTAATCATACCGAAAAAACAGAAAGCAGAATATTAAGTAGTGTGTAAATTATAAAATTGCAAATTGAGAGAAATTGTGACCCTAAAACCACAAGCATGGTCAAGAACAACACTCAAATAATATGTGTCATGATTGGTATTCAATCAAGCTAAGATTGGTATTAATAGGGTACGGTGTGCCAAAGGAGCATCCCCAGAACATTGCACCACCCCCACCACCCATGGTGCTAAATACTGACTCATTCTTCCAGACTTCAGTCTTCTGTTTTTACCTGACAGAAGAGGAACCTGATGGGGTCTGTTACAGTCCATCCTGTTTTGGCATGTTGTGCATTCTGAGATGCGTTTTTACTGAACACAACCGTACAGAATGGGGATCTAAGTTACTGGTGCCGTTCTATCAGCTCAAACCGGTTTGACCTTTGTCATCATCAAAGTGTTTCCATCCAAAAAATTCCCACTCACTGGAAGTTTTTTTTCTTCGTTCTACCATTTTGAGCAATCTCAGATTGCTGTGTGTAAAAAAAATTAAATTGCAGAAGATCAGCAGTAAGAGAAACATTCAAAACAGGTCCATCAGGCATTAATGCTCAGGTTCAAATCATTAAGATCATATTTTACTCCGATTCTGATCGAAATGGGACCTGAGACTGCTGATACTTCATATCTGCATGATTTTATGCACTGCTGCTCCATGTTTGGTGATTATGTAACTGCATGAATGGGTATGTTGTACAGGCGTTCCTAATAAAATATTCACTGGGTATAGTAAGCAATTACTGAACGAGCAATTATTGTATGATTCAAAGACCTCGGTCGAGGGTTTGTTATCCGCAGAGGAAAATAAATCTTTATTTCATATTAAAGCTGAATTGTATAATTGTTTGATACATTATTCAAAATATTTTAAAGGTAGATAATCATCTTACGATACAGCACATTCCAGTTGTTCAGTAGTCATGAAGGCAACAATGCAAGAATTTGGTTATTTGATTACAGTGATGCAATACCAATTAATTATTTTAAATTTTCCACCAGTCAGAAATGAGAAAATATCTTGAATTCATAATAATTACAGGGGCAGGGGTGGTCTACTGGTATATGTGCTGGATCACCGATCCTAAGGTTGGGGGCTCAAGCCCCACTCACCACAGGTTGTCATTGTCCCTCCCAGTGCAGCTAACCGGGTTATCAAAGGCCGGCCATGTCTCTCACTGTCTATGGTGTGAAGTTCATGTAAAAGAATCATTGCTGACTTTCGACAAGAGTAGCTGCAAAGCCGTCAGCGTGTCTCCGCCCTGCGATGGCCTGGCGAGCTGTCCAGGGTGGACCCTGCCCTCGCACGGAGTCAGCTAGGATGGGCGCCAGCCTCCCCGCAACCCTAATTAGGATTAAGCGGTTACAGAAAATGAACTGAAATGAGTAATAATTACATTGTTTGTGCAATGTTTATGAGACAAGTTAGTTCCTGATGACACTGAGTACAATTACAGGGATCCTTCACTTTCTGCGGTTAATTGGGACCCTGATCGCCACGCGACCGACAAATTCCGCGAAATAGGATCGACCCCCCATCCCCACCCCTGACTGACATATTCGTACATGTACATGTGAATATAATATCAATAAACACATATTCAATGCTATTAATGCTTATAAAAAAAACAATTAAACATTCAAAAATAATGCATAATATAGAATATAAATACACACATATATAGACGCAGGCACGCACACATGCACACAGACACACACACACACACACACACACACACACACACACACACACACACACATGCACACACTCAGAAGCGCACTTCACATAAAAATAAGTAAGTAAGTAGTTTTGTTGGGGGGTTTGGGGTTATTTTTTTGTTTTTGTTTGTTTGGGGTTTTTTGTGTTTGCATGATTGGCCTTGTTTTTGTGGCATTTTCCTTAACTTTCCCTCCTATTATTCCTTAATTTCCTTATTTTTTAATTCAATGAATATTAAAAAAAAAAAAAAAAAAAAAAACGCGATTCACTGAAGCCGCATGAACTGAAGCGCGAAGTAGCGAGGGATCCTTGTCTAACAACTTTACATGGATAGTCCATCACCAGCCTCCCTTTTTCATCTTTTTTTTTTATTCAGAAAGGAAAACAAACAGACAAAAACACAACGTGTCCTCGAACCTGAAGACGATCCTGTATTGAAAACTTATAAAACTGACGCACTGTATCTCTTGACCGATGTTTTCACAGACGACAAGCTCCATTCTGGAGAGATTTGTGTTTCCCACCGCCAACCTCATCCCATGCTGGCTTTGATAATTAGCTGATGAGCTGAAAGGATGGTCTGTTAAATAGGCTACAATGATAAAGTACCTAGTGCTGTGGCCTTCTAGACTGCAGACTGACATCCCTGAATTAGAGGGTCATAAAAAATATCCGTGGATTGGCACTGGCGTTCACCCTGGCCTCTCTCTTTAAACTCCTGCTGGGCTAATAGCAGAGCTGCAATGCAGGCTTTTAGCTATTTATGTTTTAGATGCCTAATTTTTTTAATGATTAAAAGTCAGTCTAATTAACAGCGGACCAAATCTTCACAGCGTTTTCTCCTCTAATTGCTTGAATGCAATCCCTTTGTGAAGCGTATCTCATGGATGCAGTGCCTATCTTGAAAAACTTTCTAATATTTATGGTGCTTTTCATGTCAACAGCTGAATGTAACAGATAGCTACTTCAGTCGGAGGTGGGAAAAAATGGAAGAATGATCTGAGAAATGATGATGTGTCTTTGCGATTTAAAATTTCATCAAAGGAGTATGAATGATACACAGGTTCATCCTGACACTTATCGGCGAGATCTAACGAGTATGGCCTGGCAATGCTGAATTAATTAGACTGGAAACGTTAAACCGGATTGTATAGATATATGGCACCACCTTCACGATTTTCATCTACTCCCGCTAATTGTACACAACCACTGAATGAGATCGTAGTATTAGTTTCCTATTACATGCTAGAATTAAATATATCGGTATTCACTTTTCTTTTCAAAATGGATTTTTTAAACTAAGGATTATATTCAGGCTGTTTAACCTGCTTGGAGTACTATAATTTGTTTAAGCCTCAGGACAATCTCTTTAGCTCCTACCTTGCCTGCTGAACTCATCTACTTCATGGTGCACTACATCTTTGACGCGTGTGCCGTAGGCCACTCGGGAATCCTGCTCAAAGGCTTTGAGGGTTTCACTGGAGCTGTAGGATTTGGGCTTCAACTTGCCATCCTCACTGTCGGCTGAAGAGCTGGTGTAGCGGCGCTCTGTGTCCCGCCGTGCCGTTAGAGAGCGGTACGGTCTGCGTTCTTTTACTTCCATCATGAGCTCTTCTTGACTCTCCACATCAAAGGGGATGGAGCTGGTTTAGCCCCTGCAATTCTAAAACAGGAAATGATATGGTGTTATGGGGGCACTTGTATTCATTTGACATGCTGTGATGATACTTTGGAACAATGCATTTGGAAATCGGTGTTCATTATTTGTCAAAAAAATTATATTAACTGTATTATTAGCAGGGCAAGAATGGGTTCAATTCCCGGGCTCAGGGTGTTTCTGTGTGGGGTGTTCATGTTCCGGGTGGTCTGGTTTCCTTCTGCAGTGTAAAGACATACACATCAGACTAATTAACTGTTCCAAATTGACCCTTGGTGTGACTATGAATGGGTGTGTGATGGTCGATCTGAGCTATTCAGCGTCTACCCAACCTTTGCCCAGTGTCAGCTGAGATAGGCACAAGCCTTCCTGCGACCCTCGTAGGAGTAGGTGGCTCAGCAAATAATTTTATAAGCAATCAACAAAGCTAACCAGACCCAATCCTGGTCAGTTTAAGAGATAAGAGGGGATTTGTGAATTCACAGGGTGGTATGGGGACAGCAGCAATACTGACATCAGTAATATTCATAGCAGTAAAAATGAGCAGTGCTAGAAGTCACAATAAAACTTGTGGTAGCAGCAGTAGAAACAGGAATATCAGTATTAGCGGTTGTATTCGTAGTAGTAATAATACCTGTAGCAGCATCAGCGGTACTAGGAGTAGCATTAATAAAAACATTTGTCGCAGTAATAGCAGTAGTGCTAATATTACTTCTGGTGTTATGTCTTCTAGCAACATTTTTATGACGTTAGAACATCTGGAGAAAGTAGCATGTCAAAAGAATCAGTGCAGAAAGGTTTCATGGTTTTCCCGTAAACTATTTTGGATCTAAACTAATTCAGAAAAAGACAGCCAGACATCCATTCAAATATATTTTTCGACATTACATATAAGTGATAATTCTCTCTGTGATGAGAGTAAGCAAAATCAAACAATGACTTATTTAGATGAGCCTAAGCTTGACGGGCATCCCGTTTCCAAGTCCAAACCCCAACTGCGGCATTTCTGAGGCTTTAAAAAAATAATAAAAAAAAATAAAAATAAATAAAAACCAGAAGCACACTGCAGAAGCAGAACACGGGAATTCATTTTGATAAAATACAACACAGCAAATCTTGTGTCTATAAACTTTATGGTTTGAGTCCTGTCACAAATACCTCCCACCCCACAAACTCCCCTTTCCTCCCCTTTTTATGAGCTTCAGAGAAAAATGGTGCACTTCCAGCTGCTTTTTAAGTGGCAGGTGTCCTTCCATTTGTAGAGAATAATACTGCAGCCCATCAAATCCAATAAGAAACATAAAACCTATAGTGGTGGTCACTGACAAATGCCTATAAAATCCATAAAGAATCTCAAAGAGTTAATACAATTATAAACATATATATATATATATATATATATATATATATATATATATATATATATATATATATATATATATATGTGTGTGTATATATATATATATGTGTGTGTGTGTGTGTGTGTGTGTGTGTGTGTGTGTGTGTGTGTGTGTGTGCGTTGGATGCTACTTATGCTGATTGCATTATCATATTCACAGTCCCATATATATCCACTACATTTTGATGTAATATGCTAATATATTTTATACTTGTATTTTTTTATATTTGTATTCTGTACTGCATATGGAAAAAAAAAAAAACCCACACTGTCCTATGAGGTGAACGAACCAAGCAAAAATACCTCTGGATAAAGAACCTTAACTAAACTGCCACACTGAGAAGATGTCAGCCGTGTTGTAATGGAAGCTTTCCATGCAACAGTTTGCATGCTAATGTAATTGCGCAATATAAAGTAGCTGGAGGCACCAGTGAAAACAAAATGGCAGTGGTACTGAGATGAATTGCTTGGCTTCAGCAATGAAATGGTGCCTTGGTGAGCTTATGGGTGTAGAGAGCGATTTATAGGGCTCCCTGTTCTATCCTAGCAGGTAATCACATGGTATTGTGTGACCATGCACAGGCTTAGAGCATGTCGATGTGGATTTATAAAGTTGATTAGAGGCTGGGTCATTGTTTTCTCTGGGGCTTAGATAAAGTGGAGAGATTTCCCCACTTGATTCATTTAATTTGCTTCAGTCAGGCTATCTGCAAATTCTGGCCTCCAAATCAAGTGTGTCATGCATCACAGGGTTGAATTATCTGGATTCAGCCGAGAGTCATACCCGCTCTGTGGACTGGCGGATCCTGCTTTAAATTGGTAGCAAACTGATTCACTGTCTTATGAGTTTTATATGGATTGCAGCACTGCAACTGGTAACAATAACTCAGAGCAGAAGTGCAGTTTATGAGTGCAGTTTAAACAACTACAAAATTAAAGCGCGTAAATCATCACAGGTAGCAACAAATAAATAACTAAATCATCCACTATTAGCATTTCCTGCTATCAATTCACAACATACTGGTGAGTATAAAGCTTGTTAAGGCTGGTGAACTACACATGCACTGAGTTAGACTTGCAGTCAACAGTTAATTAGACGTAACCCCCTCCTTCTACAGGCTCTTTATTGTCAAGCCCATTGTGGTGGAGGGGTCACCTTTTGTTTGGACTGACAGCTAAAAAGATGGTTGTGATTAATGGCTATGAGACCTCTGAGCACAAACCTCAGTCATTGACAAAAACAGCCTTTTTTTTTAAGACCCAAGGGAGCCCTTCAGCTGCTGATTCTGCACTGCAGAGCATTTTGCTTCTGGGTTACTAATTTTTTTTTTAGCATTTAACAATGGCTCCTTGTCCCGTGCTAATGCATTTAAGGCCTATGTTGTAGCATAGAGGTTCTTTACCTGCATTGTCTTAATTTTGAGAGATTTGGTCTTTGGGAAGCATCCCCAGTGCCCTTGTGCGTATGCCTTTATGTTGTTGTTTGACCATTTGTATGTGTAAGGTTGTAGAATTAAGGCCGTGGGAAAGCAAACTGTTCTTTTCAATAAAGCATATCGCATCACAATCACTATGACAGCTGGAGCCGAGTGCAGATACATGTACATGATTGAAAGCAGAGCTGTGGCTGACTGGCATGTTGCTGTTAAGAATTTAAGCTCAGGTTAGCTGAAAAGCTAAGAGACCCTTTTTCACTTTTGTTTTTCTTTGATAGAACATTTTGAGGTAAGAATAAAATGGGGGGGGTGCATCTGTTTTTATCTAATCCCTGGAGTTCAGCAGTGGCTAAAAACAGGTTGCCAAGAAGCTGAAAATCTTGGATTTATGCCCTGTTGTACAAGCTGTATAAAATAACAGAATATAACTGACAGAAATGTAAAGGAAAGGTAACATATCTGCAGCAATTTGCACCATGTCAAAAATGCAAAAAATAGTTCACCGCATTATCACATTCCTTGATACTGTCATTCAAACGTGTAAAAAAAGGTGTGATGCAATTTAAACATAACCAAGTGTCTCATTGCATAACCTACTGATGTCCCTAGAGATGCGTTATTATCGTAAAATTGATAAAATTCTGCATTTTGGTTGCCTGGGGCTTTTGTTCATATTCCTCTGTAATTACAGACGCTCACCGAATTACATTTTTAATTGGTTCCAGACGGCCGAACGTAAGTTGAAAGTGAACGTAAGTTGTTTGAAAAAACAAACAAACAAACAAACAAACAAACAAACAAACAAAAAAAAAACGTAAAATCGAAAAAAAATGTAAAACGGATGAACGTAAGTCGGGGAGTGTCTGTACACTAATCTTGAACACCAACTGACTGGTGTGCAGCTAGCCAGCTCCATATACTGCAAGTTTCAATTCACAATGTTTTGTGACACCTTTCCATCAAAGCCAGCGCGAACAGTTTCAGCATGAGGTGCTATAATGAAACATCAAAAGTACATAGTTCCCACCTTTTTTAAAAAAAAAGATTTATGCAGAGATACACTTTGTTCTTGTTGGCATCCTGCTGTCTCGAGAGACAATGGGGTTTGCGCCTTGGATCAGTTCATGGAACTAAACCGAGGGCAGAGTACACCCTGGACAGCTCACCAGGCCATCGCAGGGCGGAACCACGCCGACAGCTATGCAGCTTACTCTTGTCGAAAGTCAGCAATGGTTCGTTTACATGCCTCACACCATAGACAGCGAGAGACATGGCCAGCCTTTGCTGCACTGGGGGGGGGGGGGGGGGGGGGGGGGGGGCACGACAGTGACAACCTGTTGAGAGTGGGGCTTGAACCCCCAACCTTGGGATCAGTGATCCACATTTTTACCCCCAAGCCAATACGACCAAAACCGATTTGTGTCCACACTTCACATTGGAGCTGGAGTGTCCTCTCCAGGGCGCGAAGCCTGGGCCAGAATATGGAAATCCTGGGTGGCCCAATTGTCAGGATCCCCTCTCTGCCTGGCTGACGGGGTCCAGAGGAATGTGAAGCATGACATGTATTGTCAGTTTGGCTGCAGAAGATGCTGGAACGGTGTGACTTGTAGCACTTAACCATCTGCGAGTCCCCATTCTGGAATTGAAGATTTACTCCTTTGCCCTCACGTGGTTTGGCCCATCATGTAGCACTTGGAGCCAGCACGTGAGAACTTTGGGAGATGGATGAGAACCAGTTGTCCATCAACCCTACGAGAGAGGCTGTAGCTGCAGGCAGATAAGGATACTATCCTTATCCAGAGCCCCCTACACCCCAGAGATACACATACACCAGCCAAATTGATTGAGAAACCTTGCATTATTATTATTTTTTTACACATAAGACTCAGGTACAAGTTGATGTATTTACTTTTGATATATCGCCATACAGTAGCCCTTCTCAGAAGTCAGGGTAGATGTTCAAGCCTTCACTTCTCACATATATAAATATGTGCCTTTGGTATCCAGGACACTTACCACTTCACTAGATTCCCTTCTTTCTTTGATAGGTACGTTTTACTGCAAACCAGAAAACACCCTACAACAGTGGTCCCCAACCCCCGGGCCGCGGACTGGATCAACTGGTACCGGGCCGCACAAGAAGTGATTATTTATTTCTGTTTTATTTATTATCTGAGCCCAAACGATGTTTTATTTTTGAAAAAACTTTTTATTTTGAAAATAACCGGATTCTCTCGGTTACATGTCGGTCATTTGAGCGCTAAAATGTAACCCACAAGGAGACGGCACATGAACAAAGGCGAGTTGGACATGTTTCAAACAATAGCGGGGATTTCGGGTGAGATTGAGCCTTCATTCTCCCAGCTGGTGCACCATCACCTGTGGGTTTTTTTTTTTTTTTTTTAAGAAGAGTTCGAGCTCGATTAATATGGAGGCTGGCGAACATCTCAGCCGACTCTGGGCAAGGGCGGGGTTAAACAAGCCCCCAACCCGGGCCGTGGTAAAATTGTCAAGCATTGACCAGTCCACGGTGATAAAAAGGTTGGGGACCACTGCCCTACAAGACACATTAACACCTCAAATATTAGTTTTTACTGCTATGGCTGATTTGTGTACATCAGACTATTACACATAGTTTATATCCTAACACAATATATGTCCATTTCCTTTGTATTCCTGTTCATCCTGCCTCTAAAATATTGTTGCCAATACTCTCACTTGCTGAAAACAAACACAACTTTTTTTCAGTACACCAAGAACCCAGATCAACAATCCAAGTGTCTGGTTCTGAATTGCCTAGGTAGAAGTGCTATTTATGTGTGAGGAGCAACTCAAAATTGGTAAAAGGTATTTGTTGCTTTGTTTGTAGCCCCACAATGTGAATGCCATTAAGCAACACAATAATTAAAGTGGAGAAAACAAGAGGGGTGACTCACACAAATATAACTGTATAACACATTCTGTGGGCCAGAATCTGCAACATTACAATTTATTTGTCATACACCAGCGGTTAAACAGTGTCACAAACTAAGTACGTTTGGCAGTGTACAATGAGGTTGAGGTCAATTACCCTTATTAATTACAGTAGACTATATTATCAGGAATAAAAAAAATATTTTAGACAGTGTAAGAAGCATAATTTGTGGTTATATTATCCTCCAGAGCACCACCACCAATATAACAATAATAATAATAATAATAATAATAATAATAATAAAGGGGCAGTGTGGCCTAGTGGTATAGGGCTCTGGATCACTGACCCTAAGGTTGAGGGTTCAAGCCCCACTCACCACAGGTTGTGTGCCGCCCAGTGCAGCTAACTGGGTTATCAAAGGCCGACCATGTCTCTCAGTGTCTATGGTGAGAGGTTCATGTAAAAGAATCATTGGTGACTTTCGACAAGAGTAGCTGGAAAGCCGTCAGCGTTGTTTCCGCCCTGCAATGGCCTGGCAAGCTGTACAAGGTGTATTCTTCCCAAGCCCAGAGTCAGCTTGGATGGGCGCCAGCCTCCCCGCGACCCTAATTAGGATTAAGCGGTTACAGAAAATGAACTGAACTGAATAATAATAATAATAATAGTAATAATAATAATAATAATAATAATAATAATAATAATCCTCTCACTATAGCTATGCAATTGTTTCTTTTACAAAACATCATGCTGAATTTTACTATTCACATAAGATTACACATGACCATTCAGTTCTGAAAATTTGGTCAGGATATATTTTGTGTATACGGTGCACACACTTTAGAATGTGGAATATGAATGTGTTGTGTAAGTACATGATTATTAATTAGTTAGTGCAGTCATGTGAAAAAATAAATGCATTCAATAGAAATATTGACAATTTGTTCGTTCCAGCAGTGGTTTGAAAAAAAAAAATTGTATAGACAAGAAAGCCCTCAAACATATTGCAGCCGAGGGAAGAGTAATTTCAGCATGCTGATGTCAGAGACGGGTGGACAATTATGCAAAATGCCTCCAAGAAATTCTTTCTGCTATAGGGTGCAAAAGCTTCGGAGGCCAAGAGTGTACTTATTTTCTCCAGAGAGGAATATTACATTTATTGGTACTTTTGTTGAGTGGATATACAAAACCAAATAATTTTCCTTGTGTTTTTTTTTTTGTTTGTTTGTTTTTTTTAAGTATATCACCTTTATTTTTAGATGTTATATTAAAGAGGGTGAAACACTTGCATGTTTAGATATGCTGCAATAAATCAATTTTAGTGAGAAGCACTTTAACAAATAATAATAACTGTATGCCATTTCTGATGTTCATATGTGCATTATACAAATGTGGATAATGGCCTGTACTTTGTTTGTTATAGCCTACGACACAGTTTCAGATATTTTTGACTTCAGCTTCCAGTGCTGCAAAATATTTCATTAATACAGTGAGAGAAACTTGACCAGACTCCATTTATTATGAACTCATATGGAACCTGAGAAATTTTTGGTCCTGCAAAACATAAAAAAGCCATGTTTATACGTGTGTGTGTGTGTGTGTGTGTGTGTGTGTGTGTGTGTGTGTGTGTGTGTGTGTGTGTGTGTGTGTGTGTGTGTGAGAGGGTGCTCCTAGTCCACTGATAGAAAGAGCGTGTGAGAGGTCGAGGGGATCCTGAGAGACACAACTCACAGAGGACAGCTTCTCGTGCTCCTGGTCATAAATTACACTGAATTAACATGTCACACACTCAGCTCACAACATGCACACACACACACACACACACACACACACACACACACACACACACACACACACAGTTGCGTGAGTTTTAACCCAGTGATAGCAGGTTCGAATCCAGGTTAATGCCACAGCCATCCGTAGCCAGGAATTGGTCAAGCTCTCAACACCAGCCAATCAAAGGTGTCTATGAGCTCATTCAGACAAGGAGGCAGATTTTCGCGCTATAGCACTTTACCGCCGAGCGTGTTCGACTGTCCCCAAATGTGCATGCACTGCAGTTTGAAAAGAGTCATGTGGCTAGCATTGCATGTCACAGAAGGAAGTGTGGATGCTTTCGCCCCTTTGTGGTGAGTGGTGTTGTGTGATAGGGGAGGAAAAACCTGATGGGTGGGAATTGGATACGACTAAATTAGAGAGGAAAATGGTCCAAAAAAAAAAAAAAGAATGCCTGGTATGGTGTTTTGGGCATGTCTAACTGGGAAGAGACCCCGAGGTCGACCCAAAACACACTGGAGGGACTACATCTCTCGGCTGTGCAAGGAAGGCCTTGGCGTTACCCCAGAAGGGATGGAGGAAGTGGCTGGGGAGAGGTACGTCTGGATCTCACTGCTTAGGCTGCTGCCCTCGCGGCCCGACCCCGGAACAAGAAGAAGATGAGATGAAGACATATATACATATCTATCTATCTAGTGTCTGAGTCATAAGCGACCATTGGTGACCCACCATGAAGGATAACGCCCTGATTATCATCTTCATGGAGGTTTTCTTGGCAGGATTAGTGCAGTGGTTTCCAATGCCTTCTGCACAATGCGAACCTACGGGCAATTTAGAACGGCCAATTAACCTACTGTGCATGTCTTTGAATCGTGGGAAGAAACCAGAGAACCCAGAGGAAACCCATGCAAGCACGGGGAGAACATGCAAACTCCACACAGAAATACCCAGGCCGGGAATCGAACCCAGGCCTTCTTGCTGTGAGGCGGACGTGCTAACCACTACGCCACCGTGCCGCCATATATACATATACATATACAAAAATCTACAAAAAAGTTGTAATTATATCACACAAATTGTATAGAAAGAGCAGACTGATTTTCATTCAGGACGTCTATTCATTCAGCAATCTGAGCGAAGTTGAATTATTCAGTCCTCGAATGCAGATAAAAATGCGGCCCTATTATCTTCCATCAGAGCCATTTTGTGGTTTGGCGTACAGAATAATATCATTCCTTCCCCTTAAGCGATGGAAACAAGTGTGTGGTGCTCAACCGATGGTTCAGATTATGATAAACTTCTGGAGATGATTACACTGATGAATAGAATTTGTTAAAGTATAACAACAACTGTCGGGGTGGAGGGCCTGACCGCATGAGACTGTAAGCCATGGGAAAAGAGAAGGTTCTTGCTCAGTAAGGATAAGTTTACCAGCACTGGGCATTCTCATGGATGACCCATCAGCATGCTTGTGAAACTCTGCCTCGGGCAAACATGAAAATGGATGCAATATGTTGGGTTTAAAATGTAAAATGCTTTCACAGAATCACCTGCCTTTAGTAGGTCAATAAACACATGGTGCTGGTCACATACTAGATAGCTAAGTTAATGCTAGTTTTCATGTTTAAACAATTCATATTTTAAATTCCACTGTTATAACCAAACTAGGATGTAATCCCACAATGCTGCCATAAAATAACATTCAAAGACAATCAATCAATCAATCAATCAATCAACCATACATGTGTTTTCATGCATGCTATTAGTACCTGATGCTAATCAGCTAGTTGACAAACAAGACTGCAGAAAGAAGCATATTATATTTAAAACATTTATAATCATTCATGCCTCTATCTTCAAAAAGAACATTATTCAGGATTTATAAGGAATTCCACCATGTTTATATATTCAATGAGAGCTAATTATTAAAAAATTATAAATTAATTTTTAAATTCAGTAATAATAAATATGAAAATGACATGAAAATCATTAATAAACATTCATATACAGGGATCCCTCACTTTCCGCGGTTAATTGGTACCAGGAGCCCCACGTGGCCACCGAATTCCACAGGATCAACACCCCCTCCTCCCCCACTGACGTATACGTACATGTATGTGTGTATATAATAGCAATAAATACATATTAAATGCTATAAATGCTTATCATAAGAATTAAACATTAAAAAATAATGCATAAGATTTAAATAAAATATAAATACACACACGCACATACAGACGCGCGTGCACGCACACAGATGCACATGCACGCACTCCGATGTGCACCTCACACCAGTGTAACTAGTTTTGATGGGAGATTTTGAGTTGTTTTTTTGTTTGTTTTGCATAATTGGCCTTGTTGTTGCGGCATTTTCCTTAACTTTACCCCTATTTTTCCTTAATTTCCTTATTTTTTAATTCAATGAAGATGAATTGAAATGCGAAGTAGCGAAGGATCCCTGTATACTAATACTGATAGCTATCTTAGATAAATGTGAACTAAGAAGTACTGTATTAAATTTGACAGAAGAAGTCCTTAAAGAAGAAAGATTTAAAATCTCAACGTAATAAAACTCTGAAGTTCAAAATACATCTGTTCGTATTACAATGAGGAGTACAAAACCTCTCGCGTATGTAGTATTTGGGGTTTCCACCCTACCTGTATATTTTAAGTACTTAAACTGCCAGATATAGACTCATTCACTCATTTGATGACCCGCTTAAACCTATAACGGTCACTGGTAGGGTGGAGCCTTTCTCAGCCAACAATGGACAAAATCTGGGGACCCCTGAACAGCTCAACAGCCCATTGCAGCGCCAACATTCACATACAACCATTCATAATCACATGGGGGCAATTTGGAATCGCCAATAAGCCTATTGCGCATGTCTTTTAACTGTGGAAGGAAACCAGAGTACCGGAGACAGAAACATGAGGAAAATGGCAAACTTCACTCAGAAATGCCCTGGATAAGCCCAGAACTCGAACCCAGGACCTTCAAGCTGTTCAAGGCAGATGTTTTATCCACTATGCCACAGTGCCACCAAACAGACATATTAATTAATTTTTATTTTGCTGTACTGTATTAATCAGACAAGGGAAATTATTGCCTCTGCATTTAACCCAACCAAAGCACACACACACACACACACACACACACACACACACACACACACACACACACACACACACACACGTAAACAATTAGCATATACACTCGGAGCACTGGGCCACCACACACACTGGGGCGCTCGGAGAGCAGCTGGGTGGTCAGGTGGCTCACTTAAGGGCACTTCAATCATGAAGGCGGAGGAAGGCAAGTTGCCACTCACTTCCCAACCATCACACATTTTTCCTGCTGTTTAGGGAATCAAACCATTGAGCTTTTGGAACCAAAACCACTTCTCTAACCATTAATCTATGGCCGTCCCCAAATTATTCATCGTAGTATTCCTCGTACAATTATTCATTAACTATTAGGAACTATTCAATGATGACGGTGAAACTGATAGCTGATATTAGATTGTAAAAACACAGGAATATGATTGATTTTAATATTCTTATTCAGAAGTGGCTGCCCTGCCCACCTTCCTGCTCACACACACACACACACACACACACACACACACACACACACACACACACACACACACACACACCACCATCAAATCACGAAGGGGCTGATAATTAGTTGACCACTTGAATCAGGTGCATTACAACAGGAAAAACAATTACAAGTTGAGAGCTGCTGCCTTAAGATAATCTTAGCGTCCCTGAGTTATGACAGAACCTAGGAACCCAACTGGGATTAAGCCCAGACAGATTTAAGAGTGGCCTGAAAGCACCACTCACTTCCTTTACAGAGGCCCCTTCACGTGTTCGGCACAGAGAGAGGTGTGTTATTAACAGAGGAGAGTGGAAAAAGGAAGAAAATTCAATTCAGCAGGCTTCAGCAAGAGAAAGAAGGCATAGCAGTGTGTCTGTTGGGGGTTTGTATGTGAGTGTGTGTGTACACAAGAGAGGTCATGTTATTCAAAGCCCTCCTACTTCCAGGATCAAACAGGGAACTCTGGCAGCGCATAAAAACAGAATTGGTAAAAGTCTTAAAGTAAACAAAAGTAGCTGAGACGTGCTGCTGCTGTACTCTCACTCCAACTAATCACTTCCCTGACATTGTAGGCTTCAGGCAGAGAGAGAGAGAGAGAGAGAGAGAGAGAGAGAGAGAGAGAGAGAGAGAGAGAGAGAAAGGGAGTAGGCCGACAGCTAGCATAATGCTTTCAATCCATCTCAGTAAATAACAGAGGGGGTGGTTCTGGTGAATAGGGAGGGTGTATGTGGTACATTTATTCACTTTCCACACTGATGTACATCCCTGACCTTGGCTGGAGCCACGAATTGTTAACAGCACACTGTGTCGCAAAAAAAAAAAAAGAAAAAAAAAAAAAAAAAGAAAAAAAAGGTGATTCATTAACATCTTCCAAAGGAGGCATAAATTGCTTTCTAAAGGAGTCTGTGCCACGTTAGCACAAATAGGAGATGTCATACTGGGAACTATACTGGCTGAATTGTGCTTAAATGGAAACGAAAATGCAGTAACGTGTGAGAGCCTCAAATAGCACAGATCACGCCTGGAACAGGAAGAAAGAAACATTACTGACTTCAGCTGCCCCTCTTAGTCTTGGGATAGGAAATGAGCCAAAGAGCAAAAGAAGGAAAAATAAATAAAAGAGACAGCATGAGTGAGACAGACAGAGCGAGGCAAAATGTGAAAAGAACATGTGGGGCCTCATTGCAAAAAAAAAAAAAAAAAAAAAAAAAAAAAATAGGCAGTGGGTGCTCATGGCCCGGGAACCAGTGTGTGTTTTCATGCCATTGTGGCTCATTAGAGCGCAATTACTGCTTATGGCGCTGCCCTGACCGGGCTGGCCTCAGATTTACAGCCACAGATGAGAGTGAGTGTGGTCCTAAAACCAGTTAAGCAATAATCAACGGTGTGTGATTCCACCAGCACTGGAAGCTAGCCCAGCATGACTAGCCACTCAAGCTCTGAAAAAAGCATGTTCCTGACTCAAGCGAAAGCTGAGAAGGTGCCCATTCCCTGAGCTCCATGAGTCGCCATAAATTTGCTGAAAGCGTAGCGCTGCACACCCCTCTCCATCTCCTTTTCTCCTAACGCTAAGGCATGATCTTGCACGTACACACAGGAAGATCAGCAGCACTTTAAGTGTTGTATACATTGTCGGTACTAGAGGAGCATGCATGTAGCACTTCAGCACACGGCGGTGTTTTAAAAATACAACAGCAATGTGCTAGCAGAGATGGTGCCTTCAATAAAGCTCCCTGGGCTCTCTCTCTCTCTCTCTCTCTCTCTCTCTCTCTCTCTGTGTGTGTATATGTGCGTGCGTGCACACGTCAAGGCTGAGTGTCGAGGCTTATTCCCCTGCCACATGCTATTTTTCAGCAGTATGGCATCATGTGTTTTCATGGCTCTCTGTTTATCTGTGCAGTATGTTAGATGCTATTCTTCAATTAGATGAAGCTCACTTACACTCCTCTATACATTATTCATTCATATCATTCATTTTCAAGATTCTTTTATCTAAAGCACAATAAGTGAAGCGAGACATGGTAACCATCTGACAGTATAGCTGAGCAGTTGAGGATTGGGGGTGTGGTTGGATGGCATGACAATATGATAGTGGTATTGCAGTAAATTACATCACTGACAAGGTAGTGACATGGCAGTGTGTTTGGCGCTGGCGCTTCGTCGGTGTATGCTTAGAGACTATTGCTTAGCAGTTAGCGATTAATATCGCTGTAAATAGGGCAACCGAAATATTGCCGTCTAACTAGTACTGTATTTTTTTTTTTTTTTTTAATCAGCAAAAAAATCTTTAAACATGGTTTTCACTCTCATTTAGTTTTAATTCCATGTTGTCATTTCAGTCATCAGACCAGAGGAAAAAAAAAGAAAATGTAATGATTATTTTTTTCAATGTAATACCGCCAGTTATGAAATTTCTACAAATACATGTGACTGACTGTAGGCTGTCTAGCCGTCAGCGAGTTTCTGCACCTTGCTAAGGGTTGTGTCAGGAAGGGGATCCGGCGTAAAAAACCTATGCCAAATCAACATGCGCTGATTCGCCGTGGCGACCCCTGAGAAAAGGGAACAGCTGAAAGGAAAAGAAGAAGAAGAAGAAGAAGAAGAAGAAGAAGCAGAAGACATGTGACTGACTGCAAGAAATTCACCGAAGGCTCTGCTACAGTAACCTTGATGGTTCATTTCACTGAACTACATCCAGAGTTTTTAAAATGTGTTTATATGCACTGATATAATATTTTTCTTTTGTGTGCTCTGCTTAATATCTTGGGATATTTTTTAGGTCACAGTGCCTTGAGTTAATCACCTTCTAAGCCCTTCATTAGTATCTGACCACAGCACTGTTATTGGCTGAAGATTTTTAAGAGTTTTTAAACACAGCAGTTATGTTTAGCTTCACTGTCATGCTAAAAATGGTCCATTACCTAAATGCAACAATATCTGTCTGGTTAGTGCTCGCTCTGCAGCAGCCCTTGCCTGCTGCTGGATGGGATGGAATAGTGGCCATTTGTAGTGCATAGAACCCACATCAACATTCATGTATTTTCCAAACCTATATGTTTTTTCCTACACAGGTCATGGGCAGCAAGTGATATCTCAGCCAACCCTGAATAAAGACATGGAACACCCTGAACAGTTTACCAGTCCAGCGCAGGGCCAACACACACACACACACACACACACACACACACACACACACACACACACACACACACACACACACACACAAGGTACAAAAGGCGTTTGTTGTTTTCTTTGTGATGCTGCAAATTTCCAGGTGCTTTGATCACCTGAGGTAACTCATCAATTGATTATCAATTAATCCTACTATTATGGTCACGGGGAGGCTGAAGCCCATCCTAGCCAACACTGTGCGAAGGCAAAGTACACCCTGAACAATGAGCCATACCATTGCAATCATAACACACACAACCACTCACAGCCAGGGGCAATTTGGAACAGCCAATTAGCCTAATGTGCATGTTATTAGACTGTATGGGAGGAGACTGGAGTACCTGAAGTAAACCCACGCAGGCATGGAGAGAACATTAAAACACTGAAAAAAACGCACCCTCATCAAGCCCAGGACTGAAATCCAGAACCTTCTTGCTGATAGGCGAATGTGCTTACCTCTACACCACAACACCACCCAACCTCCAACAACATAAACACACAAAATAACATCATACTGTTCATTCTTATTTATTTTAATTCTTCCCATCACAGCATCGTGCAACGCATATACATAAACACTGTAATATCAGGCCTCCTTCATTAAACCTCTCATATATACATAATTTATAATGTGCCCATGACAAGGCCATAAATTTAAGCAAGACTTCATGTCAATGCTCAGTAATTTTCACAGTCAGAAGATATAACATGTTGCTAATAATAGCACAGTATTTTTCCAGGCAGTCAAAAACACTCACAAATCTCATCATATCACCAGTTAATCTATCACTGCTTTTCTGAACTCACGCATAGCTCGGTGTAATTGAAAATGGAAGGTTCACGTGGGACTATAAGACTAAAGTACATTTCAAAATAACATTTCTTCAGTTTTCAGGAGTTACATCAGCAGAAGAGATGGATGTGTTCAGGAAAGACAAAAGAAATTAGGGCCAAACAGGAAAAACTAAACTGCGTCAGAGAAATCTTTGATTAATTCTAAAATATGCCCTGATTTTACAGTAGCATCAATAAAAATAAACCTATAGCAGCGCTGGAATAAAACAAGGTCAAATTCAGATGGCTTTGATACACTTTTCTGGTATAAATATGAAAATAATATGAATAATAATAACAATAATAATAATAATAATAATAATAATATTAATAACAATAATAATAATAATAATAATAATAATAATAATAAGGGCAGCACTGAGTTAGCCTATTCACCTCACAGCCACAAGGTCTGTCTGGGCTTCCTCCATGTACTCTGGTTTCCTCCCCACAGTCCAAAAACTTGCAATAGACTGATTGGCATTAACAACTGCATCTAGGTGTGAATGGTTGTATGTGTGTTGGCCCTGCAGTGGCTTGGTGAGCTGTTCAGGGATGTACCCTGTCTTTGTCCAGAGTCGGCTGAAATGGGTGCCAGACTCCCTGCAACCTGATTAGGATTAAGTGGCTTAGAACATGAATGACTGGATAAATAATAATAATAATAATAATAATAATAATAATAATAATAATAATAATAATGACACGGATCAAGAGAGTGCCCGAGTTTACTACTGGGAACACAGCTCTTCTGACAGTCTGAGCAATGCAGAAGGTTGCAGTGTTGGGGAGTCTCCATATTCTCCGGAAAGTTCTTGGTGGGTTCAACTAGGCAGTGCTTCCTGGGAGAAATCTCATTCGCTGTCTGGACTGCGTGTAGAGAGGGTGAGGACCCTGTGCTATGATAAGCCTCACAAGCCTGATGTGCCAGGATCACCTGATCTCTCACTGCTCCATATCATTTTACTAATAATTAAATATAACAACAACAATAATAATAATAATAATAATAATAATAATAATAATAAGCAACATGGTGGCTTAGTGCTTAGCATTTGGGCGTTTATGTTCTCGCCTTGCTCGTGTAGGCTTCCTCCGTGTACTCTGATTTCCTCCTACATTCAAAAAACATGTATGTTAGGCGAACTTTCTGTTTCAAATTGAACCTTGGTATGATGTAAATGGTGATGGGTTTGTTGACCCTGAGATGGTCTGGCAAGTTGTTCAAGGTATAGCCCACTTTTGCCCAGAGTTCTCTGAGAAAGGGTTCAATATTCCCTCAACCCTAACAAGAGTAAGCAGTGTGACAAAAGAGTGAAGTATTGACATTAATAACAATAATAATAACAACACCACCACAGAATTTTGATCCAGCTTCATAAGAAAAGGGAATGAGAATGATGTATAAAATACTGAGCAGTTTGTTTTGCTGGATAATCTTTACTGAGTACATGTATCTCAGTACTGACAGATCTCAGAGCTGTCCATCTTCCATCACCTGCAGTTGGCAGGGTTAAGTATTTTTGAAGCTTCCAGCTGTATGCTGATGACTGCCTACACGTTGATATCTGACTGAAATATATATGGTAACTAGCTCGACTGAAACAGTGTAGGTTTGTTTACATGTTGAAATAATGCCATTATACTGTCGTGTCCACAGCCACTGTATCACTTGTATACTAGAGGCACAACATCTATAATGCAATCTAGAGTAAACCTTAGATCTGCTTTTGTACAGCAGAGAATGACATACTTCGGAGGTTTTTTAGATGTAAATTTGCTATGAAATATACAAAAGGCAAAGAAATCAGTTTGTAAATGATAAAAAAAAAACGAACAACAGTTATTTTACTGTGCTGTGTACACTTCCCGTTGTTTATACTGTAGAGACGGCAGCAGGCAACACTGTAATGCAAAAGCAAAATTGGTGATTTTTGCTTGAATCAAACCCACTTAGAAATCTGCACTGATGCAAGAATTTGCAGCACTCAGTCGAGTGAAGTGATGATGATGATGACGATGATGAGCCTCCTGTTCATTAAATGTTGTGACTGATGTTTACCTCGGGGGATGAAATTAAAGAGATGCATGATGCATATGATTAAGGCTGTAGAGGGGTGGAACATTTTTGGTAAATTTAAAAAACTTTACATAATAAAATAAGCTGGGGAATTTTGGCAATCTTAAAAGCTGGAAATAAGAATCTCAATAGGAATGAACAGAAACATATAAAACTGAACTGTACCCGTAAGATCTAAAAACATGAATAGACATGCAGGCTAATATTTCTAATACAGTAAGATTTATTTATTTATTAATACAGGATGTACATTTGATTGAATTTGCTTTAAATAAGGAAGTTTTTGAATGGATTAAGCTGCATGAATCCTTTTTTTTTTTTTTATTACAGTGGTACCTCGTTTACCAAGTGTCCCTTATAACGATTTTTCCATAATATGAGCTTCGAACTCACCAAAAATCTGCTCCATCCAACGAGCAAAAATTCACTTTACGATCTCTCCTCAAAATGGCTTTTCCGGGTTGATTAGCCTCATATTCTTCCACGTGTATTCCTCTGCGCTCTGAGAACGTCTTGTGCAGTGCTTCTCAATTGTTTTTTGTGACGCCCCCTCCAGGAAGAAAAAAACATTTCACAACCCCCCCCCCCCCCCCAGCACCCCACGTGTGACTATAAATAATGTTTATTGCACTTCATATCCTTTGCTTGGTGTTTTTTCCCAGCACCGTAGTGTTAAAATGAGAGCGCCACTGCCAACTACTGTAGTGGATGTGCAATTACACTTACTTCGAGTACAGTATGGCAAACAAGCATGTTCCTAGGGTCATACATGCCCCCCCACCATTTGAGAAGCACTGGTCTTGTGACAGCTGTGCACAACCTTTTCCTCGCTGGCATTTGTCGCATGCACACACACAAAATTCTTCTCCTCCCCTGTTATGCATCACCTCCTGCCTATCCACGTGACAGCTTCGCCACAGTCGATGATTGGAAGGGTTAGTTGACTTATTGTTTAGTTCAGTTCATTTTCTGTAACTGCTTCATCCTAATTAGGGTCACGGGGAGGCTGGTGCCCATCCCAGCCAACTCAGGGCGAGGGCAGAGTACACCCTGGACAGCTCGCCAGGCCATCGCAGGGCGGAAACACGCTCACGGCTTTGCAGCCTACTCTTGTCGAAAGTCAGCAATGGTGCTTTTACATGCCTCACACCATAGACAGTGAGAGACATGGCTGGCCTTTGATAACCCAGTTAGCTGCACTGGGGTGACAACCTTGTGGAGAGTGGGACTTGAACCCCCAACCTTTGGATCAGCGATTCGACGCCTTATACCACTAGACCACCACTGCCCCACTTATTGTTTATTCTTGTTTTATTATTATTATTATTATTATTATTATTATTATTATTATTATTATTATTATTATTATTATTAAATATTTAGTTTTTTAATGTTTATCTTTAATATATTAGGTTAAATGTACGTGTTTGTGGCAGGTTATATGAGTTTGGGAGGGGGTTGGAACGGATTAATTGGTTTTCTGTTATTTTTTATGGGAATAATTGTTTCGCCTAACAAACTTTTCAGCTTACGAGCTTGCCCTTGGAACAGATTAACTTCGTTAGCTGAGGTATCACTGTTTAATTTCCTGTTACATGTTAACCTGCAATTTAGTTTCCGACTTAAAAGATTCACAGAATTTTATGTGAGGATGGATGGCATTAAAATTTGACTTAACTAGATCACACTGTCTCCATATATAATAGTCGAGCTTCAAGTCACAGGCTGATGCCTGACTCAGAAAAGCTCTTCATGGATACTCGTCCCGATTCAATTTAAGTTGAAAATCAGATCTAATCTACTCAGCTGCTGATTAACTTTCACCCTGCCTCCAACAGTATATATCAGGAAACACACAGAATCTCATCTACATGCTTTCAAGAGCTACCTCACTGTAAAACCAGTTGTGAAGCTAAAACAGGAAACCAATTACAGTTTTACTATGCCAAAGGGCTAAAAACTCCAGAGCAATGTGGACGAGTTGTCTGAGGAGAAAGCCAGGCTGAACAGGGCAGGGACTCATGTTCTAACAGCTCTGTGGTGACAGCGTGGGCTCTGATTGCCTCCGATGATGCTCGTTCGCAGCGCTTCCAGACAATGGTGCGCCGTCAATTCTAGCCTGCTCTCTCTTTTATCACAGCCATAAAAATGGAGGGCAAAAGCTGTGCTCCAGATTTCTCTCAGCTACATCTGCTCTGAAAGAAGACAGGCAAAAAGATGCCTGTCCTTGACAGCCTAATAAACTACTTGGTAAGAAAGGAAAAAGAGGTGAGCTGAACATTTGGGTCTACACAGGCGTCCTGCCTGACATACCATCACGTGTTTAGTAAGATCTCGCCAACGTTAAAATGCAATATTAGAAATTGCTTCAACTTAAAATGTGGAGGTTTAAGTTATGAGGAAAAATAGCACATGCAGGAACATCATAAAGTGGTTTACCTGGAATATAAAAAAATGAGGTGGAAATAATACAGAAAATAAATGATCAATTCTTCAATACACTGTGATTCCCTCCAGTACAGTTTTGCATCAATGCAGAAAATCTCATAATCAGAGTTTTATGAATAACAAGAACATCAACATTACCAAACTTCTCAAATAAAAAATAAACATAATAAGCAAGACTAAATTCCTTTATACCTGCTGTTGAATCCTGTAATTTTTACTGCCACAGACACAGAACAACAGCACAATATCATTCATCGTGTTTTTGTTTTTCAAAAAATGGGTTCGCGATTAGTTTTTGCTTAAACAAGCGCCAATGTTGCGCGTGGCTTTACATCTTTTCTTCATCTACAGAAAAGCAGGACAAGAATGAATGATTTTGCACTGATACCAAAGTTGTGATACATACTGTAACTGAATCTACACACAGATTTTTAGTTATACAGTGGTACCTGGAGTTGCGAGTGTCTTTTACAATGAATTTTCCATGATACGAGCTTCGATCCCATCAAAAATCTGCCCAATCCAAATAGCAAACTTTTGATTTACGAGCTCTGCTGGGGAACGGGCTTTTCTGGGCCAATTAGCCTTGTATTCTTTCGCGTGTATTCCTCTGAGCTCCAAGAACGCCTTGTGCAGTGCTTCTCAATTATTGTCTGTGATGCCCCCATAGGAAGAAAAAAATTTTCAACCCCCCCCCCCAGTGCCCCGCACGAGACTATAAATAATGTTTACTGCACTTCATATCGTTTGTTCGGTGCTTTTTCCCTACACCATAGGGAACAGCGCTGCTGTCACCTAGTGTAATTGCACATCCTCTACAGTAGGTGGCAATCACGCTCTCACTGTCTTCCCTACACCATAGGGAACACAGTGAGAGCGCAACTGCCACCTACTGTGCAATTACACTTAATTATAGTACAGTATGGTAAAAAACATGTTCCGCAGGGTCATATGCGCGACCCTTGGCATCACACTGTGTTACCCCGCTATTTGAGAAGCACTGGCCTTGTGGGAGCTCACCACGAGCCTTTCCTCGCTGGCATCCGTAAAATTCTTCTTCGCCTCTGTTATGCACCACCTCATGCCTGCCCACGTGACATCTTCGCGCCCACTTGACATCTTTGTCACAGTCGATGATCGGAAGGGTTAGTTGACTTATTGTTTATTATTGTTTTATTA
The DNA here is from genome assembly GCA_024760905.1 of Plotosus lineatus. Classification (NCBI taxonomy): domain Eukaryota; kingdom Metazoa; phylum Chordata; class Actinopteri; order Siluriformes; family Plotosidae; genus Plotosus; species Plotosus lineatus. The sequence goes on along the minus strand of CM045747.1, from coordinate 18,215,427 downwards.
TTATTTATTATTATTAATTATTATACATGTGAATGTACATGTATTATTATTATGAAATATTTATTGTTTTTCCATGTTTATCTTTAATATATTAGGTAGAATATACATGTTTGTGTCAGGTTATATGAGTTTGGGAAGGGGTTGGAACGGATTAATTGGTTTTCTATTATTTCCAATGAGATTTAATTTCCAATTTTGTTTAATCCAACGAACATTTTGACTTATGAGCTCACCCTCGGAACAGATTAAATTTGTAAGTCAAGGTACCACTGTGTATTTATTTTGGCTTTGAACATGTAAGTTACATTCATTATAGTATTTCAGTAATGCCATAAATACACTACTTCTTTTACTTTCGGCTTTCCCCCCTTTTTTTTCAGTGGTCACCACAGCACTATTACTAACTGTAACATGTATAACTGTAACATGCTCAGTGTAACACAACACACAATTTCTCTTTCACTATTCCAAAATGTTCAACTTTTCATTATTTTTTCATTTCAGTTCATTACTCCGGTGTACCCAAAAAAAAAAAAAAAAAATCAGTCCACACCTCCTGGAATAGAAACAACAACAAAATACTTTAAAGTACCTTCCTCCTCCTCTCTCTCTCTCTCTCTCTCTCTCTCTCTCTCTCTCTCTCTCTCTATATATATATATATATATATATATATATATATATATATATAAAGTAATCCCTTGCTACTTCGTGCTTCAGTTTTTGTGGCTTCAGTGCATGCATTTTTTTTTTTAAATATTCATCAAGAAACAGTATGGGTAGTACGGTTACAGGAATGGGTACAGGTCAGCTCCCTCCTGCCCAATGGGAGGCCAACGGGGTGAGATGCTGGGAGACAGCCAATGAGAAAGTAACTTGCACATTGTTTGAATGTTTGAATGGCGCGTTTGGCACTTTTTGTAAGAAGAGGTTGTTTCATACACAGAGGACGAAAATTTAGGAAAATGTTTTTCGTAACCTGGATTTTTCGTATTCAGAGGTTTTCGTAAGTAGAGGGCCGACTCTCTCTCTCTCTCTCTCTCTCTCTCGCTATATATATATATATATATATATATATATATATATATATATATATATATATATATATATATACACTCACACACACACACACACACACACACATACAGGGCTCTGTCACTTTCCGTGCGAAGTAGGATCGACCCCCCCCTGACTGATGTACATGTATATGTGACTATAATATCAATAAATACATATTCAATGCTATTAATGCTTATAGTAATTAAACATGAAAAAATAATGCAAAAAATGTAAATAAAATATAAATACACAAACATACAGACATGTGTGGACACTCAAATGCAAACCTCACTACAATGTAAGTAGTTTTGATGGGCGGGGGGGGTTGGGTTGTTTTTTGTTTTTGTTTGTTTGGGGAATTTTTTGCATAATTGGCCTTGTTTTGTGGTATTTTCCTTAACGTTTTCCCCATTTTTTAATCCGATGAATATTTAAAAAAAAAACAATAAACAGCGATGCACTGAAGCTGTATGAATTGAACCGCAATGTAGCGAGGGATCCCGGTACAGACGCTCCCCAACTTATGTTTTAGTTCGGTTCCGGACAGCCGAACGAAAAACGTAAGTTGTTACTGTATGTTCCAGTGACGTATGACGTTCATACTGTACTATACAGCCATAAATACCATTACTGTATCTCATAAAACACCACTAAATAAATTATTATAAACATAACATATAAATTAAATTCATGCAAAATAAGTTCAAATAGATAAATTTTAATCAAATTCACTAATCAAATATCAAATACAGTTTCAAATATAACCTTTAACATTCTCTGTGATGCGATCTTTCTGCTTGTAAATGGTTCTGATGATCGACGGAGCCATTTGGAAGAAACATGCAACATTCACATGTTTTTCACCAGCATTAATTTTCTTGATAATAGCCAGTGCTGTAGTGGTCAAAAAAATAAGTGAGTACACGATGGCAGCGAAGCCAGTGGGCTGAGGTGCACGGAGCGCGGGGAGGGTGTGGTTTTGGCTTTGAAACTATTTAGCACTTCATCTCCGCTTTTTATTTATACAGTTGCGGACATTTATGTTGTTCAATTATAAAGTAGACCAAATTAAGTCAGTACATGCAACTCAGCCACTAAAACAAGTGGGTATACACCGTGTACCGGCGTGTACCCACCACTACAGCACTGACAATAGCCATCTTCGTTTCTAATGAGATGGATTGCCGCTTTTTCTGATTACCACTATCACTAGTAGGCTTACGCTTCTGACCAACCATATTTGCTTAGGGTTACAAAAGTCGGCAAAACAGTGTAAACACAAAGATGACAGAGACGACGTCTTAACACAAGGGTAACATGCGGTGAACTGGGAAGAACGAGGGGCACGTTCAGTCTGTCGTTTGTAAACAACGGACGCAGCATCATGAGGAAGTAGCATATTACGTCAGCATACTACGTAGGTACGTCTCGTACTACAGAGAGCACGCTAAACTCAAAATTTGACATATTTTTTTATTGTTTACTTGAAAGTAAAACCGAAAAATACGTAAAACGAATGAACGTAAGTCGGGGAGCGTCTGTATATGTAAAATGTTTCCAAAGAAAAACTTCAAAAGGTTTAAACAGTACATAACCGCAACACTTGAAGAAACAAAGTTTTATTAACTATAATGTTTTTTTCACACCTGATCTTCTAACTTATATCTTGTATGAGTCACACACTACATAGAATCAAGAGATAATGCACCATTGTAAATAATTCTAGATAAATAACACATCAGTGCATTTCCCAAACTTACTAAGTTAGTACCAACCAGTGAATCATTTGGAGTCAGACCTATTACTTTACTGTGGAAAGTTTTAAAAGTATGGCGTGTGGGCTGTTATATAAAAAGACTTCTGTGAAATTGCTAAGATAAGATAAAGGCAAAGAAAACAAGACTTAGGCTGTTGTTGCTTTTCAGCTGCGTAGATGGTGCATGCTAATACATTTCCTGTCAACAGCACAATCCACCCTGCCTCGATTTATTGCACAACGTAAAAGGTGGCTTTGATATTCCCAAATTCATGAATATTTGCTTAGGCTGGAAGATACAGACCCTCCTGCAGCTTTTAAAAGGCCTGTGCTTCTCTGAGTGCAAAGCTCGGTAATAAAAGGAGTGCATGCGAATCAAAATGCATGATTATTCAACACCTGTGAGTCATTTCTGAATGTTACATATACAGCCTTCCATGTTCATTGCACTGTCGGCTAAATAATCGTCATGAACACCAGGTCTCTTCGATAGGTTAGAACTTGTCACTGTTCATAATCTAGAAATGTGCTCAGCTTTCTGAATTGGATTTCAGAATAGAGATCCCTCGTTACTTCGTGCTTCAGTTTCTGCGGCTTCAGTGCATCGCAGGTTTTTCAAAAATATTCAGAAAAAAAATGAAAAATTAAGGGAAAATAGGGACAAGGTTCAGGAAAATGCCACAAAACAAGGCCAGTTATGCAAAAATAACACAAACAAACAAAAAAACAAAACAAACAAAAACAAAAACAACCCAACAAAACTACTGACATGAGCGCGAGCGCACGTCTGTAATGTGTATTTATATTTTATTTACACCTTAGGCATTATTTTTGAATGTTTAATGGTTATTATAAGCATTTATAGTCTTGAATATGTATTTATTGATATTATATACACATATACATGTACGTATACGTCAGTCATACCCCCCCCTGGTTGATCCGACTTTGTGGAAATCGGCGGTCACAGAGTGTCTTGGTCCCCATTAACCGTGGAAAGTGAGGGATCCCTGTACAACCCACTGCCCTTCATCCTACCAGGTATGTATATATATATATATATACACACACACACACACACACACACACACACACACACACACACACACACACACACACACACACATGCACACATACACATACACACACTCAAACTGTCACGCACACTTAGTGGCGAATTAGAACGTCCAGTTAGTCTAATGTACATGTCTTTGGACTGTGTAAGGAAGCTGGAGAACATGGATGAAGCCCTCACAAGCATATGTAAAACATGAAAACTCCACACAGAGACACCCAGGACCCGGAACCTTCTTGCTGTGAAGCAGATGTGCTAATCACGACTTCACCGTGCCGCCTAAAACCGTGCAGCATGTAAAAGAAACTTGAGCCACAGCTCTGAAGCTTTAAATTTTAAAAGCTTTAATCTAGAGCAACACGACTGAATTGAGCAGGAGTAATTAAATGTAATGTCGTCCTCAGAAGCCCTCAAAGGGCCAACTGCTGCATTTAAACAATACAAAATTAATTTACATACAATTTACAAAAAAATAAAAATAATTTTGGAGTCAGTGTCAGATGAATCACGACACAAATGAATATAATATATGACTAAATCCAATTTGACCCCTATCTTTATAGGCAGGTATTTAAAAAAAATAAATAAAAAAAAAAAAAAAAAAAAAAAAGCCTTGTAGAAATGAGACAATTAGAATGTGAGCAAGAGAGAAAGCACCAGCGAGAGCCGTGTGAATAGCATACGCATCAGCATAGTCCAAAACCAGCAGATGGTCTGCGGAGTGAGTGGCAACATATTCTCGGGTTGACTAACTACTACAGTGTGAATCTTGGAGCATCACTGTTTCGAAGTAGCTGAACTCAAAGTACTTTCCAAAAACAACAAGACATGCTTCCATTGGGTGACCGACATTGTTAGCGCTACACGACAGGGATACGTCTTTTCAACCATTCAGGTCGACGCACTGCATTTTTTAGATGTTAATCAAATTCGTCTAGTAAATTAGGATTGATCACCACAGTTCTGGGCTGCAGCCATCAGCAAGGATCTAATCAGACAGACGGGGGAGGGGCGAAGTGTTTGCTCGAGCAACAGCCCTCCATAAATATAAACCATATGAGAAGCAGCAAGAGGCCATAACGGTGAAAGGGAAATCCGATTAGCCTTCACTCTCTCAGCAGGTGTGCTTTTAGCCCCCCACCTTAGCAGGCTGCTGGCGTGCTATGTTAAGCCTTTCCTCAGCTATTGTATGTCTCCGTCAGGGCATCGCGCTTCTGAGCTATAATCAGGCGGATATGAGAGAGAGGGTGCTCTTAGTCCACTGATGGAAAGAGCACGTGAGAGGTCGAGGAGATCCTGAGAGATACAACGCACACAGGAAGGCTTCTCGTGCAATGCTCCTGGTCATAAATTATGCTGAATTAACATGTCACACACTCAGCTCACAACATGCGCGTGCACACACACACACACACACACACACACACACACACACACACACACACACACACTAAAAATGCTCCGTCTTTGCTACCTAATGGATCTATTAACCAAATGAAGGCAGGGATGAATGGTTACACATGCAGGATTTGGAGTTTGGCCCTTGGCTGAGAAAGCTGGGCATGAGTGGTGGTGCTGAGTTTGCCATTTTGTTGTTAAGCTCGTACCTGTGCTTGTACACAGGTATGTAAGTTTAACAGCATGGAAAAACTGTCTGAAACGAATAGGATTTAAGACAGAGCCGCAACATTTATTCAGGTTATAATGAAGAGCCCAGAGTGAGGTGTGGCATCAAGGTGATCCGCCCACTGTACTCATTTAAGAGCCATTGCCTCGAATGTCCTTCAGCACTTCCTGATTGCTGGTGAGAATCCAGTGCTTCAAGACGCACGTCTTTACGGCCCTGAAAAACCCTTCTCACTTACAGATTGTTGTAACTGATAGCGAAAGCGATGCTAAGTGCCAGGTTCAGATGGCACTCCCGTAGCAGCCTGTATCTCGCTGGCATCTCGGACAGCCAACCTGCATGCGCCGATAAGCTGACGGCACGGCACGCTTAAGTGCCACAGCCAGCCTTTTTGCTCCGTTAGGCCATGAAACCACAGATGAGCCGGAGCTCGAACATCCAAAATGCAGCTTTCAATCTTTCCACGAGGAAGAACTGAACCACAATGTGTGCAATAATGTGTGTAATCTTTCCCTCCAGACGTAAAAAGTATAAACATGAAGCGTGTTCGAAAATGAGGGGGAAACAGTAGCAGTTATTTGGATGCAAAGCCTTGAAGAAATCTCAAATAAGCCGGTTGAATACAATTTCAGAAATGACATCTAAAACGATTAAACCTATTTTTAAGCATTATTCCTAATTCAAGCTTGAAATTGTCTTGTTAAATTGGCAGATAATTTTTCTGGTTTATTATTTATTTTGCAGTTAATTATTATTTTTTCAAGAAAAAACAAAAAAAAAACAAAATTATCTCCCGCTGAAATTCATATCAAAGTGAGTGGAATAATCTTGTTTATTTTATATTCATCATAATAAATAACAACATGTATATTTTCTCGGCAGTACGGTGTGGTTTGAACCACAACTGGAAGGTCCTGGGTTCAATTCCACAGTTGGGCGTTTCTGGTTGGGGTTTGCATGTACTCCTCGTGCTTGTGTGGGTTTCCTCCGGGTACTCCAGTTTCCTCCCACAGTCCAAAAACATGCCCAGTAGGCTGATTGGAGGTTCAAAATTGCCTGTGAGTCTGAATACTTGTACAGTGGTATCTCGACTTACGAAATTAGTTCGTTCCGAGGGCGAGCTCATAAGTGGAAACGTTTGTTAAACGAAACAAAAATTCCAATTGGAAACAACAGAAAGACAATTAATCCGTTCCAACCATTCCCTAACTCATATAACCTGACTCAAACATGTATTTTTGACGTAATATATTTAAGATAAACATGTAAAATAAACATTTCACAATAACAACACATGAACAGTAACAACAATACTGTAATTAATAATAAATATTAATAAAACAACAATAAACAATAAGCCAATAAACAATACAGTAAGTGCTTCTGAACGTAAGAATAGCACTTAACATTAACTTACACTACTAATTTTTTTGTTACTTTTTATTTATTTATTTATTTGTATCTTGGATTTTTTTTTTTTAACTATTTCATTTCACTTCACTAATTTTGATCACTTGTCTTCTGCTGCTTGGCCGCACTCCTATCGCCGTTGATCTATTTCGACTTGATCCACAATAGGAGAAACCTCTCCATCTCATCATTGAGTCCGGATCTTTCCAGAGATAAAATACTAACCCCCTTTGCTGGCTGAAAACTCTTCAACGTAGCCTTCTGTTTGAGAATTGTACAGAAGGTTGATGCATTCTTCACATACTCCTTATACAGATCAGCCACGCGGACAAAGAAAAACTGTTATGCGCGTGCACGCTACTAGCTGGTGCGGAAAGGGGAGCAGAGGAATACACGCGGGGAACACGCTTTTTTAACATACTGGTGGACCAGCTTTATAAGTGTGATTGCACATCCTGTACAGTAGTTGGCAGTTGCGTTCTCACTGTGTTTTCTATGGTGCAGGGAAGAAAGCACCTAGCAAACAATATACAGTAAAGTGCAGTAAACACTATGCATAGCCGCGCGTGGGGTGCTGGGAGGTTAAAATGTTTTTTTTTTTCTTCCTATAGGGTGCATAACAGAAAATAATTGAGAAGCACTGCACAACACATTCTCGGAACACAGAGGAATACACGTGGAGGAATACAAGGCTAATCAATCCAGTAAAGCCATTTCCCCAGCAGAGCTCGTAAGTAGAAAATTTACTTGTTGGATGGGGCAGATTTTTGGTGGGATCGAAGCTTGTATTATGGAAAACTCATTATTATGGACGCTTGTAAGTCGGGGTACAACTGGGATGGGCATCAACCTTCCTGCATCCCTAATTAGTTTTCAGCAGCTTAGAAAATGAATGTACATTTGCTATGAAACTTTTTTTCTGACAGAGAGCTCAAGCATTCTCTTTTCCCTGGCTGCAAAACTCTTGCACCGAGCCCTGGATCCGCACGCACAATTTTTTCCTCTCTGTTTCTCTTTATTTTTGAAGCACAGGCTTGAACCGTACACTGTAACCAGAGCTGATCATGTTTCTTAAGGTGTAACGGTCAAAGTAATTCTGTCAACTTTTTTCTCCCCCTTTCTTTTCCTTTCTTTTCAAGGTGAAGATCACACCTGACCTGGTGAAACCTGAGATGTGGTGCAAATGACTTTCACATTTAAACGCACATCATGGATGATTCACAGCCAAAAATACCCTGAATAAAGCACCTGTCTATCAAGTCAACATGTTAAAGAATGAAGAATTCAAGCTGTCTGTCAATCCAGAGTCACTCTTTAATGCAGACACATTGCATTATTTACACAGTTTGCTTCTCTAGTTTTAAGAAGAAGCTAAAGCACCATGTTAGTGCATCATACTGTGAGTGATAAATGAAGTGTTCCAAAACATGTCATCACCTTGTTTTTAGGTAAGCAGGCACTCAGGGTTTTGTTTTTTTTTCTCTTTTATGCATATATTTGGAAAGCTGGAGAAGCATGTGGTTGTGAAATTAAAATTAACTGAGCAGAATTAATTCAGGCAGCTGTACTTTAACTCAATCCACGGATAAGCATGCGGGGTGCATGTTTGGAGATTCATTTATACGCAGTATTTTATTCTAGGCATGCTGGATTATTAAGCACAGGGGGTCCAGAGTCACTCCTATGGGTCTGATCTCTACGTACATCTGTGAAAGTCGGCTGATTACTCCTGGTGAAGGGGAAGCCAGTTATAAGCCTGAATCCCCCAAATGTACTTTGCATTAATTACTTAGTTCCTCCAAACCCTTGAAGGATTTCTAGCCTTGGCGTGATCTTTAGGTGCTTTTACAGTTTGAAAGATCACATGAGATCATTAAAACTCTTGCACTTACAAAGAAGAATTCTGACACGCAAGCAAGTAGCATAGAGTGAAAATAATACAGGGATTCCTCACTTTGCGCGGTGAATTGGGACCGAGATCCCCATGCGACCACCGAAATCCATGAAGTAGGACCACCCCCCACCAACCCCCCCTGACTGACGTATACGTACATGTATATGTGAATATAATATCAATAAATACATATTCAATGCGATAAATGCTAAAAATAACAATTCAACATTCAAAAATAATGCAGAAGAAATAATGTAAATAAAATATAAATATGCGCACACACACAGATGTGCGTGCATGCACTCAGATGTGTTACCTCAAACAATGTAACTAGTTTTGATAGGTTTTGGGTTGTTTTTTGTTTTGTGTTTGTTTAGGGTTTTTGTTTTATGTTTTTTTTTGGGCATAATTGCCCTTGTTTTTGTGGTATTTTCTTTAACTTTTACGCCTATTCTTCCTTAATTTCCTTATTTTTAAATTTGATGAATACAGAGATCCCTTGCTACTTCGCGCTTCAATTTATGCGGTTTCAGTGCATCACGTTTTTTTTTTTAAATATTCATCAAAATAAAAAATAAGGAAATTAAGGAAGAAAAGAGGGAAAAGGTTAAGGAAAATTCCACAAAAACAAGGCCAATTATTCACAAAAAAAAACCCTAAACAAACAAAAAACAACCCAAAATCTCCCATCAAACTACATTTATGTGAGGTGCACATCTGCGTGCGTGCGTCTTTATGTGTGTGTATTTATATTTTATTTACATCTTATGCGTTATTTTTTAATGTTTAATTGTTATTATAAACATATATAGTATTTAATATGTATTTATTGATATTATATACACATATACATGTACGTATACTAGAGCCCTGCGCGGGGCGGGTTTCAGCCCAGAGCCCGCGGGCCCCCGCAGGCACAAATTTGAAGTCAGAAATTTTAGTTTGTGGGGCGGGGCGGGTCAATTTGAAACTTATGTTGGGCGGGGCAGGTTGAGAATGATCAAAGCTTTGCGGGGCTATGTCACGGATTCATGCGGGCTGTTGTGTGGCTAAAGAGCACTTCAACAAATTATACTGCTATATACAGACGCTCCCCGACTGAACTCTCTGCTCTGCTGGTGATTCACATCAGTGCAGGCTGAGTTCTAAACCAGTTCAACGGCGTCCTTGCTCACTTGAAAGACCAGAAGTCCGTATAACCCACAACAATTACATTACTTTTGGTTTTGAGCGCCTCACATATTGTAAGCGTTGATTGGCTGTTTTAAGCTTCATGTAAAGTGAGTCGGCTCAGCTTCATGTTATGTTACTCTGGTAAAAACACATATATGGCCAAAATGTCCTACCCTGGAAAATCTGCAGGCCAAAAACGTCCATGACCAAAACGTCCAGGCCAAAACACCCGTTGGCCAAAACATCCGTTCACCGTGACTCTGCAGGCAAGTACATATTGTTACTTAACTTAGGCATAAAGCAGCCAGACTTAAACCGTTTGGCTCCTTCCAGTCTTACAAATGAAATTTTAAATATGAATACTTCACTACTGGGATGATCGCCATATTGCTTTTATGCATGTAATCTAAAGTCCAAACACACTGGGTATCTATCATATAACTTGCTGCATTGATAACTGCATTATCATTGTAATTGTGCAATGTTAGTTGTTGAGTTTAATGTAAATTTTTATGGTTTGAGTGAATTAAAGGATGAATATTAATATGTAGTTATGTTGAGCGGACTGCGGGGCGGGTGCGAGCTCAGAATCAGAAACTTACTGCGGGGCAGGGTGGGCTGTGGGCTGAAGTATTTTGTATGGGACGGGCTGCAGGCCAGGTCAGAATTTCACTTGCGGGGCGGGGCGGGCTGACCTAAAAGGGTAAATGTGTGGGGCGGGCTGCGGGCCACAATTTTAATTTGCGGGACGGGCGCGGGCTTGTGATCTTGGCCCGCGCAGGGCTCTAACATATACGTCCGTCAGGGGGGTTGGGGTGGGTTGATCCTACTTCGCGGATTTCAGTTATCGCGGGGGATCTCGGTCCCAATTAACAGTGAGGGATCCCTGTATTTAAAAAAAAAACCGTGATAAGATAAGATAAGATAAGATACAGCTTTATTAATCTCACAATGGAGAAATTCACTGTTACAGGCTCTTGAGGTACTATCAGTAGGGGGTGCAAAAATAGATACAAGTACAAACATACACACATACATATATATTATATATGTATATTATATATATACATATATATATATATACATATATATATATATATATATATATATATATATATATATTATATAAGTAAATAAATAAATAGATACATAAATAGTATAAATTACTAAACAATAAAAGAAAAGAATGGAGCAACTTTATAGACTGGCCTATATTAAAGTGTAATGTATCTGAGGGCGGAGTAGTTGGGTTGATATGGTTCACAGTGGGGTAGATGTGGTTGATTAAAGTGCACAGGGTTTTTATTGCACATAACCGGTATTTTCACAGACAGTTACAAAGTGATGCACTGAAGACGCATGAATTGAAGCATGAAGTAGCGAGGAATCCCTGTATATAATATTTAACAGTAAACAAAATTTAATTTTTAATTACATTCTCAGTTCAGTTTTTTTAGATTACACTTCGTTGTTGGTCAATTTGCAACCCTTCAACTTAAACTAATGGAGCAGCACTTTAGCCCTTTGGTCTATTCTGCTTTCTCACCTTCTTATCTCTACATTGTGCTTGAGCAGGTCAGGTATCAAACCTTTAGCCATCATCAACGCCGCTGATTGTTGCCGTGTAGATTTTAGATTGGCTCACCTATTTCAGAGCCAACAGTAAAACCTGATGATTACATCATACATCATCAAACACATTATAACTGTGCTAGCAATGTTCCCTTCCAACTAACCAATAACAAAAAGAATAAAAATATAACATCAGCCAAAAAAGTTGAATCAGAATCAGCAAAGACACCATGAATATTTTAATAGAAACACATGGAATGTGTTCAGGGTAGAGATTTTCTTGGAATAAACATACACCTGTGGGAATGCAGAACAAACACATATTGGTACAGCATGCAAGAGTAACATGAAACCCAAGCAGAACAGACATGATGTTTAAGGAAACTGCACCTCAGATCATTGAGCCAGCAGACTTTAAGAGTACATGGTTAGATGTACTAAGAACAACTCTCCATGGTAGTAGACCTTCTTACTGAAGGACAACAACTAGGAGTGTGAGGTGATGAAGAACAATAAAACCTTTCAAGGGTGTTCATTGTCGCTCAAAGTGGGGTCAGAAGAGGGTCGTGTTGAGCACCGAGGCTGAGCTATCAGCCTTAAAGTGCTTTCACCCAAGCGAGCATACCTCTCAACACCACAAAGCCCATATTCACCCTCCCAGATTTCACACGCTACTTTTCCACACCTGCTTTGCACATGCTTTTAAAATATCAAATTGCAGCCCCTGAGCATTAAAACAGACAACAACAACAAAAAAGTCCCACTTTGCTGCATCAGAGACTTCACGGGCTTAAAGTAGAGTAAAAAGATTCTTAAAAAAGATGGAGTCATTTGTCTGGAAAAAAAAAGGAACATGTCTGGATAGAAGAAACAGCTCTTAATTGAGGTGTGTGTGATCGAGAGGCTGTGTTCCAGATGGCAGCGTGTTATTTCACTGTGCCTTGTTAATGCGGCAGGATGCGACAGGCGTAAGTCGAGAGCTCCCTGGAGGCTCGGATCTGAAATGAGGGCCAGCACGGGCATCGCTGCCACCCAGCGCCTGACTTACCGCGGGACACGCCATGTCAAATTCACCAGCAAAATGGGGTTAGTTAATACAAGACGAGTTGTTAACAGACATACTGTGGGTTTACACCTCGCCACAATATGATCGGATAGTTGTTTCTCGGCGGATGAAAGGGAATAGAAGGGGTGTCTATTCATTCAGCACACAATCACGCTAGTCAAGTGAAGCAGCTAATGAAGTGATCACATGGTAATGGGTCCTGGGTACATGAAACGTGCAGTGTCTGAACATTTCAGTGGTCCATTCGAAAAATGGTTTTGTAAACAGGAATATTTTTTAAGGGTCCGACATCGACTGAAGTGTTAAACTTGCCTATAAATTTAAGTTACTTAAATCCTGCACTTTAAAAGAATGAGCGATTCTACATTAAGCAATGCAACACAATGCAATGCAATGTTTTACTTCATACCTAATCTTGCTCAAGATTTTAACTTTCTAGATATTAGCCTAATGGTTAGAGAAGTGGCCTTGGGACCAAAAGCTCGCTGATTCGATTCCCTCGTGCGGCGATGGGAGAGTGAGCAGCACCTTCCTTTGCTCTAAAAAATGGCCGAAGTGGCCTTGAGCAAGGCACCTAACCCACAACTGCTCTTCGGATGCCCCTACAGTGTGCGGCAGCCCACTGCTCCAAGTGTGTGAGTTCTCTTTGGATGAGTTAAATTCAGAGGAAATAATTTCCCTAACAGGATTAACACAGTACAGACTCTACCCTACTTACGAACATTCACTGTACGAGCATCCGGAAATGCGAACAGGGCTGTCCAGAGGTCGAAAGTGAAAGTGAAATTGAAGAAAAAGTAGAAATAGAAATTGAATAAAATCTATAGGAAGATATAGTATAAATATAAGTATGAAATATGATTAACATTATCCTGAGGTACACTTAATATTCGATTAGGCACTGGCAGAAGGGCGTGGCTGACACACGCAGGTGGATCGCAATGCGCACACCTGATCCTAGTCACCAATGTACAGTGCTATAAAGACGAGCAGCGCTCACATCCCGGTGCTCGAAGATTGTCCCTCTTCACGTCCCTGTTTTCCTGTGATCTCTCTGGCTCCTGGTTTCAGCTCCGCGCTCACTAGCAGTGATTAAGTTTTCCCCTTGCTCAAGTGCCTCAACTATAACAAAAAAGTCTCCCTGTGTTCATCCTACTGTGTCTCCTGCATTTTGGGTCCAGTTGAAAGTTATTGACGTCATAGTTAGCTTGATAATTTATGGTGCATTTAGATTTGCACCTTGTACCAATAAATGACAAATTCAATAGAATGAAATGAAATGATTATGCAGCATGAGAAAGAGAGAGAGAGAGAGAGAGAGAGAGAGAGAGAGAGAGAGAGAGAGAGAGAGAGAGAGAGAGAGAGATTGTATACAGTATAAACTCATATAGGTTACTTATACAAGCTTAAAATATACGTTCCCCTCTAAATACGCCCTGTAACGACTTACAAACAAATTCATCTAACGAACGGCCGTTCGTAACGTATCTCGTTCGTGAGTCGGGTAGTATCTGTATATCAAAATCAAAATAAAAAAAAAAGATAATTAGGTTTCTGGTTTCTCAGTGTTTAACAGTCACAGTGTATGTATAATTTTATAAAACAAAAAAAAATTCCGATGCATATGCTAACTATCAACTTTTGCTCTCAATTAAATTCCTTACTTTAATCATTCTCTCCCTTTTCATGTCCAGCTATGACCCACCAAAAAATGTACACCCCCCCTCCTTTTGGTCTTTCTAAACATTTCACTATAGCAGCTTGCATTTATTCGTGGATGCCTTAGGGGAGGTAAAAAAGAAAAAATAATTGAAATTGTGTAATCCACTACTGTTCTAAACATGCTTCACTGCTACCTCTGCTGCCATTCCTTGCATGTTCCGAATTTAAAAGAAATCTGTTGCCTTAACCCTGAACAAATAAAACACATGACACTGTCAACTGCAGCAACAATTTACCAGTGTGAAGCACTTAAGCGGACTTCGCTAGGTCGCACAGAAACCACACACTGCACATGCATGGTGTTCCATGTAGAGCCAACCACCGACTAAAAGGTCATTCGATTTAAGGTGAAGGACTTTGATGCATGATTTTCATGAGTTAATTAAAATTATTGTTGAAAATAGTGTTAGAATGTAATAGTATGAATAGTAATAGAATGTGTTAAACTACCCAAGTCTCAGAAAAATACACAGGGCATTCTTTTCATCCAAATTGTCAATATTAATCAACAGACTTATTCATTTTTATTTCACAGAAGAATGTAGAACTGCTTATCACAAAGATGCAAAAAAATAACCTGAAGAAGCACATCATGCTAACACACGTGAATTTTTAAAAACTGCCTTGTCACTATTCTCTCTTTCAATTTATAAAAACGATAAATACTGACCGTGTAAGAGATTCTATGGGCGTGACTGTTGGTTTTATATATTCCTGACAGAAAACTGTATATCTATACCTATCTATCTATCTATCTATCTATCTATCTATCTATCTATCTATCTATCGATATATATAAGAATATATATATATATATATATATATATATATATATATATATATATATATATATATATATATATATATATATATATATATATATATATATATATTCTTTCACTGAACAATAGCGCCCTACTGCAGCATAATCTTTTCCTTCCTGTATCATATCAAGCAGTTCTACTTGCTCCTGCAGCGTCATTACCTTTTTCTGGCCCTTATGGCTCCTTACCAGAAGCCGGAGAAGATGCACGGCGTTTGGATGGCATCATCGAGCTTAACTGGTAATTAAAAACACAAAAAAATGCACATTAACAACTTGTGCGCGAATGAGAAAAAAGGGCCGTATGCATCATCTCAACCAATCAGCCGGAGGGAGAAGCAAAAGCTCTCAGCCACTGGCTAAATTTGATCACGTGCCAGTTACTTCCGGGTTTGTCGGCAATCTGTGAGTATGCGGGGGGCGCGAGTGCAAATCTGTGAATGGTCAAGGGCCTACTGTAATTATTTTTACTAACTTGTTTACAGAAAGAAATAAAAATGAGGTAACCAAACACATAATCTTAGTCTTGACCTTGTAAAGTACATTATAGGGATCCCTTGCTACTTCGCACTTCAATTAATGCGGCTTCAGGGCATCACGGTTTAAAAAAAAAAATAAATAAATATTCATCCAAAGAAAATTAAGGAAGAATAGGTTGAAAAGTTAAAGAAAATGCTACAAAAACAAGAGCAATTATGCTAAAAAAAAAAAAACCTAAACCAACACAAAACAAAAAACAACCCAAAATCTCCCATCAAAACTGGATACATTGGAAGTTATTCATGGAAGTTATTCAAGGGTAAATTTAGCACAAATATTAGGAAATATTTTTTCTCGCAGAGGGTAATTTCAGTGTGGAATAGATTGCCTAACCACGTTGTCGAAGCAGAAACCTTACAAGTCTTCAAAAGCAGACTTGATCTAGTGCTGGATACCATCTAGTCATGGTGCGTCTTTAAGGTTAGAGTCACTTTAGAATAGGACAATGGTGAGCTTAGTTGGGCTGAATGGCCTGTTCTCACCACTCATGTTATGTTATGTTATGTTATGTTATTGTTGCATCTGTGTGTGCGAGCGCGTCTGCACAGCCACGCCCCCTCTGTCGGAGCCTAATATTAAGGGTACCTCAGGATAATGTTTAATCATATTTCATACTTATATTTATGATCTATCTTTCTGTAGAT
The DNA here is from genome assembly GCA_024760905.1 of Plotosus lineatus. Taxonomy (NCBI): domain Eukaryota; kingdom Metazoa; phylum Chordata; class Actinopteri; order Siluriformes; family Plotosidae; genus Plotosus; species Plotosus lineatus. The sequence goes on along the minus strand of CM045747.1, from coordinate 18,199,068 downwards.
TTTATTCCATTTCTATTTCTACTTGTTCTTCAATTTCATTTCACTTTCACTTTCGACCTTGGACATGTTGGGGATGTTTGTAAAACGAATGTTGGCAAGTTGGAGAGCGTCTGTATTTTTATTTTATTTACATCTTATGTTATTTTTTTAATGCTTAATTGTTCTTATAAGCATTTATAGCATTGGCTATGTATTAATTGATTTTATATACATATGAACATGTACGTACATGTCAGTCAAGGGTGGGGGGTGGGGGGTGATCCTACTTTGCAGATTTCGATGGTCGCGTGGGGATCTCGGTCCCAATTAACCGCGGAAAGTGAGGGATCCCTGTATTCAGAAACAGTGGGTTTAGAAAACTTTTCAGTGAAATAAGAAAAAAAGTTAGTTATTTCCCAACATTTATAATGCTGTCATATCAAGTGACCCAACTATTATATGCACCTTCTGTTGTTTATTACTCTCTTCCAGAAACATTTCCTGAATTTTTCTTTTTTTATGTTATATAATCTTTTGAGATGCTTTAATAATTAAAAATCTTCACATGTTTCTGGGAGGTGTAAGTACTTGCGTTAGACGTGTTGCTATGTCTGACATCACATACGTGTGCAACACTCTTCAGTCCCGACATGTGTATTTTGTGTTCATTTTCTTGGTAAAAATGTGTAAAATTGAGGAAGTAAAAAGAGCTAAAGTATAATATTAGGAACAAACTACTGTATTTGAGGTATTGAAATCATTTTTTGCATCATTATTGGCTGATAATAATAACATTTTCAAAGAATAACACAGGGTTCCCATATGTACGTGTGTGCTGGAGGCACAGCGGGACAGACGGATGTACGCTAGAAGTTTTTCTTGATGTTCCAAAAGGAACTCGATGGTTAGATGATTTTTTTTCCCTTATCAATGGTGCTTTGCTAACTACTATTTTACGTGTGGCAGACAACCTATCAAGAAAATTCTCCTCCTGTTTCAGGTAATGTTACACCAGTGTTATGTCCTATAAGATGCTCCTGTATAGTCGAAGCTATTATCAAGCCACATACAGTTGGCCCTCTACTTACGAAAACTTCTGAATACAAAAAATCCAGGTTACGAAAAACATTTTCTCCCTCAGTATACGAAAAAATCTCTTCTTACGAAAAGCGCCAAATGCGTCATTCAAAAATTCAAACAATGCGTGAGTTGCTCTCTCATTGGCTGTCGCCCAACATCCCACCCCGCTGGCCTCCCATTGGCCAGGAGGGAGCTGAACTGTACCCATACTTCCTGTACCCATACTTCCTGTTTGTCACACGCGTGAAGGAGAGTCGAACAGGACTGTTGGCTCATGAGTTTTTTTGAGAGTGATCATTGCAGCGTTATATTTTGTTATCCATCATGGACCCCAAGAAGGTGATTCCCGGTGACACCGAAAAGAAGAAGCGAGCTCCGTTATCAATCAAACTGAAGCAGGAGATAATAAAAAAAATACGAAAGTGGGATGCGGTTGAGCGAAATCGCAAAGGAGTGTGGCCAAAACCCCTCCACAATTGGGACGATATTGAAGCAGAAGGAGGCATTAAAAGTGGAGATACAGTGACGGAGGCGATTATTTTGGAAAAAGCAACCGCCATATTTAAGGACCTCGTGATGGAGGGTGGGGGTGGGGGTAAGGGTTCTTCAGACTAGCAACCCCCGGCCTTTAAAGCGTCGCATGGGTGACTCAAGACATTTAAAAAAAGGTAAATATTTTTCTTTTACTTTTAACACATATTTCATACAAACTTGGTGTACTTTTATCATTTTTAAAGGGTTTATGGGGTAGTATTGGGAGCCTTGGAACGAATCACCCATTTCACATGTAAAATGCACCTCTACTTACGAAAACTCCAAGTTACAAGAAAGGCACTGGAACAGATTAATTTCGTAAGTAGAGGGCCGACTGTACATCCATTTGTTCATTCCTTAATTTGTCAATAATATAAAATTACCAGCTAATTTCTAGGCAGTTTGAAAAATTACTGAATATTTATACCCAAAACACACAAATAATTCCAGATTGCACTATCTGACAGCATGAGCATTCCGGTTCAGTGTGTGGAGCTATGTGTGTATTATTAAGATATGAAAGAACTGTTGGCTTATACACAGGAGCTAGTACACATGACAGCACCACAGAAATTTCACTAATGATGATGCTCAATATCCCATAAAGCCTTAAGCACCAGCAAAATGTTCGCAATTATACTGGTTAATGAAGCAAGGTCACCTTCACAAATGATCAATGCCTAAATTGGCACTTCTTCAGCACCCTTCATAGTCTAGGTTTGTTTTATAAAAACATTCCAGCTGTTTATCCCTAAAAGCTGGAAACACATCTGGAAACCAATAAACAGGTAATAAGAAACTCCAGAATAGAGTTAATAAGTGACCATCAAACTAATTACCACCTCTTTTTTCATGAAAGAAAAGTAAAAATTCACATTGAAAACTTCCGAACAATGTCCCGTCCTGTTGTTTTTTTCTGACCTTTTACCTCAGAGATCTTCATAAAAGTGTATGGAGATTACTCCGAATTTGGAGCAATTACCCTTCTAATTACAAAAATGCTATATAATTACAACCATACAAGAACAGGATGAACTGGGTACTATTTGAGAATAAAGGGGAAAAACCGTGAGAAGAAAGCAATTTTTGGTAATCTCCATGCTTGTGCAAGGTATCAGGACTCGTCCCCAGAGCCACATGCATGAGAAATTGGTATTTATTTATTTTTTTAAAAATCATGACAGCTTTCAGGAATCGCATCACAAGTCAAAATTTGCAATCGTGACAACACTAATACCGTCTGCTAAAACGCAAACTGTCACATAGACAGACACACATTAGGGCAAAAAGATGCCATTACACAGAACTCAGAGTGTGTTATTTAATCCCTGAAGTGACATTCATCAATCACATGGCAGCAGCAAAACTGAGTCATTATTCAGGATCTCTAGACCTTTTACTTCATATAAAAAGATAACTAAAATAATTTTATTAAACATTGATAGCATGGTTAGCACATCCACCTCACAGCATAAAGGTGTGGGTTCAATTCCCGGTCTCGGGCTTTCTATATGGCGTTTGCATGGTCTCTTTGTGATTGCAACGGTTTCCTCCGGGTACTCCAGTTTCTTCCCACAGTCCAAAAAGCATGCACAATAGGCTTATTGACGGCTCCAGGCTTGAGTGTGAGTGTAAATGGTTGTGTATGTGTTGACCCTGCTATGGCCTAGTGAGCTGTCCAGGGTGTACTCCACCCTTGCCTTGAGTCGGCTGAGATGAACACCAGCCTCCCTGTGATTTTAATTAGGATGAAGCAACTTAGAAAATTAATGAAAGAATAAATCATAGCTTATATAGCAGTGATGGCCTGGTGGTAAAGGTGCTGGATCACTGATCCCAAGGTTGGTGGTTGAAGCCCCACTCTCCACAGGTTGTCACTGTTGACCCAGTACAGCTAACTGGGTTATCAAAGGCTGGCTGTCTATGGTGAGAGACATGTAAAAGAACCATTGCCGACTTTCGTATAGCTGTCAGCATGTTTCTGCCCTACGATGACCTGGCGAGCTGTACAAGGTGTACTGTGCCCTTGACTAGAGTCGGGTGAGATGGGCGCAAGGCTCCCCCCGACCCGAATTGCGATTAAGTGGTTCAGAAAATTAATGAATGAATTTAAATCATAGCCTTTAAATCTTAGATATTCTATTGTATATGTTCAGGATTCTGTTTGGCATGGTGGGGTACTGGTTAGCTCGTCTGTCTCATGGAAAGCAAGTTCTGGGTTCAAATCCTGAGCTTGGTGAGGGCATTTTCTGTTTGCTACATGCTCTCCCCATACTTGTGTATGTTTCCTCTAGGTACTCCGGTTACCCCCCCCCCTTCCCCCCACAGTTCAAAGGCATGCATATTATGCTAATTGGCTGTTCCAAATTGGCCCTAGGTGTCAGGTAATGGTTGTGTGTGTTTTGGCTCTGTGATGGACTGGCAAGCTGCAGGGCGTACCTCTCCTTCCTGCAGTGTTGGATGGTTGAAATTAATGTTCTGTGCAAGCGACTCACATTCTCACACTCCAACCTTTGAAGGCATGTCTTCATGCAGCTCACCGTGTGTGCAGGGAAACTGTCATGCTAGAGCAGGTTTGTGCCTCTTAGTTCAAGTGAAGGGAAATTGTAACCCAAAAGCAGATGAAGATATACTTTCAACTTTGTGGCACCAACTTTGGGAAGGAGCTACATATGGGTCTGATATTTCATGGAAATGTGAGTATCTGACAGTAATGAAAATAAGAATAATAATTTCCCTTGAGAATAATCAGGTTGTTTTTACGAAAGCTCTGGTAATTAAATATGTTTACCAGCAGACTATCAAGATTCACTCTGATGCCCTGAAGACATGAGATATAAATGGAATATGAACAAGCTACCAGATTTCCTTGGAAATCACTTATGTAGGGAATAAAACATGGCTGGATTTGCTATCACGGGAAAAAAATTGGTGACAACATAATGTGATGCAGCCCAATGCCAGGCCAAGTTACAAGCAAAAGTGGATTATTTATCACGAACATGTTCCTGAGTAGCTTATACCACAGCAATATACAATTAATCACATAATTAAAAGATGCAAAAATAATCTATGTATTGATAATATTATTATTTGTTTTATTAGTACCGTATTTTCCGGACTATACCTCGCTCCTGAGTACAAGTCGCATTGATGAGAAAATTCATAATAATGAAGAAAAAACCATATAGAAATTGCACTTGAGTATAAGTCGCAAACTCGTAGAAACTGTCTACCTTGGCTTGGAAATCTGCTGGTAGTTTTTGTTACGTTGTGGTCCTCGCTCTGATTGAGAGGCCCTTACGTTGCACGAAGCGGTAACACCAAGAAAGTCCTCATGCAAAGTCATTTATATTAATTTCCTTAACAACTACCTGGACGTGGAGACGCAACTGCACTGTTGACAAGACTCTCCCAGAGGCATGTTGCTCAAGCACCCATGTGCAAACTGGTTCCTCTAGCTTTTAGCTTTCGATTAGCTTTCCGCCCATGGTTAGCTTTTAGCCTACGATTAGCTTTTAGCCCGCGGTTAGCTTTTTTTGTTATCTTCATTGTAGTAATAATAATCTCCGCTTTTCTCCAGTCCCTTACAAGTTTCTCATTCACTACAAACTTTCTTTCTGCTGATCGATGACCATTTTCTGCTGCATATTTTATTACTTACAGCTTGTAATCCGCAGAATAGGATTTTCTTTTTAAGGCCATTGCTGCAGTGGTGAATGCGCAGGTACTGGCACCCAAACCTAGAGTGCCCTCTTGTGGTTGTGAGTGTAAAAATAACAAATATGGGAAATTATGTCTTATTATTATGACAAACAAAATTATGTGTAATAATTTCACATGTAAGTTGCTCTGGAGTATAAGTCGCACCTTCAGCCAAAGTATGAAAAAGTGCGACTTATAGTCCAGAAAATACGGTAGTACACATTGATGTTTGGTTTCATCACTAACCTCATTCTTTATTTCTCTCTTATACAATGCAGCCATGTCAGTCATGCTATCAAAGAACATGAATTACCTTTGTCTTTCCTTGGTAAAAAATGTTACTGTTCCTTGATGCCTCCTTACAGAAAACCTCAACATACTAGTGATTTAATGAGTGAATTATTGTCCTTACAAAATGACACTTTTTTTATATACTCAATCATGTTACTACAGAAACAACACGTGTATTAGAACAGGCAGGCTACGATAAAGGTGTGATTCAAATTAAAGCTGGAATTTTTGTCCGAGCTGTAAAAGTTAATTACTTTCTGACCAGTCATGATGAAAGATTCAACAGCCCTGTGGTATAATCTTTACCTTTCTGTCCTCCCTTTTGATTCTGCACAGAGTTAAATAATCACATTACTACCAGATTACATAAAACCCAGAGAATCTCTGCTTAATGTCTGTTCTGTTGACCTAAAGCTCTGAGAAACATGATACTTTGCAGGGGGGTCAGTGCAAGAGAACTTAGGTTTAGAGAGCAACGCACCAGACAGAGTGACGACGATGACCAGTCTTAAGATTCCTGGATCATCACTCAACATGAACAATGGTATCTCCATCATTCACACCTCAGATACACGTACGACATAGCAACCGGGTAACAACTTACGGGTGAGACCGCCAAACTGACCCGTGGGACACATTATTATCTATACCGGCAAACAATTCTTCATGTCATCCGGGATTAAGACTGAAGCTTGACAGCCTGCTGGTAAACATATTTAATTACTACAGCTTTCTTAACAATGATGCTTTGAAATTCTATCACTGCTCACAGCCTGCTGCATTATTTCATATAGTTATTCTCAGGGGTGAACAAATAGTTTGACTGGGCATCCAGAACAAGTAGATTTCCTGTCCAGGCTATTTGTAGTTGCTTGGTAAAGAAATGATCCAACCTCCTATTGAATTTCTCGAAATGTTTTCATTTATTAATTTAATGCACGTTACAGTGGTATCATTGCCTCTGAATCCCCTACACCTGCAGCACCACACATACCACTGTGATGACCTGGATAATAATAACATATTTCATTTCATTTTCCGACCTGCTTTATCCTTTCTGAGGGTTGCAAAGATTCCGGAGCCCACCCATGGCCATTGTCGGGTCAACACACACAACCATTCACTCTTACACTAATATGGGAAGTCTAGAATTTTGAGCTAGACTAATGTCATGTCTTGGAACTGTAAGAGGAAAAAACTCCACACAACCATGGGAAGACACATAGAAACACCTTTGATAAGAACAGGACTAGAAACCAGGACTTGCTTGCTATGTGGTGTGTGTGTGTGTGTGTGTGTGTGTGTGTGTGTGTGTGTGTGTGTGTGTGTGTGCCAGATTAATAGAAATGCATGGATAACAGATAATCTTTGTGGCTACCTGACCATTATACCCATATTTGGTGCTTTCCAAAACTGTTTTCCACAAACTTGTGAAGCACATAAACTGAATAGGATGTTTTTATACATTGCAGCATTACAATTTCCTTTAACTGGAATTAAGAGGCCCAAACATGTTCCTGCATGACAATAGCCCTTGGGCACTAAACAAGGTCCATGTAGACACTTAAGTGGAAGAGTTTAAGTGGTCTACCCAGAGACCTGACCTCAACCCCACTCAACACTTTGGGGATGAATTGGAATGTTGACAGTGTGCCATGAGCACCTGACCTCACTGATGCTCTTGTGGCTGAATGAACATAAATCCCACAGCCACACTCCATAATGTAGCAGACAACATTTCCAAAAGTTTGAAGATTATTATAACAGCCATGGGTGGATTAAATGTAGAATATGAGACAAAAAACAAGCAAACAAACAAACGAAAAACCCACATATGGGCTTGATGCTCAAGTGCTCACAAACTTTTGGCCATTTTATGCATGTATAAATACAGGGGTCCCTCACTTTCCGCAGTTAATGGGGACCGAAACCCTCCATGACCGCAGATTTCCACGAAGCAGGATCAACCCCCCACCGACTGATGTATACGTACATGTATATGTGTATATAATATCAATAAATACCTATTCAATGCTATAACTGCTTATAGTAACAATTAAACATTCAAAAATAATGCATAAGATGTAAATAAAATATAAATACACTCATACAGACATGCACCTCACATAAAAATGTAAGTAGTTTTGTTGGGGGTTTTGGGTTGTTTTTTTTTTTTTTTTTGTATTTTTGTCCTTGTTTTGTGGCATTTTCCTTAACATATTCCCTATTTTTTCCTTAATTTCCTTATTTTTTAAATTTTTCGATGAACATTTTTGAAAAACACACGATGCACTGAAGCCGCAGAAACTGAAGCATAACGTAGCGAGGGATCACTGTCTTTCCAAAACTGAGCATAGTAACCTGCAGCACAAAGCAACCATATAACATGTCCTTTACCTTGCAGTCAGACATGTGATGAGATGCTTGTAAGCTGTGAACCTAACATTTTTGTCCTGGAAACAAGAGCAGAAAATAATAGTCTAGACATTTCTGAGCAACAAAAACATTGCAGTGCGCAGCACGCCGAAGCTTCCATTGCTAAGAAGGTGAGCTAATAGCTATTAAATTTATTTTTGACATGCTTTGTCACGAATCTATAATTTTAAAGACAAGATCATTACCATTATCATCATTGTTTAATTCTGTGCTATTATAAAAATACACCTGACAACAAGCACTCCTACTCCTACATCTACTGTATATATAAACTGCAGTCGATATATTTCCTTCGGCATATAAATGATAATGTAGTGCTAATTTTGCAAAAATGCCAAAAGTCAGCATACTCCTTCAACCACAACAGACTGCTAAGTAAGCACCGTCTCTCATATCCTGCACTTGTTCCAGAAAGTGGGGCCTTCTTATGAATAAAACTGCACCGGCCAAAGGGCATACATGACCAATAACAAATTTTCATTTTAATGAGTGGAAGCATGTGAATATCGATTTGCATGTGGAATTATTTTAGCAGAGAATATTGGACTGCTTAGCTATGGAAGATGAACTCATATCCATCAGTTGGCTGGAGTTTCCATGAATGCATTTTTACTGCATAAAAAACATAGAAAATACCAACTACATTGTTTTGTTTTTTTCACATGCAGGGTATTAGAAACAGAAAATTGGCCCTGATTTTATATGGCAAACTCACGAAGTATGACACCACAAGGTCAGAAATATAGCCTCCTGTTTTTTTTTTTTTTTTTTTTTTTTTTTTTTTTGTATTTGGTTAAACCCTGGTTAGGTCAATAATGATGTTAGCAGGATGTTAAGACATTGACTTTCTATTCTCTAAACTAATTATGGCATACATGACCTGCTGTATCTATCTTGGCTCCCTGGGATTCTGATTACAATATTGAGTCAACAGAAGATAGTGGCTTGCTGAGACACAAATGAAAAAATGCACCAAGTGTGCCATGCACAGACGGCGTCTTTTCCCTCACTGATTACCCTTTTCCCAACTTTTGACCTCCATCAGGAACCACAGACATATAATATCTTGTATATTATATTTTACTAAAGACATGCGGTTATATTGCAATAAGATGCTATTATCAAATTCAATCAAGCAAAGGAATAAACTGAACAGATCTGTGCTTGAAAAAAAAAAATCACTTTTGATTACTTAAGACCTTTATGATCCTCAGAGCCATTACTCATGATTTCAAACACATACTTATACTTTGATCTTGGTCTATAATTTTCTATAAAGTGCGATGAGATAACTAGATTTCTCATAAGACCTTCTATATGACATCACTAAATGCACACTGGTTGGATTGTACAGTATTATAATATCCCCCTGTGTTTCTTATCTACATTTGCATTTGAAATAATTTGACAGCCTGATTTGTTCGACTTTTCTCTCTTAAACAGATGGGACAATATTCAGTTTTTGCATTATGCCTTGTTTGCATCCTTAATTATTAGCATACATTAATAAATTAATAAAAGACGACTATGAGCAAGTAAAACTAGTTTAGTGTTTCTGAATCTACACGTCAGGTGTACAGACTGTTCCCATTTCTGGCATTCATCCAAGTTTCTGCACAAAAATCATCCTCATTCAAATGCGTGTTCCAACTGAAATATTAAATAGTAATCCAACCTTGAAAAGAATCAAAAGAAAAAATAATATCAAAAGAACAACAACCAATGAACTGAGCATATCAGCTCTCGTAAGATTTCCTCAACTGCCATTATTATAGTTAGGTGCTAACATTGAGAAAAGGAATATAAAAACAGGACTTTACCACAAAGCCCACGAGTAGCTCTGCGGCGGAGATGGATCCATGCTAACAGCACAAATTGTTCTGAGGTCTTTTGATACAGAAATGAGCAGTATATGTTTTCTTTTTATAAAATAGTTGCATATTTTACCATTTCAGTTTCTTTCACTTAGATCCAGACTTGCATTATGGTCTGAAAGATCACATGAAAGCAGGTTGGCATAATTTCAAAGACAAAGTTTTTAAGTTTTCCTCTCAAAGTGAACCAAGCTAAAATGATAAACTCTTTGTTATATGTCCGGATTTCATTTTTTCTAGAAAATATTTCACTGCTCAAATTCAACTCGATAAAGCCACTCATCACTCAGTCCTTTGCCGAGCCACTTACTACTACAATTAGGTGATGGGGAAGCCGGAGCCTATCTTAAACAATATTGGTTGAAAGTGGGATACACCCTGGATACCTCACCAAACCATCGCGAGGCTAATATACACACAACCATTCACCCTCACATCCATACAAACGCCACACAGAAACACCCAGGACCTTCCAGACGGACATGTTAACCACTACACCACCGTGCCGCCCTTTATAAAGTCTGTATGAAATGAACACATATGCATATTACACATCTCTCACTCTTTCGAAATATACCACCATGAAAGAGTAAACATTGGCTCCTCTGCTAATATTTTAGGCCTGATAGATATTAAAAAATTGCGAGAATGATATCATACTGCTGCAGTAACATACGAGTCTAAATCATGTCACAGCCGGTGATCGGAGCGGACAGAGACAGAGACATGGATTAGAAGCGGTATGCTCGTTTTTATCATGACTAGAGGATGATGATCCAGTTCAGCATGCAGATATTTCAGCCTGAGCTCCCGGAATGGAAAACCATTTCATTACTGGCTTCCAAGAGCATGCGTCTGCTGCTGTGGAGCTGATCACACTGACTCACAATGCACTCTTCCATTTACTCTCTTGCTGAATACTCACCCGAATCACATCAAGCTGAAATGTATAGAAATTCCAGTAGAGAGATAATGTAGTCAATGAACAATGATGGTAGATTTTTCTCAATTTTAATGATCTCTATTTCACTGTTTCTTACCAGAAACAATATGGTTAAGCTCGTGGCGAAGGTTTTTACTTTCATGGGTGTAACTATAAAACTCGCGAGACAAAAAAAAAAAAAAATCACCAAAGTTATGAACATGAATGTTTCTTACTCATTCATTTATCCTTAGTAGCTGCCTGGTCAGGGTCACAGTGGTTTCAATAGCAGTTAGCATGCCCACCTCACAGCAAGAAGGTTGTGTGTTTGAGTCTTAGGATCGGGTTCTTTTGTGTGGAGTTTTCATCCTCTCACCATGCTTGAGTGAGTTTCCTTCAGGTATTCCAGTTTCCTCCCACAGTCCAAACAAATGCACATTAGGCTAACTAGCTGTTTCAAATTGCCCCTGGATGTGAGTGGTTTTGTATATGCTGGAACTGTGGTGGCAGTTAGGGGCAGTGGTGGTCTAGTGGTATAAGGTGCCGGATCGCTGATCCAAAGGTTGGGGGTTCGAGTCCCACTCGCCACAGGGTTGTCACTGTCCCCGCCCCAGTGCAGCTAACTGGGTTATCAAAGGCCGGCCATGTCTCTCACTGTCTATGGTGTGAGGCATGTAAAAGAACCATGGCTGACTTTCGACAAGAGTAGGCTGCAAAGACGTCAGCGTGTTTCCCGCCCTGCGATGGCCTGGCGAGCTGTCCAGGGTGTACTCTGTCCTCGCCCTGAGTTGGCTGGGATGGGCACCAGCCTCCCCACGACCCTAATTAGGATGAAGCGGTTACAGAAAATGAAATGATGAATGGAACTGCAATGATCTGGTGAGTTATTCAAAGTGCGTCCCGCTTTCTGCCAGTGTCAGCTGTCTGCCACCCTAATAATAGTATTAAGCGGTACTTTGGTTTCCTCCTCCAATCCAAAGATCTATACATAAGGTCAGCTTGCTACTCTAAATTGACCAGAGGTGTGAATGTGAGAAGGAATGGTTGTTTATCTCTGTGTTATCCCCACACTATGCTGACTACTTGTTCAGGGTATGCCTTGCCCCTCGGTTCCATACACCCCCCCCAACCTGGATGGAAAAGAGAATAGCTAATGGATGGATGTATTCTACCTCAATGTTTTTAAGCATCATCCAGTGTGTCCAAAGACATAGTGATAAGATTAGATGAGACAAGACATCTTTATTGTCAACTGTTGCACAAACAATGAAAATCAGTGTAAAAACAATCAAACCGAGAGGCAGGACTCATTCAAATTAATAGTAATGTTTAGGTCATGCCCACATCAGATATAAATCTGAAATAGGAATATTAAGAGCTTGAAATATATAGAGCTGTTGGCATTCTTTTCCATTACATGTGTGCATCTGATACAAAAGTAATAGAAACTCTAAAAGTGTATAAGCCCCAATTTTAATGGTTAAAAACTAAACTTCCAAAAATACACAGACATTTGCCTGCTGCTTCTGCATATAATTTTTGCCTTGTAATGGTCAGCCAAGCTGTTCGACACCTTTGTCCAGACACTGCTGGAATGTAATGAATCATCCTTGGATCCCTAATAAATGATAAAGTGGTTCAGAAAATGAAATGAATGACTGAATTTGTACATAAATTTGCTACGATTTTAAAACCAGATGCTACAACGCAAGTGCAGTGATCTCTCGCTACTTCGTGCATCAGTTTCTGCAGCTTCAGTGCATTGTGGGTCTTTCAAAAATTTTCATCGAAAAATTAAAAAAATAAAGAAATTAAGGAAAAATGGGGGAAAGGTTAAGGAAAATGCCACAAAACAAGGCCAATTATGCAAAAAAAAAAAAAAAAAAACCCAAACAAACAAAAAAAACCAGCCCAAACCCCCCCCCCAACAAAATAACTTACATTTTTATATGAGGTGCATCGGTGTGTGTGTGTATTTATATTTTATTTACATTTTACATAATGTTTAATTGTTATCAGCATTTATATCATTGAATATGTGGGGGCAGTGGTGGTCTAGTGGTTTAGGGCGCTGGATCGCTGATCCTAAGGTTGGGGGTTCGAGCCCCACTCTCCACAAGGTTGTCACTGTCCCGAGTTCAGCTGACTGGGTTATCAAAGGCGGGCCATGTCTCTCACTGTCTATGGTGAGAGGTTCATGGAAAAGAACCATTGCTGACTTTCGTAAAGAGTAGCTGCAAAGCCGTCAGTGTGTTTCTGTCCCTTGCTAAAAGGGTTGTGTCAGGAAGGGCATCCGACGTAAAAACCTCTGCCAAATCAAACGTGCAAATTATTCGCTGTGGCGACCTCTGATAAAGGGAAAAAGCCGAAAGGAAATCTCTCATCACTGAATATGTATTGATTGATATTATGTACACATATACATGTACGTATACATCAGTCACAGGGGTCAATCCTACTTCGCGGAATTTGGCGGTCGCGGGGGGTGGGGGTGGGGTGTCTCGGTCCTCATTAACTGTGGAAAGTGAGCGATCCCTGTAATAGCTAAACAGGTTAATACATGTAGATGGCTTTGGTTAACCATTTAACTCCCAGCAGGACCATATGGCCCTCTTTCAAAAAATGCTCATAACTACTAGATGCATTGTACTCAGTGCTGCTCAAGTGCTCTATACTTGTTGTGGCATCGCCTGATGCAACACAGCTTGGGCCCACGTGCCTCAGTCAGCTGTGAGACGACCTTGAGTGCCTACGATTGTGTTGTTCATGATTTTGTGAGTGTTATTATTTGTTAGTATTATGTTATTATTGTGTCATTTTTATTATTAGTGTCATTATAATTTTGTTGAAAGAAACGTGTTCGTGGTGTTTCCTTAGGCCTTTTTGATTCGGAAAAACTAGTGATAACTTTTTTTAACTGCAAAAAATTCGATCATTAAAGGGTTAAATGTGAATTCCCCCACTCAGTCTCTCCCCTTGTCTAGACTGATTGTTTCCATTATTTATTCAACAACAAGAACTTTTTCAATTTAATACACAATATTTGTTGGTCTCTGGGTGGGACACTGAATAAAAATAGTAACTAGCTACAAATGTTCTAGTAGCATTTATTACATTATTAGATTAATTTCGATTCTGACTTGTTCTTCTTGGGATTTGAAAGTCAACCACGTGACCAAAACAAACACAAATACACTAGAAGGGAGATTAATCTCTTCCTCAAGTCAGCCATATTACTGTGATTTTTCTCTTCCCCAGTGACCACATCCTTAATATTTAATTTCAAACATGAATTAGTGTGCAGAAATATGCTTCAGGGTTGCAGATAATGTGCTCTCGCATCTAAGCAGCACTTTTAGGCAAAACTGGGATTGCGCAGTACTCACGAGCGCAATCAAGTACTGCTCAGACACTACGGTCCATCAACATCATCAGTATGTTAAATCAAATCAAATTACTGGCTATACAGCAAAATGGAGGTAGTGAGAATGACAAAGGAATGAAACAGCAATTCATAAACCTGGTTCTGTCTTATGCAATAAAGTAGGTGAATTTTATTTTTAAGACAAATAAGACTCAGGGACTAAGGCAGCTTACAGGGACCATAAACTCACAAGCCTTTAAAGAGTAAACCATTATTTTCAGTGTGATGCAACCGAGCTGTCCAATCGTGCCGTGCAAGTCCAGAAATCTACTGTTCCTTCATTTTTTTTTTCAAGCAGACTTAATCACAGGTTGTATGCACATCAACATTAGCCGATCAAATTCCAATAAGACACTATATGTCATCCTTTAAATTAGTTCCACTTTCAATTAGGGTTCAGTATGCAAGTGTGTGCAATTTATATATCACTGAATGAATCTTTTCAGTCTGGTATATATTTTTAAAATGCTGAAATATAGTAGAGTATTTTAATTAATATTAATAAGCCCATGACTAAACTCATTTTGTGTCTGACATTTTTATTAGTCAATTTTGGAAAACTTCAATGGAAATGGATTTTGACACAAATCAAGTAACACGACTGGGCATATTTTGTCATTGATTAGTTCCTCACATAGACAAGCTAGTGGGTGCTGGAGAAGAGGGGGTTTGGAATGAGCTAACAAATAAGAAATGGGTCCAGGAGATACAGCACCCTTGTCATTGGGGTATACTGTATATGTAGGTATTTAAAAAGCCTTTAGGGGTAATTTTTCCCGTTCTGATTACAGTAATCTGAAGTAAGGCTGGGCACTGTGTTGTAATACGACCATTCATACTGTCAGATAACTGAATATCACATACAGGGATCCCGCGCTACTTCACGCTTCAATTCATGAGGCTTCAGAGCATCGCGTTTTTTTTTTTTTTTTTTTTTTTTTAATATTCATCCAATGAAAAAAAATAAGGAAATTAAGGAAGAATAGGGGGTAAAGTTCAGGAAGCTGCTGCAAACACAAGGCCAATTATGCGCAAAAAAAAAAAAATAAATAAAAAAGTTTAAATAAATAAATAAATAAACAAAACAAAAAGCAACCCAAAACCTCCCATCAAAACTAGTTACATTTTTGTGAGGTGCACATCTGAGTGCGTGCACCTGCATCTGCACGCATGTACACACACGCACGTGTCTGTACATGTGTATTTATATTTTATTTACATCTTATGGATTTTTTTTAATGGTTAATAGTTATTGTAAGCATTTATAGCATTTAATATGTATTTATTGATATTATATACATATAATAGTACATCTACGTATACGTCAGTCGGGGGGGAAGTGATCCTACTTCGCAGAATTCGGTGGTCACGGGGGGATCTCGGTCCCAATTAACCGCGGAAAGTGAGGGATCCCTGTATTGTGATACAATAGAAATATGTGAGGCGCTCCACCGAATGTAAGCGCTTGTCGTAAGTGACGTATGGTGCTTGTGAGACCAAGCGCTGCTTATCCGGACTTCCGATCTTTCAAGTGACCAAGTGAAGGATGAGTACTAAACAAGTATTCAATGTGCACTTGCTCACTTGAAAGATCGGAAGTCCGGATAACGCGCTTTGTCTCACAAGCACCATACGTCACTTGCGATAAGCGCCTACATTCGGTGGAGCGCCTCACATATCATCTCTACTCCGGAATATTTACACTTGACAGAAACAGTGATCTGACTTATACCGTGATACATTTCAAGATTGACTGATATGAAAAAAAAGTTAACCAAGATAAGACTTTTGTCCTATATCCTCCAGCCGTAATCTGAAGTACATTAATTTCTTCAGAAATAAATGACAGTGGTAGCTTGACTTACGAGTGTCCCTTATAACGAATTTTCCATGATACAAGCTTAAATCCTACCAAGAATCTGCTCCATCCAACGAGCAAATTTTCAACTTACAACCTCTGGTGGGGAAATGACTTTTCCGGGCCGATTAGTTTCATATTCTTCCGCATGTATTCCTCCGCTCTCCGAGAACGCCTTGTGCAGTGTATCTCAGTTATTTTCTGTGACGCCCCCTATAGGAAGAAAAAAAAACATTTCATGCCCCCCCCCACACCCCCCCCCCCCCCCCCCCGTGCCCTGCACACAACTATAAATAGTGTTTACTGCACTTCATATCGTTTGCTCTGTGTTTTTCCCGACACCGTAGTGCGACAATGAGAGCACCACTGCCAACTACTGTAGCATGTTTCCCAGGGTCATAACCCCCGGCATCACACCGTGCCCCCCACGCTGTGTGTGTGTGTGTTTACGCAAGCACGCCTCGTCTCTACCATGTGTGTTGTGTGTGTGCCTCGTCTCTACCGTGTGTGTGTGTGTGTGTGTGTGTGTGTGTGTGTGTGTGTGTGTGTGTGTCTGTGTGTGTGTGTGTATGTGTGTGTGTGTCAGCTTATCAGCATGAATATGATTAAATATGACATTTAACATACATTTTCTCTTGTTTATTTTTGTTTTATTATTATTAATTATTATTAATGTCAATTTACATGTATTATTATTATGAAATATTTGTTGTGTTTACGTGTTTATCTTTAATAAATTAGGTGAAATATACGTGTTTGTGTCAGGTTATGAGTTTGGGAGGGGGTTGGAACGGATGAATTGGTTTTCTATTGTTTCCTATGGGAATTTTTGTTTAATCTAACGAACGTTTCGACTTACGAGCTCACCCTCAGAACAGATTCATTTTGTAAGTCGAGGGACCACTGTATTTTCTTTCTCCTCTGAATTTTTATGAGGCCAGTTAGCCTTTTTTCAGCTTTAAATAAAAAATATCATACAAAAATCAATTACTCGTCAGTTCAAATACATAAATATCTACTTGACTTTGCTTTCTAGAAAGTCATACATGTCCTGAATAAATCAATGTAAATTATTTCTGAATTCTCTCAGTTTCTGAAGCTTTTCTATTAGTTCTCTTCAAACAAAATTCAATAGTATTGATGGAAATTAATGCATATGTAATCAATGGTATTAACCTTACTTAACCTTCTGAAATGAAAGCAAAGAGGGGGAAAGGATCACTTGGCTTTTGATCCCAGCATATGGTGCATGTGTAGAGGACTGAGTTGCTTTTTCCAGCACTGAAAATGAAATACAGGTCATTTATGTTTGAGCTTGTGACTCGGCTGAAGTCATTGAAAAGCTTGATGCACATGATTGAGCCACGCTCCTTGGGGCTGACTTTTGCTAACGTTGGCTTGTGGCTCCTGCTAAAACAGCAGTTAACGCCAGACACGATTTATGTTACATCTGTCCTTCATACTTTGTCCAAGGTAGGACAAAAACGACTGCGCTAACAGATAGTTGCTACATGATGACATGATTTGTCAACACTCTCCTTTTATGCTGAACAAAGGAAGGGGAAAATACTCCAGTTTCTGTTTAACCACAAGGACAGTCTACACATTCGAATTTCTTTTTTACTTCTATTTACACAAATGTAATGAGAAGTACTGGAGGAATGCACATTTTCTGAGCTCGGCAGTGTGTCCAAAAACTCAATATAAACAAAATGAAAACCAACAGAAACTTGCCTTTAATATTTGATGGCTTGACATACTTATATTCTTGCAAGAACATAATGCACTAAACAACACTGAACATTCCAGTACATCCAACATGAAGCCGTCTAACACGGGGCGGCACAGGGACGTAGTGGTTAGCACGTCCCCCTCATAACAAGAGGTTTCAACTCCTAGGCTTAGGCGCTGTTGTGTGGAGTTTGCATGTTGTCCCCATGCTTGCGTGATTTCCTTCCACAGTCCAAAGACATACACATTAGTCTAAATTAGTCTAAACCGGGGATTTAGCTCAGTTGGTAGAGCGTCCGCTTTATCCTCCAGAAAGTCGGAGTTCGAATCTGGCTGTGTCATACCATAAGAAGTTTAAATTTGGCAGTTGTTGCTTCCTGCTTGGCACTCGGCATCAAAGGATAGAACAACACAATAACTGGCACTGCACAGTGGCGACAGGTGCCCAGAGCACAAAAAACAAATTTCATGTATGTAATACTTTGACAATAAAGACGTTATCATCATTAACTGAACACTCCCCAGTGCGCTTTGAGCATAATATTCAGTTCGGATAAAGCACAACATAAATCTACTCCATAACATAACATAACATAAATCACTACTTCTCAAATAGTGGGACGTGCCCCCCCCTTGGGGTATGATGCCGGGGGGTGCGTTGTGTGATGCCGTGTGTGTATGATCCTGAGGAACATGCTTTTCTGGAATTGTGTACGAGAATTAAGTGTAGTTGCACCTCCGCTTCACTAGTTGGCAGTGGTGCTCTCACTGTCGCGCTATGGTGTAGCAGTTTTTCACACAAGCAAACAATATGAAGTTGCAGTAAACAACTCCTCAAGAAACAACACGGAAAAATTTCTCACAGGAACGAAGAGAAAGGTGGAGAGAGATGGAGATATTAAGACATAAGTATGTTGAATGAGTTTAAATAAGGATGTATTTTTTTTTAATTTCAGGCACATTGGTGCACTTTAAATCTTTTCTGTTACAGATTAAAAAATGATGTTAATGAAGTTTTTCTTTATTGTAAGTTGAACTATATTTCTTTGTTTGTTGTTTTTAATGTTAATAAAGATACAGTGTTATGCAGAGGTGCACTAATAACAATTTTATAGACAAATAATACTATTTATTGTCACTCGCAGGGCAGTGTCACAGAAAATAATTGAGAAACACTGGTCTAAATGGATGTTCCAACTTGACCCTAGGTGTGATGGTGAGCATGATAATTTGTGTGTGTGTGTGTGTGTGTGTGTGTGTGTGTGTGTGTCTGGTGAGCTGTTTAAGGTGTACCATGCTTTCGACCTGTGTAGGCTGAGATAGGCTCCAATTTCCCAGCGACCCTAGTAGAATTAAGCATTTTGGTAAATTGGTGAAAGATGATGATCCTATAATAATATGAATATTGTTGCGTTTCTCAAATGTTAAAATGTTATCAAGATGTAGCTTTGGGAAGATAAAAATAAGTTCAAGCTACAACATGTGTCAATTAATTAACACCCTCATCTCAAATCTCGAGCAAACTCTCAAACATCAATGAGGTGCAATTTTGCACTTTGTCACACAGTGTTCATATTATCCTGATCCATACTGCAAAGTATAATTCAGTTAAAGACGCCCAACAAGCAGCAGGCTCATTGAAGCAATAGCCATGACAAGCAAATCCACCCTGACTTTGACTTGAAAGCAAGAATAAACAACTTATACTGCCGTTACATGCATTGTTTACGTACAGACGGTCTGGAAACTTTCAGGAGTTAATCATTAAGCTAAGAAGCATAGTTAATCGTTTAATTTTCTCTGTGACAACTGCAAGGTAGAATTCTCAATATTTCATTTTAAGCCACCAAAAAGGGTCAAAAACAAGCCAACATAGTCATCTACACGTTAGTGCAGGTTCCGTCAGGCCTGGTTGGCTGGATTTCATTTTATGCCTCTAACACATCATTCAGACTTATTTTAATTATATGGCAACAAGGGAACATTCTGATTGGCTGATGCACGGTCAATAAATCTCATGTCTGGCTCAGGAAATATCTATTTACAGTGATACCTCGCTACTTCGTGCTTCGGTTTCTGTGGTTTCAGTGCATCGCAGGTTTTTAAAAAAATATTCATCGAAAAAAAAAAAGGGAAATTAAAAAAAAAATACGGGAAAGGTTAAGGAAAATGCCACAAAACAAGGCCAATTATGCAACCCCCTCCCCAAACAAACAAAAAACTAAAAAAAAAAACCCAAAACCCCTCAACAAAACTACTTACATTTTTATGCGACGTGCGCAGTGCTGTGGGGGACTGCAGTGCACTGGTTTTAGTGGCTGAGTTGCGTGTATTGACTTAATTTGGTCTACTTTATAGTTGATCAACATAAATTTCCGCGACGCTGTAAATGAAAAGCGGAGATGAAGCGCTAAATAGTTTCAAAGCCAAAGCCGCACCCTCCCTGCGCTTCACTCAGCTCAGCCCCACTTCGTGGATGAGGTGCTGCTGTGCGCCTCGGTCACTTCACTGCCATCGTGTACTCACTTATTTGTTGACCACTACAGCACTGGACATGCGCATCTGTGTGTGCGCGCCGCGCGCGTCTGCATGTGTGTGTGTATTTATATTTTATTTACATCTTATGCATTTTTTTTGAATGTTTAATTATTATTATAAGCATTAATAGCGTTGAATATATATATTTTTATGTTATATGCACATATACATGTACGTATACATCAGTCAGTCAATCCTATTTCGCAGAAATTGGTGATCGCCGGGGACGGGGGATGGGGGACGGGGGACGGGGGGTCCTTGGTCCCCATTAACCGCGGAAAGTGAGAGGTCCCTGTACTGTATTTGTTTTTTTTTAAAGAGAAAAGGGTAGACAGGAATATCTTAATGTAGAAAGACTCTAGGAACTTCTGAGAAGTACTCACAGCTCGTTAGAAAGCTCTTGTTCATCATGAGAAAGGACACAAGCCAAAAGTACCAAAGCCCCCGTGGACATGGATGAAGATTCCTTGTGTAGCAGCAGGCAGGAGGTAGAACCCCAGTCGGAAAAAAAGGGTCATACTTTTAGAAAAGCTGATTCTCAGAATGTTCAACAAAACTATATGCATATCATAATAATGTCTTATTGCCTATTTCTGCCCTTTGTAGTTAATAGCTCATAACACGGAATGACACACGCATGAATTGAACCCAACCAGGGTTCATGCCCCAGAGTTGTGCATTAACAAAATAATGCTGAACCAAATGGGAACAAAAGGCAAGTAGTTAAAGAAATCGAATGCCCGAGCTGGTGGCGGCCATTAAACGCCTCAGTACTCACACCCAGAGCTGAATGCACACGCTGCATTTTCGTGGTCAGTTCAAAGACATTTAGAGGGCTCAACATTATTCTGCGAAGAAAAATGAAACACCAAAACAGCAGCGCACTCTTCTTCTTTTAAAGGTTAGTCCTCCACTCAGAGATCATTCTCTCCGCATCGGAAAAAAAAGTGAGAAGATAAACTCTTGTGACAGTCACTGATGCATTATGTATGGCTGGGTCCATTCTGTGCTAGTGAAAGATAATTATGTTGTCCAATACATCTGTGTGGGAGACTTATGCATGTCATGCATTTGTAAATGAGAGGAATTTAAGATGCTTAGCTAAACATTGCTTTGCTGCTCATTAGGTAATCTTCAGCACTCAGAGTCAGTGCGTTTGATTGCGCTTGTGCAGTGCTGTCTTTAATGTCCTCTCCATATTATATCAGATAATAAGCTGCATTAATGAGATACAAAATAAACGTAAAGTACAAAACCCAAAACAGCGGAGCATCTTACTAAACATCACACTTTTAATGGCTGTAGGGTATCCATCCGGGGGCCAGTGTCCATATGTATGATTGGTTGTTATGCACAGCAGCGTTGATTGGCTGTTATGCTTCATGGAGTTGCATGATGACGGTTGTCAGGAAGGCTGTAACCGGCTGTTTATTGTTAATAACATAACAGTGTCCTTGAGAACATTCAAAGTTGTTTGCCAATTAACCACACAATATTTTGCAGCATAACCGCACCGGGTTCAAAGACTGTTTGGTTGCATTAAGCATTATCTGAGCATTGTTAAATCATAAAGTTTATTAAGAATGAGTAACTTTTATCCACAACATTGTTTTGACATTGGCAAAATGATGCACTCATCCAGACCCCACTAAAAAGCCACCTAGCATTGGATATGGACTGCGCACATCCATACTGGGGTTTCTTTTTCAATGAATCTCGCAGGTACTGAAAAGGAACGCACGATACACAAGCACGATGCGCATCCTCATCTCACTTTGCTACACAACTTAATCCTACTACACGTGTCAAAGACAGGGTACACCCTGAACAACTCGCCAGACCATCACAGGGAAACTCACAGAACCGTTCACACTCACATGGACACCTGCAAGTAATTTGGAGCTGCTCATTAGTCTAATCTGCATGTATTTGGCCTGCGAGAGGAAACAGGAGGACCCGGAGGAAAACCACGCAAGCACAGGAAGAACGAGTGAACTCCATTCACAAACATCACAGTAATATGTAAAATATAACATTTTACACATTCTTTTAGACAATCATCCGTGCAACTTTTGGGGGTCTGCAAATAACGTTATAGCAACTTTTGTGCAGTGTTATAGCAACGTTATTACGTTATTAAAACGGAAACTGTTATCAGGGTTTCTTTGTACTGAAAACATCCGAACAACAAATGAAAATTATTTTACAACTGAGTTTCAGAGTGTGTGTTTGAGAGAGACAGAGACATAGAGACATAGAGACATAGAGACATAGAGAGAGAGAGACAGAGAGGGGGCGAGAGAGAGAGAAATGGAGAGAAAGCAAGAGAGAGACTGAAAAACACAGAGTGAACAAGAGAGAGATGGAAAGAGAGAAACAAATAGAGGGAGAGAGAAAGAGAAAGAAAGAGAGAGAGAGAGAGAGAGAGAGAGAGAGACAGAGAAATGGAGAGAAAGCAAGAGAGAGACTGAAAACAACAGTGAACAAGAGAGAGATGGAGGGAGAGAGAGAGAGAGAGAGAGAGAGGACGAGAGAAACAAAGAGAGGAAGAGAGAGAGAGAGAGAGGGCAAGAGAGAGAGAGAGAAAGAGAGCAAGAGAGACACTCTGAAAAAAACAGTGAACACGAGAGATGGAGAGAGAGAGAAACAAAGAGAGGACAAGAGAAAGAGAGAGAGAGAGAGAGAGAGAGAGAGAGAGAGAGAGAGAGAGAGAGAGAGAGAGAGAAAGAGCGCGCGCGCGCGAGAGAGAGAGAGAGAGAGAGAGAGAGAGAGCAGCCATGACATCATTAGCTGTTTGACAATTAGTCTTTGTCAATATACAGGAATCCCTCACTTTCCTTTCCGCAGTTAATCGGGGCCCCGAGACCCCCCCCCCCCAGCACCACCCGCTCGCTCACGACCACCGGCTTCCACGAAGTAGGATCGACCCCCACCCGACTGACATATACACACGAGAGAGAGACTGTATACATACATGGATATGTGTATATAATATCAATAAATGCAAATTCAACACTATAAATGCTTATAATAACAATTAAACTATTAACTATTATTAAACTAACTATATAAAACTATTATTAAAATAATGAATAAGATATAAATAAAATATAAATACACACACACACACACACACACACACACACACACATACAAAGATGCACACCTCACATAAAAATGTAAGTAGTTCTGTTGGGGGGTTTTGGGTTGTTGTTTTAATTTTTTGTTTTTGTTTGTTTGGGTTTTTTTCATAATTGGCCTTGTTTTGTGGCATTTTCCTGAACTTTTTCCCTATTTTTACTTAACTTCCTTATTTTAAAATTTTTCGATGAATACTTTTGAAAAACCCACGATGCACTGAAGCCACAGAAACTGAAGCTCGCAGTAGCGAGGGATCACTGTATTAGTATTGCAAATAACAGTAAAAGTTGACCAAAGTGATTAACATGAATATTTTTTGTCATGGTAGTAATCTTACTATACACTGTGAGAGATTCGAAGATGACCATGTCACAGTTTTCAGACCAGCTTGGTACAATTTCTGGCAGTGTCCCATCTCATGATAAATGACATCATTGCAGCTACAACAAACAATAACCTACATACCAGCCAATGGGAATGCAAGATGAAATGCTACATCAGTACATTCAACGTACGTATATTTTGTTCCAATTAGAAAATTTTGTTGAGGTGTGGTAACAGATATGATGTGTCCTATCAGCTGTTCCCATGAATATGCCAGGTTTGATTCCTGCATGCAGTCATTGTTTACCACAGTAGTTTTTAATTCAATGAGTGTTAGCATTGCCAAGTTTACATACATTAAATATAATGTCATGCTCGGAGTTATTAGATCAGTGTTACACACGGTGGCTTGCAACGCGCATATACAATCGCTGAAATCTAACAGTCCACAGAGTGTTATGTTATAACTCCAGGTTGCAGTGACGTTTTGATTCTGGGTCAGCGCAGGTTTCTGTCCTTGCAGTGTTCACATGAAAAGGTCAAAGCGAAGTACCAAACACTTGTTGGAAGAATCCTTTTGGAGTGGAGAGAAAAAAAGGCTATACATCTCCGACTCTTCCTTTTTGCTTTTTTTTTAGGTCAACATCTTGGAGTGCCATTTCAGAAGGGAATCATGAAATTGGGCTGGAAATGAGACATGTCGCTAAATGTCAACTCGTCCTACCCTCCCATCACAGCCTGACATGTTGAACTACAGCCAAATGTGCCGAGCTACCTTCCAGGCAGGTTGGTGGGCCTTATTAATATTTATAGAAGAACTGCTTAAGGGCAGCCCCCTTGAGAGCTATCACTCTACTTTGCTGCCTAATGCTCACAAAATATATTGACAAGTCTCTCACACCTCTCCTCGCCACAGGCCCACATGTCTTTGCAGCCAAATGCACACTTGCACTCAGCTCGGTTTGAATAGAGGTCGCTTTGGTGAGGAAACAAAGAGCTTGAGCGTGTATGCCAGCGGCTTGCTGATTTAAAATTTTTTTCTACTTTATTGTCTAATGAGATTTCTACTTTGAATACATTTTTTTTATTATTATTATTTTCATAACTCACTGTGGTTTCAGTTCATCGGCCAGGCAAAGCAAAGTTGGAATGACATTTGTTCTTACTTTCTTAACTTGTGTAAATAATCCATGATGAATTTGTAAATGTCACAGTGTTTACACAACGTTTTTATACTTCAGTTTAATGAAATTTCCAATTTAAAAAAACAAGAAACTTCTTTCAACTGATTCCATGTTACATTTTCACGAAGACTAACATTAGTCCAAACAATTTCCAATCAAATTCAGGGTTTATTTAAACAAATCTGGACTTAGATATGTAAGTCATTTCCTATGGGAGACAACAACTCCAACAAGTTTACCCTTTACAGTGGTTCTCACCAAGCCAAAAACACTGAGAAGAAAACAAATCAAACCCATCTAATTAAAATGCTTCATTTGTCGCTCATAAACTCTTTCAGATCACAAATTTGCAGTGGCCAGCCCGGATCGGTACACACATGAATAAGTGGCTCTTTGTGAGCCGTTTAATGAGAGGCAGACAATAAGTGCGAGCAAGACAGACAAGCCTGCAAAGGTCCAAAGAAAATAAATGACTGTTAACTCCTTGATGGGATGGAGGAGGGTATCTCTGGCACTCCAGTACCAGTGACACCCCAATTTAGATAAAGGTGCATTATATAACGCCTGAGTGTAGCTCCGAGAACCATTCAAGAGGAAGGGCTGTGTTTTGCTTGTCAGTAAACAGACTTTGACATTGCTAACGAGTGTGAAACAGGAACAAAGTGTGTATGCGCCTGTATGGTTTGGTTGGGGAGGTCCTTAGTATGCAACCTCTTCCCAGAAATTGGCTACCCAGCAATGTTTAGTTCAAAACACACCTGGTCCTAATGTTCAAATGCTGCATATGGATTAAGTTAACTGAAGTTTGTGTGTGTGTGTGTGTGTGTGTGTGTGTGTGTGTGTGTGTGTGTGTGTGTGTGTGTGTGTGTGTGTGTGTGTGTGTGTGTGTGTGTGTGTGTGTGTGTGTGTGTGTGTGTGTGTGTGTGTGTGTGGGGGGTATGAGTGGGTGTGGGTTAAATTAGGATTGGGATGAAAGGACGATCTTGAGGAATTGGACATTCCTGGTTAAGCAGATTAGGAGAGATCAGAGTATCTGTGCAGAGAGATCACTACAACAAAACTGGAGCAAATTACTTGCAACCATTCTGTTTCAAAATGCATTAAAAGTTGTAATCCCTGCAGCATTAAAAGTTTGTTTTTCCATTAAGAAGACAAGCTGCCAAGATCAGGGATAATTAATTGGCAAAAAAGTATATTTTCATTTTATACAGATTTGATTAACTATTATGAATAACAGTTTCTGTAACAGCAAATGTCTAACCTAGCTCTCGCCACAACTTAAAACAACTGTTTAGATATATTTTTATACTCATTCCACATCATTTTTTCATTATTACCCCATTCCGCACCTGTGATGCATTTGGGTCACTTTTATGGTTTCTGTTCCAATGTATGTTTTTACTAGAGAGCCCTGCAAGCCAAATGCAAAAGCTATTTTGAGTACAAACATGAATAGCTAATTTGTGGACCGTGCATGGACTGTGGAAGGAAACTGGAGCATCCAGAGGAAACCCACAAGCACAGGAGGAACACGCAAACTGGTCACAGACATGTTTGCTTAACCCGCTTGCTGTGTGTGGGGGGGAGGGTCCTAACCAGTACACCACCATGTTCCTCCTCATTCATTTTTATAATGGCAGCTTCCATTTACCGAGACTTGCATGGGAGGTGCTTCATATTTATGCCTGGAAATAAACGAATATAATGCTGTGTTGGGCATCATGACTACGTAGTGGTTAGTGTGTCCACCTTACAGCAAGAAGGTCCTAGGATTGACTCCCAGGCACTAGAGGTTCTGTGTGGACTTTATATGTTCTTCCCATTTCCTCATACAGTCAAAAGACATGAAAAGTGGGCTAACTGGCTGTTCTAAAATGCTCCCATTTGTGTGTGTGTGTGTGTGTGTGTGTGTGTGTGTGTGTGTGTGTATTGGCCCTACATTGTTATGTTCAGTGTGTACCCTGTCTTTACACATACCAGCTCCCCCGACCCCCCCCCCCCCCCAAAAAAAAAAAAAAAAAAAAAAAAACCTCTGGGCAAGGGCAGAGTACACCCTGGACAGCTCACCAGGCCATCGCAGGGCGGAAACACGCCGACGGCTTTGCAGCTACTCTTGTCTAAAGTCATCAATGGTTCTGTTACCTTAACCTGTCACCATAGACAGTGAGAGACATGGCCCACCTTTGATAACCCAGTTAGCTGCACTGGGGGGGGGGCAGTGACAACCCTGTGGAGAGTGGGACTCGAACCCCAAACCTTTGGATCAGCAATCCAGTGCCCTATAGCACTAGACCACCACTGCCCACGTGATGAATATGTATTTATTGATATTATATACACATATACATATACGTCAGTCAAGGGAGGGTTGATCCTACTTCGCGGAAATCGGTGGTCGCGCGCGGGGAGGGGGAGGGGGGGGGGGGTTTGGTCCCCATTAACCGCGGAAAGTGTGGGATACCTGTATTTCTTCCATACCGATTGAAGCTACATGCTGTGAGACTTCATAAGTTTTCTTTCATTCAAAAGTCATCAGGGCTTTTGTAGGAGGCTTTTACATTTTTAGACTTTTTGGTACGGAGCTGATATTTTGTGACTACAAGAGAGTATGAAAGGGCCGTCACATCGGGGCAATAAGCAATAAACAGCTCCTCCATTTTTTAATGACCTAAGAGACTATAGTTGCATCTTTTTGTTTTCCTTCCGCTCACCGAACCAGCATTTGAAAAGTTCTCAAAACAAACTTCACCCGGATAAACTTCATATGATCAGAAAGAACTGAAAGGGTTTGGCGTTCGTATTCTGTATGGTTTCCCCCTTCAGCTTTTCTTGTGGCTAAATTTTATTCACGCACTACTGCATATCAAATAGCCAATATTTCCCTTGCTCATACTGCGAGAAGGAAGAGCTGTCCTGAGAATGCACACACAAACTCCTCTGTAAAAAGTGTGCTAAATTCTATAACACTTCATAATCCAAAACCTAAAATTAGATTCTAGTGATATGCAAGACACCTTTACTTTTCACAGCTTACATTCTGTAGCTCTCACACCCGTGATAATAACACACTGAATAATAAAAATACCTGAAAATGTATTAGTTGCAGCTTGGATTAAAATACAATACACTCTTTTTCTTCACAAAGCAAAACTGGAATATGTCTCAGTACGACTGATATGCTAGAAATATCCAACGTAAAACAAGTTTAAAATACAGGCTGGTTTATAGCAAATAAAAATATACACAGATCACTATACTCTACAGCTAGCGACATATGTACTGATAATATCTATCATTTCATACTCTAGCTTATAAAACACCACACAGTAATTATGCTCTCTCTCTCTCTCTCTCTCTCTCTCTCTCTCTCTCTCTCATTTCATGTATTTGCAAAATCAATAAGGTTGCAGGGAGGCTGGAATCGGACAGTGGTGGCCTGGTGGTAAAGATGCTGGATCACTGATCCTAAAGTTGGGGTTCAAGCCTCACCACGGGTTGTCACTGTCCCCCCAGTGCAACTAACTGAGTTATCAAAGGCTGGCTATGACTCTCACTGTCTATGATGTGAGTTTCATGTAAAAGAACTATTGCTTACTTTTGACAAGAGCAGCTGCAAAGCCATCAGCGTGTTTCTGCCCTGCGATGGCCTGGCAAGTCGTCCAGGGTGTACTCTGCCCCCCCCGGAGTCAGTTGGGATGGGTGGCAGCCTCCCCGCAACCCTAATTAGGATTAAGCAGTTACAAAAAATGAATTCGTTCATTTTCTGGAACAGAAAAATGATGAACAAACAAAGGCTGGAGCCTATCTCTGCCAACACTTAGGAGACGATAGGGCAAAGCCAGATCAGCACACGGCAATTCACACTAACACCTCGAAGCAATGTCGAACAGCCAATTTATCTAAAGTGCATCTTTGGATTGTGGGAGGGAAATTGAATTACCCAGATGAAACCCACACAAGCACTAGAAGAAAAAGCAAACTCCACACAGAAACGCCTGACACAGAGTCTGAATGATGGTTCTGTTCGTTATTTATATTTCATGCATGCTTTACCATGAACAATAAACTTTATCTTTAATAAATCCTAAACAATATGAAGAAAATAATAATACATTTGTAATGGCATGTCGGTGTTTATTAAAGGTGCTTTTAGTTAGCATGCTAACTTTAGCTGCACCAGTTTTGAGGACAGAGCTTGGGGTGAGGACAGCGCTTCTCAAATAGTGGGGCGTAGTATGATGCCGGGGGGTGGGGGGTGGGGGGGTGATGCCAGGGGGAGTGCGTATGACCCTGAGGAACATGCTTTTCTGGAATAGTGTACAAGAAGTAAGTGTAATTGCACCTTTCCTCCAGTAGTTGGCAATGGCACTATCATTGTCGCACTATGGTGTAGCGGTTTTTCACACAAGCAAACGATATGAAGTGTAGTAAGCAACCTCTCAAGAAACAACACGGAAAAATTTCTAACAGGAACGAAGAGAGACGGAGATATTAAGAAATAAATAAGTAAAATGAGTTTAAATAAGCATGTATTTTTTTTTTTTATTTCAGGCACATCGGTGCACTCGAAATCTCTGTCACAGATTTAAAAACAATGTTAATGAAGTTTTTCTTTATTGTAAGTTGAACTATATTTCTTTCTTTTTTGTTTTTAATGTTAATAAAGATACAATGTTATAAACAGGTGTACTAATGGCAATTTTACAAATAAATAATACTATTTATAGTTGCTCGTGGGGCGGTGGTGGCAGGGCGAGCGTGAAATGTTTTTTTTTCTTCCTAGAGGGGGCGCCACAGAAAATAATCGAGAAGCCCTGGGTTAGGGTCGATTTCGTGTGATTTCGGGTGTATGTGGGGACAGGGAGTGTTGATTTTGGGTACCTGTAGGGTAGGTGCAGAGCGAGGATAAGCAATTTGGGGAGAGTGTTATTTTTAATAAATGTAATTTTTAAATAATGACAGAAAAAAGCGTTTGGTGTAATGAATAAACCAAAGAGCCTGAAAAACTGTTGTAATTGCTTCATCTCAGTGTGAGGGGGAAGGACAAAATTTTACGGAAGTGGATGATTTGAGGCGTTCCTGAAAATGTAGGTTTGGGAGTTGGTTTGTTTATGCAGTAGGGAATGAGTGGGGATGGTGTCGGGGTAAAATGAGTACATGAAAACAAGCAAAATGATTCAAATCATATTCAACTCCACCCATTTACGTGGTTGAGACATATCTTTCATAAATCTTAACAATATTGAAGATGGAAGCACAAAACAAACAATAAGCCACTGACATGGACATATCAATGAAGAACCAAGGTGAAGTCCCAGCTGGACATAGCCAAGTGGTTGCAGAGACATCATTCATTCATTTCTAATTCATTTTCTAAGTCGATTACTCGTAATTAGGGTCAAGGGAAGGCTGGTGCCCATCTCATCCGACTCCTAGCGAGGGCAGGGTACACCCTGAACAGCTCGTCAACACTCACAATTATTCACACTCATACCAAGGGGTGATTTGGAGAAACCAATTAGTGTACTGTGCATGTTTTTGGACTGTGGGAGGAAACCAGAGTAACCAGAGGAAACCCATGTAAATGCAGGGAGAATGTGCAAAATCCACACAGAAGTGGACAAGTCAGGAATCAAACCCAGACCTTCTTGCTGTGAGTGGACATGCTAACCACTGCGCCGCTGATTGCAGAAACTTGGGATGGTCATTGCATAATAGAGTCATGTGAGAATTATGGATTTTAATTGGTTTTATAGAAAACATCTAATTTTGTTGTTATTTGGTACCACAAACGCTTTTGTACATAAAATGTAGCTTCGCCTCCTTTCGCTCTTACGGTTTCAGTTCCATCTGGAAAGTTTCCAGTCGTGTTCTGTCCGTTAGGTACAATGTGATAGGTATTACTTTGTTCTATCAGTTGTTGGGTTATGGGGTTTTGGATTAAATCCATTTATTTGAGAAAATTAATTAATTTAATAACTTTGAAAAATCTGAGTCACAATATCTAACACTGTATTCCTTTCGGCTTTTTTCCCTTTTACTCGGGAGTCGCCACAGCGAATCATCTGATTCGCACGTTTGATTTGGCAGAGGTTTTTTTTTTTTTTTACGTCGGATGCCCTTCCTGTCACATCCCTTTTAATCAAGGGACAGAAACACGCTGACGATGTTGCAGCTACTCTTTACGAAAGTCAGCAATGGTTCTTTTACATGAACCTCTCACCATAGACAGTGAGAGACATGGCCCGCCTTTGATAACCCAGTTAGCTGCACTGGGGGGTACAGTGACAACCTTGTGGAGAGTGGGACTCGAACCCCCAACCTTTGGTTCAGCGATCCAGCGCCCTATACCACTAGACCACCACTGCCCCAAGTCACAATATCTTACACTATAATTAAATAAATAAATAAAACACGAATCACAGATCCATTGCATCCACTTTGGGAGCCACCGTGCTAAAGCATGTCAGTTAATGAAAAATAAAGTGAAGCTTTACTAATCATTACGTTTGACTATATTTATACATTTTCAAATGGATGTTCTAATGAACTTATAATGAGTATAGAGAGCTTTCTGTATTCTACCCCTGAAAAATCCTTTGTAATACATTTGGATTTAGAGTCCTGTGGTCGTTCATGGCCAGTTGCATCACTTATTTCCTTTCAGGTTATTGGCGACTTTTTTGTATGTACCTGAATACGTTTTTCTACCCTTGGGTTTACTCAGATGCCTTTTTTGTATTTTTAGAACCACATCTATACCTAGATGGTGCCTGAGACTGTTTATTCACCCCAGAGGCTTTGTCTATACACCCCCACTTTTCATTTTCATCCCTCAATCTCCAGCCTAATTCAATTTTCTGTGAAACGACCACCTGTAATTATGTGCGAGCTCTGCACGGCCTCTCTGGCTGAGTGCGCCCGCTTTATTTGACGATGCCCTTGCATGGAGGCCAAATTCCAGAGTAAGCGCTTTAATTGTGGGACCGTAATTGCTGTTGTATTAGAGGGCTTAGCAGGTCTTTCTTTTCAGAGTCCGTTTTGCCTCTTGAAGCGCTTTGCCTTTGATACACACAAATGACTGAACAGACCATGGAGGAGGAGGACTATGGTGGGAGATCTGCAGCCGCAAAAACACCGATGACGTCACGATACAAAAGACTCGGTTGCGTTTTCAATTCCCTCCTCACATCTCTTTTTCTCTCACTCATCCTGTAAAAGCTTGGGCTCTCGTTCCCCCTTGGGTCGCTTTGTGAGCAAGACAAGTGGAAAGTGCTGCAAACAAAGCAATCAATTGGACAGCCAGTATGTTCTCAAATAAAACAAAGAGAAACTTGGTTTAAAACAGGACATGGTTCTCTGGCATTTAGATACACAGAAGCGACAGAGAACACAGTGGTTGTTTCATGCTGATACTGAAAAATGTGTCTATTGTGCGATTATGATTGACAGTAAAAATCTAGAAAGTTTCATCCTCGAATGTCACATCACCCGAGTTGAACAACATATCACAGAACAGAACGTATGGAAGCTTCAAATCTTGCCACATGGCATTTGCTTTAAAAAACATTATTTACTGTAATATAATTTTCAGCTTTATTATTACATCTACAATCTACAATCATGTACCCGGAACATTTTGCAATTATACAGATTGCTTAAAAAATTTCCGACTGCACAGGTGCAACTGCTTCAGTGACATTCAATCCTCACTTCCAGCATCCTTTCACCTGCAAATCACTGGGGTCTAATTACCTGCAAATTATCTGCCATTTCACCATCTTGCATAAGATTACAGGCCACATGATGAAACGCCACAGGGAAGGCGGATCAGAGGTGAGCGACCCATACATGCAGAAAATGTGGAATCACTCTGTTTGCCTGATGAAGCTAACGGACATGACAGCCGACCAGACGAAAAAAACCTGGAAATGGAGTCTTCAAACAAAATAAGTGTATCCTATCATTGTTCTCCAGACTGCTGGGTTTTGACGTCCTCAACTGGTTTCTTTCATTTTTGTTTTATTTATCATTTTCTAGACATTTTCTTCTCTATTTCCCATAGTTTCTTCATGTTTTCTTAATGTATATCTACCTCTTTTCCTCTCTCTCTCTCTCTCTCTCTCTCTCTCTCTCTCTGTCTAATTTTCTTTGTCACAGGACAGAGTGAGTTTCATCAGCTACTCAAGCATTTTCTTTCCTACTTTCGCTCGTTCTCTCTCTCTACCTCGGAGATGTTGTTGCAGCATGGCCACTGGAGCTCTGGCGAGTCTCTCCAAATAACAGTCACAGAATCATAGTCATGTGTACATCACATGATGCAACTTTACATTTTCATTGTGAGTTCAGGCTAAAGGACTTTTCTCCTGTCAGAAACACTCAAGTCAAATCATAATATTAATGAGTACATTTCCAGTAGTTTTCTATACTTTAAATGTTTCCTTTTCACAAATGATGTCACTGGGAAGTCAAGAAAGCTAGACAGATGTGCAAAAATAAATAAATAAAAAAAAACTTTAAATTAGACAAGTGCATGAAGCAAAAGCAATAAGCAAAAAAAAAAAAAAAAAAAAAGAAGGAGGAGAAGGCACAACTTTTTTTCATTCATTGTCTATACTCACACTTCGAAAGAAAAGAAGTGCGCATATAATGGACTTTCACAGTGGTGTACTGGTTTGAATGCCTGCTTTCGCAAGAGGGTCCAATGTTATGCAGAGGTGTACTAATACAGAGATCCCTCGCTACTTCACGCTTCAATTGATGCGGCTTCAGTGCATCGTGTTTTTTTTTTTTTTTTTTTTAAATATTCATCGAAATAAAAAAAATAAGGAAATTAAGGAAGAAAAAGAGACAAAGTTAAGGAAAATGCCACAAAAACAAGGCCAATTATGCAAAAAAAAAAAAAAAACCCTAAACAAACAACCAAAAAAAGAAAACAACCCAAAACCTCCCATCAAAACTACATTTTTGTGAGGTGCGCATCTGCATGCGCGCATCTTTATGTGTGTGTATTTATATTTTATTTACATCTTATGCATTATTTTTTAATGTTTAATTGTTATCATAAGCATATATATCATTGAATATGTATTTATTGATATTATATACACATATCCATGTACACATACGTCAGTCAGGTGGAGTTAGGGGGGTTGATCCTACGTCGCGGATTTCAGTTATCGCGGGGGGTCTCAGTCCCAAGTAACAGCGGAAAGTGAGGGATCCCTATATATCGACTATGGCACATGTGTTGGTGCCAGACAGGCTGCTTTAAATATTTCAAAAACTGCTGATTTCCTGAGCTTTTCACAAATTACACACAATGTACAAAAACAAACATCCAGCACAGTACACATCAGTTCCTCAGGTGGAAACACCATGTTGACGAACGGGGGCAGAGGCGAATGTTCCTCGTTATCGTGAAGGCTGCAGTAACACAACTAACCACTTATACAACTCCAGTGAGCAGTACAATATCAGTACAATATCTCAGAATGCATAACTTACTGTATGAAGCCTTGTGGCAGATTTAATACAACAGCAGAAGATTACATTAGATTCCCAGTATCGTCAGTCAAGGACAAAATACAACACTACAATATGCACAGGTTTTGTAAAACTGGACAGCTAAAGGCCAGATCATGCTTTACCAATATCCATTTGTCCTTCTTTTCTGTCTTTTGTTGAAAATAAGTGGAGGACAGTGCTGAAAAAATAAGGACATATGCCAAATCCGTGAAAAAATCCAAGAAAAAAAAAAATCCAAGTGCAGCACAAATGAGTCATATAACTCTGCTGCTACCACAATGTACCACCTTAAACAATAAACCCTACCAAGACATATTATGCTAAACAGACGTAAAATACCCCGTGTGGCATGATGGTGTAGTGATTAGCACATCTGCCTCACAGCAAGAAGGTCCTCTGCATGTTCCCCCTGTGTTGCGTGGGTTGCTCGTAGCTTTTGATTTCCGGCCATAGTCCAAAGACATGCACATTAGGCTAACTGGCTAATCGAAATTGCCACGAGGTGTAAGTGGTAATGCTTGTGTGTGTTTGCCTGTGATGGCTCTGGAAAATTGTTCAGGGTGTACCCCACCTTCACCCACTGTAGGCTCCTACCTCCCTGAGTGAGTGATGAGACTTATATGTTTTAAAGTATTATTCTAAGAAAAAATGAAAGAAAAACAAGCATGTTGTCGCACTAGTAATGATACCATTACCTAGAGAGGTCCACTGACCCAGGAATTAAGCTTATGCCTCACGGTCTATCTTACTTTACAATAGGCCCCCGTTTTTCACGAGGGTTCGGTTCCGGCCCTTCCCGCGGATCAAGAAATTCCGCGAGTTATTTATCCGGAAGTAAAAGGCAGTGGTGGCCTGGCGGTAACGGGTGCTGGATCGCTGATCCTAAGGTTGGGGGTTCGAGTCCCACTCGCCACAAGGTTGTCACTGTCCCCTCAGTGCAGCTAACTGGGTTATCAAAGGCGGGCCATGTCTTTCACTGTCTATGGTGAGAGGTTCATGTAAAAGAACCATTGCTGACTTTCGTAAAGAGTAGCTGCAAAACTGTCAGTGTGTTTCTGCCCCTTGCAAAAGGGTTGTGTAAGGAAGGGCATCAGACGTAAAAACCTCTGCCAAATCAAACGTAAAAATCAAATGATTTGCTTTGGCGACCCCTGAAAAAGCCGAAAGGTAAAGATGAAAAGAAGATTATACATATATATATATATATATATATATATATATATATATATATATATATATATATATATATATATATACACACACACATATATATATATATATATATATATATATATATATATATATATATATATATATATATATATATATATATACATATACACACACACACATATATATATATATAT
This sequence comes from Plotosus lineatus, assembly GCA_024760905.1. Lineage (NCBI taxonomy): Eukaryota > Metazoa > Chordata > Actinopteri > Siluriformes > Plotosidae > Plotosus > Plotosus lineatus. Next base: position 18,163,152 of record CM045747.1, on the reverse strand, counting down.
ATATATATCAAAATCGTAAGTACTAACTACCGAATTAGTACTTCACTTCTTTTGGTCATTTGGGTTCACGATTAACCAAAATATGGAACTAAGCAGACCAGTATTCATTTGATTGTGTGCTGTTCAAATTAATTTAAATCTATTCATTATATAGTCCCACATTTATTTAAAAATATAAAAAAAAAAATACTCAGCCACTCATTCATTTACTGAACTACTTAATCCTACTAGGGTTGTGGTGAGGATGGAGCCCATCCCCACTGACACTGGAGAACACCATAAACAGCTCACCAGACCATTGCTATTCCAATACAGAAACATACACATCCACAGCTCGGGACAATTTGCCTTTCGACTGTAGGAGGAAAACGGAGTACGCGGAGAAAACTGATCTACGCACAGGAAGAACATGCAAACCCCACACAGAAATGTCTGAGCCCAGGACTCAAACTCAGGACTGTCTTGCTGTGAGGTTGACATGCTTACCACTATGCCTCTGTGCCGCCCCACGTAGACAACACATGTAAACATTTGACTGATCGTCTGCATGCATGAATATATTTTATTTCACTGTTTTAGCTACTAACTACATGTAGTGTGTGATTCTCCTCTTCCTGCACAGACAGCACATTGTGAGTGTCTGCATCTCAGACACTAAATGCACTGCTATAAATCTTCTCTTATGGTTCCTAATTGACAGCGCTTGGCTACAGAAGAGAGGGCGTTAGACCAGTAAAGCCACAGCAGTTTTATAACTGCTAGTGCATTTCCTCCATTAGTCCAGACTACACAGATAATTGTAATTGTAATGGCTATGTAATAATGCACTGGTACGGACATTACTCCAGCAGATCTACGACAGCCATAAGTGAACCAGACGGCCTGTCTGTCTAGGTGTGAAGCATTATTCCACACTCGTACACTTGACTGGATATACATGAGGCGTGTTAAAGTTTGTGACAGTAAATTAAGCTGCAATGACAAAAGCTGAAATCCGAGTCTCACGCACCGAGATCATGATTAGCTTCCAGTGGCTTATGCGAATCATCACAGAAATTGCTACATGTGTAGTGTGAAATGGAGGACACAATGGACATTCTGTTACTGACCGCTCAGTAGGGGAAACATGAGCCTTCTTGCTTGCTTGGAAGTGGCTTGAGTATGTATTGTTGCCCCCCCCCCCCCCACCTCTCCCTTTCCTGAAGCTACATCGGTGGCTGATTCCGCCTCGCATTGCCAATGAGAAGGATGGAGAAAAAGGCCCCATTCATCGTGTAGGTCACCCCACATCTTCAGCGGAGGAGAACGAAAAGAATCAATATGATACAAAGATGCTTATTAAGCTCCTCTACGTTCGAAGAAACATGCTTACTAAATCCCAAACTGCTAAATATCCTTAACTGTGCTTAATTGAAATGTGAAGTTGTTATATTTGATGCAATTCAGTATGTTTAATTTACATTACGTTGGTATGGTTGTTTAGTTAATACTCCTACTGCATACATATAACACACACAGCCTTACACAAAAAAAGTTCTACACTTCTTGAAGTGAAAGAATTTCTTGTAAAATCTCATGCTGTCGGGTTCTAGATGTTTCATTTTAAAGTTTTCGTCAACCATACCAACAAAACCCCTTTACCATTCTCAAGTTACCTTTTGTGTTTGTTTGCTGGTATCCTATGAGAACTCATACCGCAACTGCTTGGATTGTTTTGCCTTGTTTCATTTTATTTTGCTTTAAAAAAAATTATATTTCTGTTGCATTCTTTTGCTACTGATAAAACTTTTCAACAATATTCTCTACCAAATGTTCTGTTGTTGAGGAAACATTAAGGTTAGTTGTGCTATCCAATCTGCATTTCTTTACCCTCTATTAACCGAGTCCCTTTCTAATTGTGTTAAAAATCATTCCCCTATACAAAACATTTTAATTTGGGTCAATACAGGAAGCCCTCACTTTCCGCGGTTAATGGGGACCGAGACACACCCCCCCCCCCACGACCGCCAATTTCCACGAAGTAGGATCGACCCCCCTGACTGACGTATACGTACATTTATATGTGTATATAATATCAATAAATACATATTCAATGCCATAAATGCTTACAATAACAATTAAACGTTCAAAAATCATGCATAAGATGGAAATAAAACATTTACATATTTACACACACATACAAACGCGTGCACGCACACACACAGATGCGCATGCGCGCACACAGATGTGCACCTCACATAAAAATGTAAGTCGTTTTGTTGGGTTGTTTTTTTGTGTTTATTTGGGGTGGGGTTTTTTTGTTTGCATAATTGGCCTTGTTTTGTGGCATTTTCCTTAACTTTTCCCCTATTTTTCCTTAATTTCCTTATTTTTTTTATTTTTCAATGAATATTTTTGAAAAACCTGCAATGCACTGAAGCCGCAGAAACTGAAGCACGAAGTAGCAAAGGATCACTGTACGGTATTTGAAAAAAAAAAAAATTCTCAGCTGTTAACCTTTTCACTTCACACAGACATGCTACGCTGGTTAAAAGAGACTTAAAAAGCATCGTTGTTGAATGCTTCAAATTTTCCGGCACTAGTATTATAAGTCTCCATGCTAGGTACACACCAACATTTCTAGCCGACGATGTTCACTTATGCCCAGCCGGACTTATGGTGTTAATTCAACACCGAGGATTGTGTGACTGATGTGAAAAGGTCTAGAGGGCAGTACACTCTTGGGATCAGGAAGGGCACTTGCTTCAGGGCTCATGCTTTAGGTGTCCCACAATAGAGTCAGAAGGCTGAACCTAAAGTACTGGCTCCTTATTAACACGCAAGATCATAAAGAGCATTCATCATCTTTTCATTGTATATAGGATCCCACTGTGTTGAAACCCATCACAATCAAATTCTATTTAAACCCAGTCCAAGCACAATAGGAATAGGGTCGTTTGCAGGCCATGAGGTGCATTAGCATGTTTAAACAAAGCAGACAATGTGTGAGAAGGATAAAGTGAGAACTCAGCACTGACCTCTCTTTGGCCCTGAGTGTTATCACTGCTCACGGCAAATAGAAGTTAATTGATTAATTATTCCGTTTAAAGGATCTACTGCTTTCAGCTGTCAAGCAACTGCAAGCAATAACTCTTCGCTGGCTTTTATAAATTCCACGCATCACCCGCTATCCCTGATTGATTAAACTAAACTAAACAAACCGCTTTGACTTCAATTTCACACCTTCAGTCATCTACATTTATCAAAGCCTTCTATTCAAATGATGAGCAACAACAAACAAAAAACTGTAATCCATATTACAGGAAAACAACCCAAGTGTGTCCTCCATATCCACAGAAGTGAGGACAAATGATCCCTGGGAATGTGCTTGTGTGCTGTGTACAAATCAGTAGGCATGTGCTAGATGAGCCGAGGGTCTACCTGGCTGGAAGCGTATAGGAGGTGGGCATGCTGTGAAACGGGTCCTCTCCAAGGTCATTTGGATGTAAATGTGGCAGCTGCTGATCCTGATCCCTGCTTTCAGAATGCACAGTGTTTAAGTCCTAAGTCCAAGTGTATGCAAGGAACAGGCTTTTCTTCTCCACCAACTGGTTGTGTGGAAGAAGAAGAAAAAAGAACGAGGTGTTCGCATACAGGGGCTGAATTGCATTTTGCCCAACAGCCGCATTTAGAACAGAATGGTGCAAAGCTCTGACAGCTGCATAACTCCACTAAGAATGGATCTCCCTGAATGAACATTTTCTAGAGATTAACCGTTTCATTTGACAGAAACACAAAACGAGTGGAGAAAAAAAAAAAAATAATAAATAAATAAATAAATAAATATATATATATATACACACACACACACATACAGGGATCGCTCACTTTCCGCAATTAATGGGCACCGAGACCCACCGCGACCGGTGATTTCCGCAAAGTAGGATCGCCCACCCTGAGTGACGTGACGTATACATACATGTATCTGTGTATATAATATCAATAAGTACATATTCAATGCTATAAATGCTTATAATAACAATTAAACATTCAAACATAATGCATAAGATGTCAATAAAATATAAATACACACATACAGATGTGCGCCTCACATAAAAATGTTATAAAAATAGTATATATGCGTATATAAAACAAAACTATTTTTACATATTTTACTTAAAAAGTAGTTTTGTTGGGTTGTTTTTTGTTTTTGTTGGAGTTTTTTGCATAATTGGCCTCGTTTAGTGCCATTTTCCTTAACACTTTCCCTATTTTTCCTTAATTTCCTTATTTTTCAATGAATATTTTTGAAAAACCTGTGATGCACTGAAGACGCAAAAACTGAAGCACGAAGCAGCGAGGGATGACTGTATATATGAAATTGAACTGGGTGGGCGCTTATTAAAATGATTACCAGAGGAGTGGAACGGTAAGTGCTTATTACCATCGAAGTGGAAAACGTTTTACTGGTATTTGTATTATCCATTTTATGATATCAATAAATTACTTCCATGAAAGCTGAAAATAAACAGAAAACAGCATAATTAAAAAATAAAAGACCCTTTAATTTTCCCTCCCTGTGCTGTTCCTTTAAAAAAATTTCCCCCGATGTAATATTGAGCTAATCAACAAGAATGTCAACTTTAGCACATGGCACAAACCAATCAACACAAAGGTCAACTTTAGCACATGGCACGTGGAAAAGCACATGGCCAGGAAGGTCTTTAAATGTATGAAGTTAGTGAGCAGGAGAATCGGGTGAAAAATCCTCGTCATCACTTTCTGATAGGTCCATATCTGGCTCATCGCTCCATTCATTCAGAGCATCCCATAGTTTTACTGTAGCAGTTTCTGATGGTTCATCAGGTGTTGAACATTTACCAAGAGAACACAGCACAATATTTTCCTGTTTTTTAAAGCTTGGCGGAACAATCAAATGTGTCGTTGCTGATGAACATCATAGACATTCCCCAGTGGCAGGGGGTCTTAAAATACCATGTAAATTCACTTTTCATGTGTACTGGGAGGTTATTAGACGTAAGATCAAAAACACTGGCGGGGGGTTTATTGGAGTAAGGTGCTTATTATGTCC
>CM045747.1:18080581-18150581 GCA_024760905.1 Plotosus lineatus | reverse complement strand
TCTCCAGCTCTTCTGGGGGGACACCAAGGCGTTCCTAGGCCAGCTGGGAGGCATAGTCCCTCCAGTGTGTTCTGGGTCAACCCTGGGGTCTCTTCCCGCTTGGACATGCCGGAAACACCACACCATAGAAGCTTTCTGATCTCTGTCCAAACCACCTCAACTGGCTCTGGTTCTACTCCGAGCTCCTTCCAGATGGCTCAGCTTCTCACCATATCTATAAGGGAGAGCCCCGCCACCCTACCATGAAAGCTCATTTCAGCCACTTGTATCTGCAATCTTGTTCTTTTGGTCATTTCCCAAAGCTCTTGACCATAGATTGACTGGTAAATTGAAAGCTTTGCCTTGCGGCTCAGCTCCCTCTTCACCAGGACGGACTGGTACAAGCTCCGCTTTACAGCAGAGGCTACAGCGATCTGCTTGTCAATCTCCCACTCCATCTTTCCCTCACTCGTGAACAAGACCCTGAGATATTTGAACTGCTTTGCTTGGGGCAGGACCTCATTCTACACCAGGAGGGTACATTCCACCCTTTTCCAGCTGAGAACCATGCGGACTTTGAGGTGCTGATTCTCATCCTGGCCGCTTTGCACTCAGTTGCAGATCCCTCCAACGAGAGCTGGTGATTGGTTGACAGCTCAAGTCCCCGCTTCACCTAAGTGTCCAGAACATGTAGATGCAAATCCAATGACAAGAGTTCAAAGTCAATTATCAAACTGCAGCCAAGGGTGCCCTGGTGCCAAGTGTATTTATGGACACCTTTATGTTCAAACATAGCATTTGTGATGGACAAAACATGATGGACACAGAAGTCCAACAACAAAGCACCATTCAAATTCAAGCTGGAGAGGCCATACCTTCCAACCACACCGTCATTGCCTGCATGGGCGTTGGAGTCTCCCAAGACAACGAGAGAGTCCCCATGGGGAGAGTTCGCCATCACACCCCATCCAACACCCCCCCGATGATGATGATGATGATGATGATGATGAGTAGTAGTAGTAGTAGTAGTAGTATAGTGGTTAGCACGTCCGCCTCACAGCAAGAAGGCCTGTGTTCGATTCCCGGCCTGGGCGTTTCTGTGTGGAGTTTGCATGTTCTCCCCGTGCTTGTACGGGTTTCCTCCAGGTGCTCCGGTTTCCTCCCGCAATCCAAAGACGTGCACTGTAGGTTAATTGGCCGTTCTAAATTGACCGTAGATTCTCTCCTGCAGCGGCACTGGAACCCAGTCGTATCGGCATTTGCCCTTCCATTGGATCCTTCCGGTGGCGCTGAGACAGGGGGGGACTTGCTGCTTGGGTAACAGCCTGTCCCTCATTACTCCCTACCCAGGCTCTGCGCACTGGGGGGTATCACCAGCTGGGGTACCAACCAGAGCGCAGCCATAGTCCTTCGGGACTGACGGAGGCCTACCATACCATAGTAGTAGTAGTAGTACTATTAATATTATATCCACATATTTAATACAATCATATACAAAGTGGATTCCAAAAAAGTTGGGACACTATACGAATTGTGAATAAAAACTGAATGCAATGATGTGCCAAATTTCAATATTTTATTCCAAATAGAACCTGGATGACAGGTCAAAAGTTTACACTGAGAAAATGTATCATTTTAAGGGAAAATATGTTGATTTTTCAATTTCACAAAGGCGAATAATTGTTTTAGTATATATATATATATATATATTGCTAGAAGCTAAAGCATGATTTATATTGTTCATTTTTTTACATGTTTTGAGGATTACAGAGGTTGATGAAGATGAGCTCCATCAGTCGAGCATAAACATCTTTTTAAACTCATTCAGAACACCATGTTCCATAAGAGATGGTTTTAAATTCATTCAATGTTTTAATATACACTATGCAGAAATACAAGAACAGTAAACCAAAATCAAAATATTGTTTTGTTTTCTTTTTCCATTTTGAAGAATGACGGCTGTGACATCACCTGCTGCTCACAACTGTGACAAACCAAGTTAAAGCATTATAGAGTACACTCGAGATCAGGCCAAAAGTTTGATTAAAGCTAAATTAGACTGTGATTTTTGTGGTCTTACAGTGGCATACTGGTTAGCATGTCATAACAAGGAGGTTCAAGTCCCAGGCTTAGACATTTCTGTGTAGACTTTGCATGTTCTCACCTTGCTTGCATCAGTTTCCTCTGAGTACTTCAATTACTGTATTTCGCTGCAGTTCAAAGACATGCTCATTCGGCTTACTGTCTGTTCGAAATTGGCTCTAGGCGTGTGTGGATGGTTGTGTGTGTTGGCCCTGCAGTGGTCTGGCAAGCTGTTCAGGGTGTATCCTATCTTCGCCTAGTGTTGGCTGAGATGGGCTCCAGCTGCCCTGTGGCCCTGGTAGGATTAAGTGGTTGGGAAAATGAAGGGGTGAATGAAATAACGCTGTGATATCCACCCTGTAACAAAATGTAAAATTCTTAGACACCCTGGCTATGCTTCATGGTTCCCATTTTGAAAATAATGGCTGTACTGACTTATACTGAGGTTTCTTATTCAGAGCTTCCTAAATCCAACAAATATTATTTCATATAGGCTACATAATATGAAATCCATGATCTATTCAATAGAGTACAAGTTTAATAAATCATTCAGATATAATATCCTAAAGCTTTGATATGTTGTACTCCAATAAAGACGCATTACATACTGTTCTTATTGAGTATGATGGAGCAGTGGGCACTGTTGTCAGCTCACAGCCTCAGGGTCACCAGTTCGATCCTGAGCTCAGGTTACTGTCTGTGTGAAGTTTCACACATTCTCATCATGTCTGTCTGGGTTTCATTGGGTTCTCCAGTTTCACACCTGCCTCCAAAAAACACTGTAATGGTATTGATGTCCAGAAATGATTTTCAGCGATGTGCAGTCTTAGAATCTTGAAAAATGGGACCCTTTCCACGCAGTCTCAGTCGATGGATCATGGTCGTTGTGGATCATGTACTATTCTTCAAGAAGAATAGCATCTTTTGCTTTTTGAGGAATTCGGCATAAGATTTTCCTCAGGCTTGATCTGGGTGTCTCATTTTCATCCAAAATAACCAACCGCAGTGGTGCCTATAAACTACCTTGTAAATTTTTGAATGAAATATAGATAATAGATAGTAAAAACATTACTCTATCACATTACACTAAAACAAACACATATGGTGATCCGGTGGTAAGGTGTTGAATTACCAGTCCCAAGGTTGGGGGTTCAACGGTTGTCACTGCTGTTATCCCCAGTGCAGCAAACTGGGTTATCAAAGGCCGGCCATGTCTCTCACTGTCTATGGTGAGAGCCATAAAAAAAAAAAAAAAAAAAAAAAACATTGCTGACTTTTGTTAAGAATAGCTGCACAGCCCTCAGTGTGTTTCTGCTTTGTAGTGGATTGGCGAGCTGTCCAAGGTGTACTCTGCCCTCGCTCAGAGACAACTGAGATGGGCACCAGCCTCCCCGCGACCCTAATTAGGATTAAGTGGTTCGGAAAATGAATGAATACACAGATAAATGAGCAACCATTGTCAAACCAATCACAATTTATTTTATTACACTTAATACTTCTTTATCATAATAACTTATTTCGAACTGCCTCAGGGAAGATGCAGAAGCAACACAATGATACCAGTCTAACCGAGAAAAATAAAATCACATTTATCTCTTTAGTTTAGCTCACTTTAAACTTATTGAAAAACAGAAACCAACCTGTCCTCCTCACATTTCAAGGCTGGTACAGTGTAACCATTCAGAAATATTCATGGTTGAATCACACAAGAATAATAAAAAAAAAAAAAAAAAAAAAAAAAAAAAAAAAGGTAAATGGCAGGTATGTATAATCTGGTTACAACTACAAGGTGACACAGACAATTAAATTAAAAATGAAGGGTAAAGTAAATCAAATTATTATTATTTGCACACGTGAAACTTCATTCAAAACGTTCATTCATTCATTCACTCATTCATTTTTTCTAAGTTATTCACTTAATCCTAATTAGGGTTGCAGGGAGGCTGGTTCCCATCTCAGCCTACACTGGACTAGGGCGTGAACATGCTGAACAGCTCGCCAGGCCATTGCAGAGTCATCACACATTCAATCACTTACACCAACACTTTTACTGAGGGCAATTTGGAACAGCCAATCAGCCTGCTGTCATGTTTTTGGACTGTAGGAGGAAACCAGTGTACCCGTAAGAAACCCACGTACGCATGGGGAGAACATGCGAGTTCCACACAGAAACGCCTGAGCCCGGAAATCAAACCCAGGACCTTCTTGCTGTAAGGCAGCCATGCTAACCACCGTGCCACTATGCCTCCCTCATTCAGTACAGTTTTTATTATTTACACACATGAAATTTAGTGAGGCAGGAGAGACAGTGCTAAGGTTTGCTGGTAGTCTGACCCCAACTTGAACACCTTGAGCTTGAAGAATTCAATATGTGGTTCAGAAAGATGGAGCTACAACACATGGCAAAAAGATCATTGGAAGTGTTGAGGAAAATGTTTCTGGATCAGGTGATTTCATTACGTGGTGATGTTGAATGACTGGCCCGTCCCCCAACCTCACCACTTGTGATTTTTTTTCTGAGGTGCTATCATGAGTGTATACTTATTGACCCCAAATTCTTAATAAGGAGATAGCCACTGTTTTTCCCAGCATGCAGTGTTGAACCATGGCTGCCTTCAGAACTCACCGCCGATAATGTATAGACACCAACAGCCACTATTTTAGAAGATGTCATTTTTAAAAGACTATGTATAAAAACTATAGTCACTGAAATTTCATGTGTGAAAATGGTAATTAGATTATCTTTTAAGATTTTCTTTTCTTATCTTGTCAGCTCATACTTATTTTGTTTTTTCCTTTTTTCCCCTCCCCTGAATGTCAACGAAGCACTTTTATGCTTCTCTACCAGCATTTGGGAATTTGTGTAAAAGGGGCAGTGGTGGTCTAGTGGTATAAGGCGCCGGATCGCTGATCAAAAGGTTGGGGGTTCGAGTCCCACTCTCCACAAGGTTGTCACTGTCCCCCCCCAGTGCAGCTAACTGGGTTATCAAAGGCTGGCCATGTCTCTCACTGTCTATGGTGTGAGGCATGTAAAAGAACCATTGCTGACTTTCGACAAGAGTTGCTGCAAAGCCGTCAGCGTGTTTCCGCCCTGCGATGGCCTGGCGAGCTGTCCAGGGTGTACTCTGCCCTCGCCCTGAGTTGGCTGGGATGGGCACCAGCCTCCCCGCGACCCTAATTAGGATGAAGCGGTTACAGAAAATGAACTGATTTTCTTTGAATTTATCTTTGAAGTGTCGGAGGATTTATCGGGTCACCCTGTCTTATCTAAACAAACAAGTTTTATCTGAAATAATGGCAAAAAACATGTTTAGAACACTATTTGGTAATAATCATGGTTGTAATAATCACAATTGTTCTCATTTAGCAAACAGATTTCACACTGCCTTATGCCTTGACTTTGAAGGTGCAAACTAATGTATAACATCTATAAAATCCAGACACCTAACATGTTCGTGCTTTATGGCAAATAGTGAAAGTTCAGAGAATCGTCTCAGTGACACAGTAGTCCTCGTTTTTTTACTCATTTTTAAATTAGAAATGACCTCTTCTCACTCTCACAGGTTGAGACAGGCAAAGTTGACACACTTTTACCGTGACTTGGATTTTTCTGACTGACACGAAAACTTATCCTATATTTGGAATATGTTTTACATTTTCCACCATTATGAAGTCTCTGTCGGTATTTATTTTTTAACTGCACTTTTGATCTGCCCTTATAGTTTTTGTCAGTTCCTGACTGACCACCCTGTGTGATGTTGCCTTTGTTTATTGACAAAATTGTTGGAAGAATGACAACCATCACAGATTTTTGCTCGTGCTCTTAGTGCCCAGAGCCCCAATGAGTTCTTGTACGCCTGGAGAGTGAGGCAGCTCTGCAGGGCAAGGAGGATGAGGGTGGATAAACAATGATGGACTATTCCGGTTGCACCTAGTCAGAAAGTCCTCTATCCAGAGACGGATGCATATGGAAGGCTCTATTATCCCACTGACTGGTTTGCCCAAAATGACATGTTGAAAGCTGAGCTAAAGTCTATGAAGAACATTTGTACAAAGCTGTCTTGATGTTTAAGGTGTGTCATTGAAGTGAAGAACAGTGGTAATTGCATCCTCTGTAGACTTACTGCACACCGATCAGCCACAATATAAACACCACATGACTGATCTGAGAGTAGGCAGCCCCATACGAAACAAGCTGCGCTTTTCGGTAGGATCAAACCTGGCTTTCATTCCCTCGATGCATCAGTGAGCCTTTGAAACTCTTGCCAGATCACTGGCTGTAGATTCTTACCACTGCATAGTTGCAAATCCATCAAAATACTGTTAGCCATCACAATATTGTCCTTTTCAATGTCAGTGATGCTCATTTTTCCTGCTACTAACACATCAACTTTGACAAGTGACTCCATTCATTTTTTGAGCCACAAAATCCTAATTAGGGTCACGGGGAGGCTGGCGCCCATCTCTGCGACTGTGGGTGAGGGCAGAGTACACCCTGGACAGCTTGCCAGGCCATCACAGGGCAGAAACACGCTGATGGCTATGCAGCTACTCTTGACGAAAGTCAACAAAGGTTCTTTTACATGCTTTACACCAGGGGACCCAACCACCGGTCCGTGGCTCAATTGGTCCACAGAAGAAATAATTCATTATTTTCGTTTTATTTATTATCTGAGTCTGAACGATCTTTATTTTTGAAAAATGACCAGATTCTCTCGGTTACATGTCGGTCATTTGAGCACTAAAATGTAACCCACATGGGGACAGCACATGAACAGAGGCGAGTTGGAAATGTTTCAAACAATAGCAGGGATTTTGGGTGAGACTGAGACTTCATTCTCCCAACTGGTCCACCATCACCGGTGGTGTTTTTTTAATTAATTTATTTTTTTTAGATAAGTTCAAGCTCTACTTCCCAACCAACTTTATTGCAGCCGTTGAAAAATAACATTAATAACATTAATGTTATCAAAGTGCTTATAATAATAATATTAATAATAATAATAATAATAATAATAACAATTAAAAATTATATTTACAATATAACCAATCTATGACCCCACCCCCACCCCCTGGTCTGCGGTAAAATTGTCAAGTGTTGACCGGTCCGCGGTGATGAAAAGGTTGGGACCCCTACTTTACACAGCCTTTGATAACCCAGTAGCTGCAGTAGGGGGACAGTGGTGACAACCCATTGAGAGTGGGGCTTGAACCCCTGACCTTAGGATCAGTGATCCAGCACCTTACCACCAGGCCACCGCTGCCCAACTGACTCATCGCTCTATGCTTAATACATTAAAGTTCCCTGTCATGTGTCACTGTATTCAGATAATTTGTGCTATTATATAACATGCAATCCAATTGTTTGAACCATAAGTGATATCTGTGATATTTGGTTCACGGACCATATCTGCATGGTGTGCGTTGATCATTAGCAGTTTCTGCTGGAACAGAAACAAGCTGAAAGCGACCTGTCACTTATTTAAAAAGGTTAATAAACACTTTATTATGTGAATTGCTTTCTTTCGGCTCCTTCAAAAAAGAATGTCCATACTTGATCAGCATGAGGTCGTAATAGGTGTGGATACAGGAAATATAATTCATTCATTCATTTTCCCAACTGTTACTATGGTTACTGAGAGACCAGATCCTATCTCAGCCAACTTTAGACAAAAGCAGAATACACCCTGAACAGCTCACCCATTCATTTGCAGGGCAACAAACACACAACCGTTCACACTCATGGAGTACTTCTTGGTTGTTTATAAGTTTCAGTTCCTCACGGTAGAGTAAACAATTTGAAAGTTTCACAGTCCTCACAGACATGAATAAAGACACCTTGTTCAGAAGAAGTCAGTTTGGAGATAGCACAATGTATGATTTGGGATGAAAAATCTAACAGCACCTAAAGTGAATTTAAAATGGCCACAATTTTATAAAATGCCATATTATAAACTACTTATTAACATTGTTTACTTGGTCAGGGAAGAGAGATCTCAGCTGTTGATCATTTTGAAAAGACCTCACGCTGAGATTTCCATGTAAAATCCTTGTCCTCATTTAATAGGCAGGTTATATTTGGTTGCATCTTCGTTACTTGTCATAGCAGCAGTGAGGTCTAGACATCCCTCTCCGTAGCCACTTCCTCCAGTTCTTCCAGGGGAAGCCAAGGCATTCCCAGTCTCGCTGAGAGACAGAGTCCCTCAAGTGTGTTCTGGATCGATCCCAGGGTCTTTTCCCAGTTGCACATGCCCGAAACACCACACCAGGGAGGTGTTTGGAAGACATTCTAATCAGATGCCTAAGCTACCTCAACTGGCTCCTTTCAATTCGGGGGAGCAGCAGCTCTACTCCTACCTCCTCCTGGATGACAGACCTTCTCACCCTATTTCTTTTATCCTTATCTCTGAAACCCTGCAAAGGAAGGTCATTTCAGTCACTTGTATTTGTGTTCTTGTTCTTTTAGTCATTATACCAAAGCTCGTGACCATATTTGAGTGTAGAAACATAAATCAACTGGTAAAGTGAGAGCTTTGCCTTCCAGCTCAACTCCCTCTTCTCCACAACGGACTGCTACAAGCTCTGCTTTACAGCATAAGGCTACACCGAGTCTCACACTCCATCCTTTCCTCACTAGTGAACAAGACTCTGAGATACTTGAACTCCTGCACTTAGGGCAGGACCCAATTTCAGACCAGCATTCAACCATTTTCTGGCTCAGAACCATGGCCTCGGACTTGGAGGTGCTGATTTTTATCCCAGCCGCTTCACACCGAGCTGTGAAATCGCTCCAGCGTGAGGTCCCGGCAATGGCAACTTCATTAGCAAATAACAGAGACGAGATATTTATGGCCACCAACCCAGAACCACTTGCCTTGGCAGCACCTAGAAATTCCATTCATAAATATTATGCACTGAACAAGTAACAAAAGACAGCCTTGGTGGAGTCCAAACCCCACTGGAAACCATTTTGACATGCGGACCATGATCCGACCAAACAGACCGAACGACCTGTAGCAGCGGCTCCACGACACCATACTCCCAGGGCACAACCCATTACTGAGACGGTAGCCTGGAGCTGTGGCCAGAAGTTTATCGGTGCCTATCGTGGGGACAATACCTGAACCAGGTGGGGGACACCTGTGGTGAGGGGGACTGTCAAGCTGAAGAAGGAAGCCTATCAAGTCAGCCTATTTTGGCCTGTGAGACTCCTGAGGCAGTGGACTGGTACCAATGGGCCAAATGTGCTACAGCCCAGGCTGTCGCCGATGCAAATTCTCATTTGTGAGAGGAGTTCGGTGAGGGCATTCGAAAAGACTATCGGTTGGCCTCAAAAAGGTTATGGACCCTCATTCAATGCCTCAGGAGGGAGAAGCAGTACTGCGCAAACACTGTTTACAGTGGATGTCAGCAGCTGCTCACATTGACTAGGAGGTTGTCTGAAGGTGAAAGGAATATTTATTTATTTATTGTTTTATCTCTCTCTCTCTCTCTCTCTCTCTCTCTATATATATATATATATATATATATATATATATATATATATATATATATATATATATAGAGAGAGAGAGAGAGAGAGAGAGAGAGAGAGATAAAACAATATATATATATATATAGAGAGAGAGAGATATTTCTGGGGCAATGGTAGCCCAGTGGTAGGATGCTGGATCATTGATCCTAAGGTTGGGAGTTCAAGCCTCACTATCAATGGGTTGTCACTGCTGTCCCCCACTGCAGCAAACTGGGTTAATGAATGAGTGAATGAGAAAATGAATGATAAATATTTCTTCTTTTTTTTTTTTCTAGGGGGTTGAAGGGTCCTCCCTTCAATTTCCTGTCCACGAACTGAAATGCATGCTCACTTGGATTAAGGTCTTTTGATTGACTTGGACACTCTAAATCCTTCCCAAATTCTCTCCCGAGAAAGTCGTCTAATGTGTTGGCAGTGTGTTGTGGGTCATTATCTTGCTGCATGATGAAGTTCCTCCTAATTATATTGGATTAAGTTTTATGTAACTTGGCAGAAATAATGTTTCCGTAGACTTCTGAACAGATTCTGCTGCTTCCATCACGAAGTAAAGTATATTTCCATTAAATATTTGGAAACCCATTCCAGAACCGACAGTGCAAACACAAGTCATCAAACTCACTCTGTCTTACTTGACTGATGTACTTGTATGTTTTGGATCGTTTCTATTTCCCCACTTTGGCCTTTCCATCACTTTGGGAGAAGTTAATATGGGTCAGAACTTTTTTGACTAATTTTTGCAAATACAAATCTGTCCTTCTTATTCTCGCTGCTGACGAGTGATTTGCGTCCTGCGGTGTGACTCTTTATCTCTGCTGTCTGTTTTAAATTATGACTTTTGATACTTACACCACTGTGGTGTTGAAGCTGTTGATGTCACTGGCGGTTGTTCTGGGTTTTTTATTTCACGGCTATCACAAATAAACCTCATCAATAAAAGTAATCAACTTTCCTTGGCTGACCAAGAAGTTTTATTTATTTATGTTTTTACGACACGCATTCATTCAAAATGTGTTTACTGTACTTTTAAATGTCTTCATTCAAAGCAATGACATGTTTTAGAACTCAGTCTGACAAAACAGACAACAACATGAGCTTAATAAAGTATGTTTGAGTCTTGTCCAAGTTCAAGTCCAAGTAAATAATGATTGTACCCAAGCACAGAATCCATGAAAAACATACCTCACTGTTCTGAGCCAAAAGCGAAAAACAATTTCCGCTCATTAAATAAGGGAAATTGTGTGTAACGTAATAAATGTGATGTTATAAGAAAATAATTAGTGACATATAGTGCTAAGTAGGCCAATTTAAAATAAAGGACCATTACCACCCACTGTTTCTTTTAAACCAAAGCTATTACGCAATTTTTATGTTTTAATTAATTAAAGAATAGCACATTCTATTTTAAAAACAGTTTAAAAATACATTTCAGGTTGTAGACATCCCTGTATGTGTAGTTGTAGGCGTTTCCCTTTCACAGTCCAAGATTTGTGACTGCAGAGTATTTCAGTGAATCATGCACTGAAATGTTATTTATTCTAGTTTGCATAAATCAAGTTGCTACTGGTTGTGCCACTATTTTATTCCAAAAAAACGCACGTGTTAATTTTGCGCTTGAGACTGAGATGTTGACGGAACAACAGATCCACTGTATATAAATCAAATGCAGATAGAAATTTGTTGCATGCAAAGGTTTGTTTTTGTTATTTACTCAGATTAGATCCAAACTGCTGCGATGGCCTGACAAGCTGTCCAGGGTGTACTCTGCCCTCGCCTGGAGTCGGATGAGATGGATGCCAACCTCCCCGTGACCCTAATTAAGATTAACTGGTTCAGAAAATGAATGAATGAATGAACCAATCTGATCTCCCTGTTTACATCAGGCTCAAAACCAGTTCCGCCAAGGCACATGGCAGACAAGAACATCAAACAAGAAGCAGACCTACTACCTTGACAGCATTTGGCAGAAGTTCTTATCTAGAGTGACAGCAGTTCAGATATGTCCTGATGTGTAGTTGACCAGATCAGTAGCTTGGTCGCTGAGGTATGCCAACTTATAATGGTATGAGTAGACATTATGAACTATAATGGCCACATTTGGACCTCTCCAAGTTTCAATAACATCTATAGTTTTTCGAGTAGTGCTGACTAGTATTTAGATGAAATAATTTATTGGATCAAGAGCCACATGTAGGTTTGATTTTGAGGTGTCCACAAACTTTTGGTTATGTGGTTTTATGCTGTTGTTTTGAACACGATTCAGGTTTTTTTCCTACTTCTTCATGGTTTCCTTTTCTTTTTAATTTAATCAAAGTAACTGAGGAATTTCCATTTGCACTCACACCAAGGAGCAAAGAGGCAGTGGTGGCCTAGTGGTATAGGGCGCTGAATCGCAGATCTTAAGGTTGTGGGTTCGAGTCCCACTCTCCACAAGGTTGCTATTGTCCCCCCAGTGCAGCTGCCTGGGTTACCAAAGGCTGGCCATGTCTCTCACTGTCTATGGTGTGAGGTTCATGTAAAAGAACCATTGCTGACTTTCGGCAAGAGTAGCTGTAAAGCCGTCAGTGTGTCTGTGCCCTGCGATGGCCTGTTATGCTGTCCAGGGTGTATTCTGGGATGAGCGCCAGCCTCCCTGTGACCCTAATTAGGATTACTCGGTTATAGAAAAACCAGAGCACTCAGAGGAAACCCACACAAGCTCAGGAAGAACAGGCAAACTTCACAAGTAAACTCATTCAGTAAAACCAAGGACTTTCTAACTGTGAGGCGAAGGTGCTAACCACTATGCCAAGGTGTCACTCACCCATAAATGTAATGAATGCAATTATCCTAAAAAAAATGTATCTTGTCTCGGAAAATGGAATGGGTATAAATGTGTTTATGCAATAAAATTATTGTGAATCAATAACTAAAATAAACTTATTGTTGTGCAAAGATGTTAGCAGTCTTTTCAGCCTTCTGGTGGTGTCCTTCACATACAGGTCATTTTGCTCAAAATTGTGTTTTCATTCCAAGCAAAGGCCTTCCAAGATGTTAAATATAAATAATACACTGTCTGGGCAAAAAAAGAAAAAGAAAAAAAAAAGTAGCACACTCTAATAATTTTATGGAGTGTATTGAGCCTTGATCACAGTATGTAATCTCCATGGCATTTTTGCTCCACTTGGTCAGATCAAGGCTCAGCAACATTAATTTGGCAATCAAATGAATTCAACTGATGAGGTGAACGGCCTGAATGACCAGGTTATCACATCAATGGACTTTTTCTTTCCCTGATGGCACAGATATAAAATGGGGACTCAAATAATGAAACAGTCATTCAGGGAGCGTGAGGAATCATTTTCACATACACACACACATATTTATAAATAGTAAATATAATATATATGTCCCTTGCTAAAAAGAGTTGTGACAGGAAGGGCATCCGACGTAAAAACCTGTGCCAAATCAAACGTGCGAATCACATGATTCGCTGTGGCGACTCCCGAATAAAAGGGAAAAAGCCGAAAGGAAGACAGACGTATATATATTCTTCTATAATCACCTGAAGAGAGAGGATGGTTTCACCACCCCTCGAAACAGATCTGTAGTGATAAATGGAGTTTCAATAGAAAGTCTTTGTCCTGTCCTTTTATTTTTATTGTTATTTGCTCTACCAAAAAGTATTGAGCACTCTCCTACGGAAGGATCTACTCAGAAAATCCTCTCTCTCTCTCTCTCTCTCTCTCTCTCTATCTATCTATATATATATATATATATATATTTGGTAGATATATATATATAGGCACCCCGGAGTCCTAACCTTAACCCTATTAAACATTTTTGCATTGTACTGTGAGAAGACTTGATGGTATCGTTACATATTTCCTTCATACATTCAAGATATCAGTGAAAAATGAACCAAAGACTGAATGGAAATACAGGGATCCCTTGCTACTTCATGCTTCAATTCATGTGGCTTCAGTGCATCGTGTTTTTTTTTTTTTTTTTTTTTTTTAATATTTATCGATTTAAAAAATAATGAAATTAAGGAAGAATAGGGAAAAACAAAGAACATTCCACAAAGTAAGGCCAATTATGCAAAAAAAAAAAAAAAACCCTAAACAAAAACAAAACAAAAACAGCAACAACCCAAAACCTCCCATAAAAACTACTTACATTTTGATGTGAGATGCACATCTGAGTGTGTGTGTATTTATATGTTATTTACGTCTTATGCATTATTTTTTAATATTTGTTATTATAAGCATTTATAGCATTGAATATGTACAGTATTTATTGATATTATATACACATATACAAGTACGTATACAGACGCTCCCCGACGTACATTCATTCGTTTTACATATTTTTCGATTTTAGGTTTAAAAAAAAAAAATTATAAGTTGAGTTTAGCATGCTCTCTGTACGTAGTATGCTGATGTAATACTGTACGCTACTTACGCATGATGCTGCGTCCATTGTTTACAAACGACAGACTGAACGTGCCCTGCTTCTTCCCAGTTCACCGCGTGTTACCCTTTGTGTTAAGACGTCGTCTCTGTGATCTTTGTGTTTACACTGTTTTGCGGCCTTTTGTAACCCTAAGCAAATATGGTTGGTCAGAAGCGTAAGCCTACTAGTGATAGTGGTAATCAGAAAAAGCGGCAAGCCATCTCGTTAGAAATGAAGATGGCTATTATCATGAAAATTGATGATAGTGAGAAACATGTGAATGTTGTACGTTTCTTTCAAATGGCTTTGTCGACCATCAGAACCATTTACAAGCAGAAAGACCGCATCACAGAGAACGTTAAAGGTTATATTTGATTCTGTATTTGATATTTGATTAATGAATTTGATTAAAATGTATCTATTTGAAATTATTTTTGCTTGAATTTAATTTATTTGAAATTATTGATATTATTTGATATTATTTTACAATGTTATGTTTATAATAATTGATTTAGGGGTGTTTTATGAGATGTGGTAATGGTATTTATGGATGTATAGTACAGTATGAAGGTCATATGTCACTGGAACATACAGTAACAATTTACGTTTTTTTTCACCTTACGTTCGGCCATCCGGAATTCAACTAAAACGTAAGTCGGGGAACGTCTGTACGTCAGTCGGGGGGTGGGTGGGTGGGTGTTTGATCCTACTTCGCGGAATCCGGTGGTCACGTGGGGATCTCAGTCCCAATGAACTGCAGAAAGTGAGGGATCCCTGTTAATGTAGGCTTGATGATTATATGCTGTAAATAAAGAAAAAGGTGAAAGAAGAACAGGGTGTATGTGTGACTTTTTTTGGCTGGGAAGTGTTTATAGGATGAAAATATTTGAGATTGAGAAAGTAAAAGGTTTTAGTGGGAATGAGGTCATTATTTGTCAGATTGCGAGGTAACCTTTAAAAGTACACCATCATTTTGAAATTCTGTTAATTAAGCCCTTCCTGCACTCATGTTTGGTTGGGTAATTAGTTTGGCTCATAGAACAAGTACCTGCACTGCTTAATCTCTCCCTCGAATTAAGTTCATTTTAAACAGTGCCATCTGAAATCATCACCCAGGAATTATACTTGACTGAGTTTACAGTGGAAATCTCAGGTTATGTTCCTCTGAAACCCCTGCTGAAACCCTTGACATCAGGGTTTTGAAGATTAGGCAGCGACAGAACCTTCATGTTGTCTCACCTGACATTTCTTTGTTGGGGTCACAGCATTTAAATGAGGTCTGCCCCAAAACTCTTGCCTGTGTCAAGCACTTTCTCCCCTTCCTCACTTGTCCACAAGGCATAAAGAATGTTCAAGGATCCCTATCCAGCCAAGTGTGTTTGGTTACCCCGAGAACAAGGCAGAGGCCAGGAGGTGGTATGTGTGTGTCTTCAATTCACTCTATTTTCCTCAGGCACCTAATCTGGGCAAGGCTTAGGATTCTCAGTGGCTGTGAATAGATGAGTGAAAAGTTAAATATTCTTTCAAATGGAAAACAGTTGGTCTGAGCTGGGATTGTGCTGGTTTTGCCATGGGATTTGGAGCCCCCTCAGTTGACACAGGCAACAGGAAGACAAGTACAGGCTCATTATCAGGACACCCACATGTGCGCCTACACACCCAAATGCACAAGAGAGCCTCGCAAGCCTGACTATCTGTGATTAATAAAACCAGGCAGTGTGAAAGAGTGAATGAGGGAGAAAATGCGCAGCAAATTTACTTTAGCCTTCACACTGTAATGAACAGTTACCACAGTCAGGAATGCGTAATAAAAGAAATACAGTGAAAGATTTTTGTGTGTTGTGGGATTGTGTAGACATACACTATGCATGAAGTCTGACACAGTGAATTTCAAGTTATGCTTAGATCATGTCAATGGTAATATGATATGTTGTCGAGTGCATTAAAATTTAGAGACTTATTTGACATTTGTAGTGATGTATTCTGGAAATAATTTTAAAGCAAGCACACACACACACACACACACACACACACACACACACACACACACACACTCTGAGCAGTGGGCTGCCACACACATTGGGGTGCCTGGAGAGCAGTTGAGGGTACTTCAGCCATTTATGTGGAGGAAGGGAAGGTGCGGCTCACCCCACCACCGCTACACATCTTTCCTGCTGGTTTGGGAATCAAACCAGCAACCTTCTGGTCTCAAAGCCGCTTTTCTAACCATTAAGCTACAGCTGCCCCATTCTTGAACAAATAAACTACCATGCATGTAAAATCACAATATTTTTAAAAATCTGGTTTAACTCTTAAATCATGGTAAGAGATGGATTTCCTTTCGGCTTTTTTCCCTTTTTCTGGGGTCGCCACAGCGAATGATTCGCACGTTTGATTTGGCATAGATTATTACATCGGATGCCCTTCCTGACACAACCCTTTAGCAAGAGACAGAAACACACTGACGGCTTTGCAGCTCCTCTTTATGAAGGTCAGCGATAGTTCTTTTACATGCCTCACACCATTGACAATCATAATAATATATCATCACTCAATCAATCAATCAATCAATCAATCAATTGGGGTGCCGTGCTAGAATTCTGGCGTAGGTGGCAGCCAAAACAGCCTTGTCATGGCTGTATACGAAGGGAAAAAAAATCCGTAGTAGAGGCCCAAAGTTCTTTCTGCAGGATGTTTTTATTGCGACACCATCGCTAGCTAGCTGGCCGTTGACTGTGAAAAGTTCATTCGCCCTTTGATAGGTCTTGTTTTTATTCCTACTGGATTGCTAGCCACCCTCCTCACCAAATTTGGAACCTGGTAGAGGAGCCGGTTTAGTCGCCGACCATTCGACCGTTCAACAGGTTGTTCTGGCTTACATCTTACAGTAGCAGGGCAAAACCTGACCTGACATTAAATATAACAACAATTAAAAAACTCAGTGGATAATTTGACTAATTTTGTTCATTAACAACCACGGTTACCACGGTTACATTGTTGTGAAGCTATCCTGAAGAAAGCATTGAATCTACTTTGTGCAATCATATGATTCGGTATAGCCCTGAAAAACTCGTTTCTGCTAAAAATACCAACTCTTTCACTGCATGCAGTATATTCCGTTATAAACCTCCATTCATTCATTCTCATGAACCAATTAATCCTAATTAGGGTCACATCTCAGCCAACTCTGGGCGAGGGCAGGGTACACCCTAGACAGCTTGCCAGGCCATCGCAGGGCCAACACTCACACAACCATTCATACTCACACCTAGGGGTGATTTAGAACAGCCAATTAACCTACTTTGCATGTTTTTGGACTGTGGGAGGAAACCAGAGAACCCAGAGGAAACCTCACAAGCACAGGGAGAACATCTTGAGCTGGGAATCAAACCCAGGCCTTCTTGCTGTGAAGTGGATGTGCTAACTACTACGCCATCGTGCCGCCTTGATAAACTTATAAAGGATATTTACTTGTGTAGAAGCAGAAGATTTATGGATGCGGTGAAGGCGGACATGAAGGTCGTTGGAGTAAGAGTAGAAGATGCAGAGGATAGGGAGAGATGGAGGCAGATCATTTGCTGTGGCGACCCCTGAAGGGAACAGCCGAAAGGAAAAGAAGAAGAAGACTTGTGTAGAAGCATAATAAATTACATACAAATTATTAAACTATAAGTTCATTTTCTGTAACCACTTAATCCTAATTAGGGTCACGGGGAGGCTGGCACCCATCCCAGTCAACTCCGGGCGAGGGCAGGACACCTCGCCAGGCCATCGCAGGGCAGAAACACGCTGACGGCTTTGCAGCTACTCTTGTCGAAAGTCAGCAATGGTTCTTTTACATGAACCTCACACCATAGACAGTGAGAGACATGGCCGGCCTTTGATAACCCAGTGAGCTGCACTGGGGGAGACAGTGACAACCTTGTGGAGAGCTGGACTCGAACCCACAACCTTTGGATCAGCGATCCAGCGCCCTATACCACTCGGCCATCACTGCCTACCTTATTAAACTATTTTCTCCAAAACATTTTACATGATTCATGTTCATGTTACATGATCCTATTACAGGAGAACTTCTCAGCGTGTTCACAGTGTTTTTGAAGTGAGTGTGAATGGGTGTGTGTGTTGGACTTGTACTGGCCTGACAAGCTGTTCAGGTTGTACAGTTAGAACTATCCTCCCTGTGACCCTAATTATAATTAAGTGGCTTAGAAAAGGAATGAATAATAATAATAATAATAATAATAATAATAATAATAATAATAATAATAATAATAAACTAAAAGCTAAAGGTAATACTCAAAATGATGAACAGGTACGGGGGCAGGTACCTGGCAAAAATGCATGAACATATCATAAAGTAATGTGTCAAGAATTTTAGGTGCTCCAGTGTATGTCAGCAGAAATTCTATGAGTTTCTGGAGCTGGAAAGCTGCACACGGCACTTCTGTTATATCTTTTATTTATATTCACCTAGAGAGGGATGTCTTCGCTCCTTCAGAAACGCCTCCATATATGTTGAGCTCTGGTGCATAGAGTATGATTATGATTCATATAATTTTTGTCCTCATCAAACCATTCAGTGATATCGGGCACTTGAGGGAAAGAGAGCATTTCTCATCTGGACAGAAATGGCTTGTCTTAGGATTAAAATGATTCAATTTAATATTTATAAATAAAATGGTGGAGACAGTTTTGAAAAATTCTCTTATGAATTTGGATTTTAATTTCTTTCTGTTCTCTCAGCAACTGATATCTTAGGTGCTGGGCAAATTTATGTCAATTGCTAAAAGGACATAAAGCTATATTTAATCTGACTACAACTTTGTTAAATCCTTTATCTTGATATAACAACTTCTGAAAGTGCTGCAAACTTTTCTTTGCCTCAAGCTTATCTTTTTCTTTATCTAAAGCTTGGAAATGCGCACCAGTATTTTCACGTGATTAGCAGCAGCAGTTCTACTGTCTGTCTGAATGAGTGTACAGGAATCCCTCGCTACTTCATGCTTCAGTTTCTGCGGCTTCAGTGCATTGTGGGTTTTTCAAAAATATTAATTGAAAAATTAAAAATAAGGAAATTAAGGAACATGGCGAAAAGTTAAGGAGAATGCCGCAAAACAAGGCCAATTATGCAAAAAAAAAAAAAAAACCCAAACAAACAACAACAACAACAAAAAAAGCAACCCAACAAAACTACTTACATTTTTATGTGAGGTGCGCATCTGTATGTACAGTCGCGTTTGTATAAGTGTGTATTTATATTTTATTTACATCTTATGCACTATTTTAGAATGTTTAATTTTTTGATAAGCATTTGTAGAGTTGAATATGTATTTATTTATATTATATACACATATACATGTACTTCAGTCAGGGGAGGAACCGTACTTCGCAGAAAATGGTAGTTGTTGGTGTGTGTGTGTGTGTGTGTGTGTGTGTGTGTGTGTGTGTGTGTATCTTGGTCCCCATTAATCGCTGAAAGTGAGGGAGCCCTTTTCTTGTATACTGAGATGTGTAGCAGTACAGACGCTCCCCAACTTATGTTTTAGTTCGGTTATGGACGGCCGAACGGAAGGTGAAAAAAACCCGTAACTTGTTACTGTATGTTCCAGTGACGTATGACAGTCATACTGTACTATACATCCATAAATACCATTACTGTATCTCATAATACACCCCTCAATCAATTATTATAAACATAACATTGTAAAATAAAATCAAATATATCAAATAATATTAACATTAATTTCAAATAAATTAAATTCAAGCAAAATAATTTCAAATAGATAAATTTTAATCAAATTCACTCATCAAATATCAAATACAGTATCAAATATAACCTTTAACATTCTCTATGATGCAATCTTTCTGCTTGTAAATGGTTCCGATGGTCGACGGAGCCATTTGGAAGAAACGTGCAACATTCACATGTTTTTCACCAGCATCAATTTTCTTGATAATAGCCAGCTTCGTTTCTAACGAGACGGCTTGCCGCTTTTTCTGATTACCACTATCATTAGTAGGCTTACGCTTCTGACCAACCATATTTGCTTAGGGTTACAAAAGTCCGCAAAATAGTGTAAACACAAAGATCACAGAGACGACGTCTTAACAGAAGGGTAACACGCAGTGAACTGGGAAGAAGGAGGGGCACGTTCAGTCTGTCGTTTGTAAACAATCGACGCAGCGTCATGCGGAAGTAGCGTATTATGTCAGCGTACTATGTAGGGACGTCTCATACCACAGAAAGCATGCTAAACTCAAAATTTGACTTTTTTTTTTTTTAAACATAAAATCGAAAAATATGTAAAATGAATGAACGTAAGTTGGGGGGCATCTGTACTGTCTTTTTGACGTATAAGAACAAATAGTGTAAGTTAGAAAGCTTTTCAGTCATTCTGCGCCGCCTTGCATTGATCAAGTCAGCAGAAGTTTCTTGATCATTTTTAATACACAAAGAAGGCAACTTTCATAAAGTTGTACAGTAGACAGTTTTCCTCTTTATTAACCCTGACATGCTCACATTGCGAGTTCTATTGATCCACTTTTGATCGTCATGTAGACGCCCCATTGAACAGTACTTAACATGTATCCTGCTCTTTAGTCCACAGGAAGCAGTCAGGAAACCTTCAGTTCCGTTGGATGATTCCAGTTATAAACCCGAACACATTAACACAGTAATAATGTTTTTTTTTTACATTCAAAGCATACACAGGATTAAGGTTTTGGTACAAAGCTTTATAGACAGCAGCAAAAATGCCTGGTCAGTACAAAGCAGGTTCTGAATATCCTACTGAGGGCACCCTGTTGTGCCACTCATCTGTGATCATAGTTTTGAGTGGACCTGTGAGAAAGGCGTGTAGGAGAGTTAAGTAATAACAGTTGCACAGTATCAGTCTCTTTAACCATATAGAAGCAACATCCCCATGGAAACCCAGCGTTCACTTACACAAGCATGATCATGAAAGCACTGCTCAAATAAAATACAGTAATTGTTTCAAACAAGTCATTTGAGTTCACCCCAAATATTTATTTTATAGAGCCCATTTTTACTGTTTCTGCTGTGATTAGACTGATATGATACACTCATTTAACATATTTCTTCCATAACATTGAAACTGACACAGACCTTCTTCATGGATTTATTTTATTTTAGACTATAATTGTGCCATGTGTAATGGGTATTGTAGTGGGTCCTACTCACAGCTCCAGGGTTATTGGCTCAATGCCACATTACGGTCTTTTCAGCATACAGAATGCTCTGTATCCCTTCACAGGACTTTCATACACGTTCTCTGGTTTTTCAACAAACCCACAAAAACATTCCCATCTGTTGATTGGCTACTGTGAATTTTCTGTAGGTGTGAATTTATTTCCAAAGGATTGGCATTGCAACAGGGATGTAGCTAACTCGTGTGGCTCATGATGCTGGGATTTATAATATGGAGTCCATCATTGTTCATTTTCTGGAACTGCTTAATCCTAATTAGGGTCACGGGGAGGCTGGCGCCCATCCCAGTCGACTCTGAGCGAGGGCAGAGTACACCCTGGACAGCCCGCCAGGTCAGTGCAGGGTGGAAACACACTGAAGTCTATGCAGCTACTCTTGTCAAAAGTCAGCAATGGTTCTTTTACATGAACCTCACACCATAGACAGTGAGAGACATGGCTGGTCCTTGATAACCCATGTAGCTGCACTGGGGGGGACAGTGACAACCTGTTGAGAGTGGGGCTTGAACCCCCAACCTTAGGATCAGCAATCCAGCGTCATTTACCACCAGGCCACCACTGGCCACATATGGAGTCAATTACTTATTGCACAATTTTTTATAAACATACAAGTTGTTGAACGGGCAGTGGTGGTCTAGTGGTATAAGGCGCCGGATCATTGATCCAAAGGTTGGGGGTTCGAGTCCCACTCTCCACAAGGTTGTCACTGTCCTCCCAGTGCAGCTAACTGGGTTATCAAAGGCCGGCCATGTCTCTCACTGTCTATGGTGTGAGGCATGTAAAAGAACCATTGCTGACTTTCGACAAGAGTAGGCTGCCAGGCCGTTAGCGTGTTTCCGCCATGCGATGGCCTGGCGAGCTGTACTCTGCCCTCGCCCTGAGTTGGCTGGGATGGGCACCAGCCTCCCCGCGACCCTAATTAGGATGAAGCGATTACAGAAAATGATGATGAAGTTGTTGAGAAACACGATCATTGATCATTCACACTATTTACCGAACCACTTAATTCCGCTTAATGTAGGTCACATCTCAGCCGACACTGCACAAAGCCAGAGTCTCATAAAGAAAAATTGAAAGAGCCAATGTGTATGCCTTTGGACTGTGGAAGGAACCCAAATTACCAGGATGAAACCCATCACAGAAAGAACATGAGAACTCCACACAGAAACATTAGTGCCCATATAACCTTTTTGCTGTGATCCAGATGTGCTAACTAACCACTACCCCACCACAGTATCACCCAACAGTGTGCTTATTTATATTTTATTATTAAAGTGGTATTACACCAATGCATATCTCCTAAAACATAATTGCATCATTACTCATATTTTCAGTCATTTGTTTTGGGCTACTTGATATGTTTCATTGACTTTCTACTGCATAGGAGCATGATGTATTTTATTTTTAGACAAGGTACGTTAAGAGACCTACATTACATGCACCATAAAACACTTAATTAGTGTTGGCCTGCCTGTATTGTCTCTCTTTCACGCTCTTCATTAATGAGATAATCAAGCTTAATCATTGTAAAACTCATTGGGAAAAGGGGGACATTTTCCACCAGTTCAAAACAGATTTCACTGGAAACTTTACTGAGCCAAGATTAATCTTTAATATCCAGTTTTAATTGCAAAACTAATGAGTAGAGTGAGCTATACAATGGGTCTTTATGTGTAGGATGATATCAGTGTCTCAACACATACAGTATCATTACCCTTAAAACCGAAATACACTGCTCAGAGTCTACTTTATTACAACATAAGACAATTCTGAAACAAAAGGATGTAAAAAAAAAAAAAAAAAGAGAAAGACATTCCAGAAAAGACATGATATTACTAAGACTTTTATAATAATAATAATAATAATAATAATAATAATAATAATAATAATAATCATTATTATTATTATTATCATCGTTATTGTTACCACTACTACTGCTACAATATTTAATTTTCTATACTATTTAATCCTTTGTAGGGTCATAGAAAGCTGGAGCCCATCCCATTCGACTCTGGGTGAAGGTGAGATACACCCTAAACTGCTTGCAAGCTAATCACAGGCCCAGTATCATGATGATGATGATGGTGAAGATGATGATTATTATCATTATTATTTAAGTGCATGGCATGATGGCATAGACCAGGGGTCCCCAACCTTTTTGAAACTGAGAGCTACTTCTTGGGTACCAATTAATGTGAATGGATACCAGGTTGATACACACCTCTGAAATTACAAATTTGCTCAATTTACCTTTGCATTAATTATATGTTATTATTAATAATGAATCATATTCATCTTTGTGAAGATATTGATTTGATTTAAAAATATATACAAAAAAAATTAGATGCAGCTCAATAGAGAGTGGCGCTATGGAGCCGTGGGCCTGTCCTGAAAACAGCAGTGAACAGGTCCGCGGGCAACTTATAATAATTATCCTTGTAGGCTACCTGGTGCCCACGGGCACCACGTTGGTGATCCCTGGCGTAGAGGTTAGCACATCCTCACAGCAAGGTCTAGGTTGGATTCCCAGCTCAGCTGTTTCTGTGTGGAGTTTGTGTGTTCTCGGCCGTGCTTGAATGGGTTTACTCTTAGTTTCCTCCCATAGTACAATAAACATGCACAGTAGGCTCATTGGCTGTTTTACATCACCCCTAGGTGTGAGTGCAAGTATGAGTGGTTGTTTGAATGTTGGCCCAGCAATGGCCTGACGAGCTGTCGAGGGTGTACCCCGCCCTCTGCCAGAGTTCGCCGAGATGGGCGTCAGCCTCCCTGTGACCCTAATTAGGATGAAGCAGCTTAGAAAATGAATTGATTTTCTATAAAATGTTCTTCATGTGCAATATTTCTTTTCATGTGCAATAGTGAAAGGGCTTTGAGTCCAAGAATGTCATTGCCAGTAGTGATGTTCCATTGTTGCCTGGATACGACAAATAAACTTGAAATTTGAAGTGCCTGTGCAAGCATCTCTGGATCTTTTAAAAAAAAGCCTATTATATAATAAAAAACAAAACAAAATAAATTAACACAAAAGTAATACCTGAATTGTAGAAAAAATGGGATGTTCTTTATATGGGAATAAAATTGAAACAAACAAACAAACAAACAAAAAAAACAACAACAGCAACAACAACAAAAAAACCTTTGAAATCACATGATATTATGCCAATGCTTTATTCTCAATAGAACACAGAAAACAGATTTTAAAATTTTATACACAAAATGAGCTCATTTTTAATGTGATGCCTGCTACAAGTCTCAAAATAGTTGAGACAGGGACATGCTCCCCAAGTGTGACGATATCTATTCTTTTGGGAATAGTTTCTGGATATTTGGGCATTGAGGTTTTGAGTTTTTGGAGTTCTGGTGTTTGAATTCGGTCCCATTCTTGCCCGATATATCTTTCCAGCTGCTGAAGAGTTTGTGGTTGTCTTTGATGTATTTTTCATTCAATGATGTGCTAAAATGTTCTCTATAAGTGAACGATCTAGACTACAGGGAGGCCAATGCTGTTTTACGTTGTCCTGCTGAAATACACAAGGCCTTCCCTGAAATAGACATTACCTGGCGGGGAGTACATGTTGCTCTAAAATCTTTAATTGAACCATAATTCTTTAAAAAACATGCAAGCTGCCCACACTGTATGCACCTCATACCATCAGAGATGACCGCTGATAACAGAATGGAAAGTCTCTCTCTCTTCTTTAGTCCGGAAGACACAACGGCCGTGATAATGAATAAAAATGTCAAATTTTGGGCTCATCTGAACATAGAACACTTTCCCACTTTGAAACGGTCCATTTCAAATTAGTTTTGGCCCACAGGACACGATGGCATCATGTTGAAATATGGCTTCATTTTCGCATGATAGACCTTTAGTTGGCATCTGCAGATGGCATGGCGGATTGTGTTTACCGACAGTTGTTTCTGGAAGCATTCACATTCAGTGATGCCATTGACAAAATCATGTGGGCAGCGGTAGCCTGGCGCTAATGTCGGCTGGATCACTGATCCTCGAGTTGGGGAGATCAAGCTCCACTCTCAACAAGTTGCCACTGTACCCCCAGAACAGCTAACTGGGTTATCAAATGCTGGCCATGTCTCTCACTGTCTATGGTGTGAGGTTCATGTAAAAGAACCATTGCTGACTTTCGTCAAGAGTATCTGCATAGTCTTCAGTGTGTTTATAATCGGGAGTCGGAGTCCCCTGAGGCAGTTCGTTCACAGCAACATTCTGGCGACTCGTGTAGCAGCACTGGAACCCAGTCGTATCAGCTTCTGCCCTTCCATTAGATCCTTCCGGTGGCGTGAGAGAGGGGGCTTGCTGCTTGGGTAACAGCCTTTCTTCCATACTTCCTACCCATATGATCTGCACACTGGAGAGTATCAGCCAGCCAGGATACCAGCCCGAGTGCAGCTCCATAGTCCTTCAAAACTGATGGAGACCTACTACTGACACAATCATGAAGATGAGTGATGCAGTGCCCAAAGACCACTGGTATCCAATAAAGTTCTTCAGTCTTGTACGTCATGCATAGAGACATCTCCAGTTTCTTTGAGTCTTTTGATGATGTAATATGCAGTGAGGGTGATTAGACTTTCTAATGAACATGTGAAGTGACATGTTTTGAGAAACAGTGTTTTTAAAGTATTCCACAATCTTTTTAAACGCTCTTTCACAGATTGGAGAGCCCATCTTTATTTCTGAGACACTCTCTAAGACATCCTTTTTATTGATAATCATGTTACAGACATGATATCAATTAACTTAGTTCATTGATAGATGATTTTTTTAATCTTTTATTGCCCCCGTGGAAATTTCTTTTTGGGACCTGTAATAAGCATCAAATTTGAAATAAGCTCATTTTGTGCATAAAATGGTAAAATTCCTCATTTTAAACATTTGTTATGTTATGTGTTCTGTTGTCAATAAAACATTGGCTGATGTGATTTCAAAGTCTTTTAGTTTTTATTTTATTTAAATGTAAAGAATTTTCTGGAATTTGGGTTGTAAATAATATGTAAAAATATTCAAAAAAGCAAAGTACAAAAAAAAGCAAAAAAATAACATTTTAAAAGTTATTTTTCACTTAATTTAACCATTACAGAACAAAAGCTAGCTGAATAGATAATGCCATCCGTGAAGACTAATCATTCAGAGTTTAATAAAAAGTACATAGAAACAGAAGAAAAACAAATTAAACAATATTTTTATGGTTTATTTTTACATTTTAAAAATGATGACGACACCTGTTCCAAATGACAAACTGTGAGTATCGTTTATTTTGATTGAAGCATTATACACTCCAGATAATGTTATTAATCAGGACATAGCGCACCAACTGGGGGCAGTGGTGGTCTAGTGGTATAGGGCACTGGATTGCTAATCCTAAGGTTGGGGGTTCGAGTCCCACTCTCCACAAGGTTGTCACTGTCCCCTCAGTGCAGCTAACTGGGTTATCAAAGGCGGGCCATGTCTCTCACTGTCTATGGTGAGAGGTTCATGTAAAAGAACCATTGCTGACTTTCGTAAAGAATAGCTGCAAAACCATCAGCATGTTTCTGTCCCTTGCTAAAGGGTTGTGTCAGGAAGGGCATCCGATGTAAAAACCTCTGCCAAATCAAATGTGCGAATCAGATGATTCGCTGTGGTGACCCCTGAAAAAAAGGGGAAAAGCCAAAAGAAGAAGAAGGTAGCACACCAACTGGATTGCAACATTCCTGTGAATGTCTGTCCTCCTTTTGGCTTTTTCCCTTTTACTCGGGAGTCACCACAGCTAATCATCTGATTCGCATGTTTGATTTGGCAGAGGTTTTTACATCAGATGCCCTTCCTGTCACAACCCTTTTTAGCAAGTGACAGAAACACACTGACGACTTTGCAGCTACTCTTTACGAAAGTCAGCAATGGTTCTTTTACATGCCTCTCACCAAAGACAGTGAGAGACATGGCCCGTCTTTGATAACCCAGTTAGCTGCACTGGGGGGACAGTGACAACCTTATGGAGAGTGGGACTTGAACCCCCAACCTTTGGATCAACAATCCAGCACCCTATACCACTAGACCACCACTGCCCCACTGCAACATTTCTGTGAATGAATATTAATATTTAATGTGCAACCTAATCAGATTTTTATATTCACTTATAAAAGACTTCAAAGTAACATTATATATTTTATGACTCTTAAAAAATAAAAAAAATAAAAAATCAGGGTTCAATAACTAACCTGAACATGAACTGATTTTATTCCATCCGTGAGTTAATAAAGGTGGCATAGTGATGAGCACATTCGCCTCACAGTAAGAAGGACCTATGTTTTTACAGTAATTCCTAGCTTGGGCTTTTTGGTGTGGAACTTGCATGTTCACTGTGCTTGGTTGGGTTTCCCGTCTGTACTCCAATGTTCTCTCACAGTCCATTGACATGTGCATCAGGTTTACTGGCTGTTCCAAATTGCCAATGTGTTCATGTGAGTGTTAATCCTTCATTCATTTCCTGTAACTGCTTAATCCAAACTATGGTCACGGGGAAGCTGGCACCCATCCAAGGGAAGCGTGCGTGCACGTGTGTGTGCATGTGTGTGTGTGTGTGTGCTCGTGTGTTGACCGTGTCTTCTTAGCAGAGTTATAATCTTACAAATGTTCGTGCAAGGTTAAAAGCCTGAGCAAAAAAAAATAAAGTTGCAATGAGCACACTCAAAAAACTCACAAAACTACAGTAACTCTGTGCTTTACATGAAAAACATCATGGGTATTATGGAGATACAGCTCCATAATAGCCAATGGGAGGGAGCTGCGTCATCCCTCATAGCCAATGGGAGGCCAGCAAGGCAGGATGTTTGGAGATAGTTAATGGGAGGCCAGTGGGGCAGGATGTTGGGAGATAGCCAATGGGAGGCCAGTGGGGTGGGATTTTGCTTTTGTAATTTGAACTTGTTTCATATCCAGAGACAAAAATTTTAGGAAAATGCGTTTTGTAACCTGGATTTTTCGTTTGTTGGGACTTTCATAAGGTGAGGTACCACTGCATTTATATATATATATATATATATATATATATATATATATATAATAAAAATAAAAGGACAGGACAAAGCCTTTCTATTCGATTGAAACTCCATTTATCACTACAGATCTGTTTCGAGGGGTGTTGAAACCATCCACTCTCTCTCTCTCTCTCTCTCTCTATATATATATATATATATATATATATAGCTTAGGCCTCCGTCAGTCCCGAAGGACTATGGCTGCGCTCTGGCCAGTATCCCGACTGGTGATACCCCCCAGTGCACAGAGCCTGGGTAATGAGGGACAGGCTGTTACCCAAGCAGCAAGTCCCCCCCCTGTCTCGGCGCCACTGGAAGGATCCAATGGAAAGACAAGTGCCGATACGACTGGGTTCCAGTGCCGCTGCAGGAGAGAAACTACGGTCAATTTAGAACGGCCAATTAACCTACAGTGCACGTCTTTGGATTGCGGGGGAAACCGGAGCACCCGGAGGAAACCCGTACAAGCACGGGGAGAACATGCAAACTCCACACAGAAACGCCCAGGCCGGGAATCGAACCCGGGCCTTCTTGCTGTGAGGCGGACGTGCTAACCACTACGCCACCGTGCCTTATATATATACATATACACCTTATATATATATATATATATATATATACACATTTTGGACTGTAATCAATTTCTCGTGTGTATATATATATATATATATATATGAGATTTGATTACAGTCCAAAATGTAGGCAGCTTGGTTATACAACTGTAAGTCCTAAATGATTGTGGGAAAGAGAGTTAATATCACCAGCAGTGAAAAGTCATGTTCACAGTCTGTTAGTGCACATCTGGGTCCATTTAGATCTTCATCAGCAGGAAAGAGGGGCTTTCAAGATGAGAACTCTGGCCAGCATCAGCACACCAGGACAGATCACAGGACCCAGATAGCTGAAGAATCAGGATCACCGGCGTCCCAGAAGGAGAATGTGTACCTCAACAAAAATAGAGAGAGAGCGAGAGAGATAGAAGTCCAGGCCACGACATCATTGGGGGTTTAAAAATGTGGCACAAGAGAGTTGTTAGGTATACTCATAATAGTGTCATGAAAATCGAAGATTTTATTATTGCTGCATGAAAGCAGGGACTCCAGCGTGACTCATTGTGGCAGCATAACTAAAAGAGGAGAACCAGAAGAAAGACAGACTTGAGGGCATCCTGTGACGCTAGGCAATCAGTCACGCCACTTTCAAACGGACCTAGGTGAGCATATCAGCTGAGGTCAACGCCAGTGTTACAATCCTAATAGTAAAACTGTATACCAGTCGAACTAAGTTCACATAAATTAGCAAAGTATTAATCACAGCAAGCTCCTGAATGTTGTATCTTTTGAATATGGACGACACCCTTTTGAAGATATGACGAGAAGAAAGTTCATTGACATGCACACATTTTAGTCAAACCAAAGCTATCCAGTATATCACATCTGGATAACTGAGTCAGTGATGACATAAAATGGCAAAATGCACTCATGAATCTTACGTCATGCACAGACTCATCCATTAGATAGCCCTAACCACATCTGGTAATTAGTGAGACAGCATAATTTTCTCATTTGTTTACTTACAGGGCTTGCGTTTCACTTGCTGAGTGATTTGTTTCTGTGATTGCTCACTCAAGCTTGTCATTTCCCCTACTGAACCTTGGCTACTTTTCACTGCCAATTGCAGACTCGTCTCCTCACACGAACAGCAATTTTCTCCGAGACGGTAATAGCATCAGGGGCCCCTGAACCACTTCCACATGATTGATGAGAGATTAAAAGGATTGTTGAGACTGACGGCACTTTTAGTGTTCTACTAGGATTCAGAATCAAACAGCTCTTCTCGGCTTGGTGTTTCCACCGTATGAATGGGTTCTGATGCAACACCGCAGAAACACCATGTCATTAAACCTTGGACTTCATATATAGGTCTTATCTAAAGGACAGTAATTAGTAAGTCCTATAAATTATTCAGCGACAGTGAATTTAATAGAACAATATAGAGTTACAAGAGTGCCGTTTCATATGGATTTGCTCAAGTGTACAGTACTACGAGTTTTCGGAAGTTAAAGGGTATTGCAAACCATTTTTTCCTCTTAAAACTGCAAACAGATTTTTTTAAATAAAATACTTTCTGTAATCCTGTTAAT
Organism: Plotosus lineatus; assembly: GCA_024760905.1. Taxonomy (NCBI): domain Eukaryota; kingdom Metazoa; phylum Chordata; class Actinopteri; order Siluriformes; family Plotosidae; genus Plotosus; species Plotosus lineatus. Next base: position 18,120,138 of record CM045747.1, on the reverse strand, counting down.
TGAAGAGGTTAGTTTAAACAGTGTTTGATCTTAAAGGTATTTTCAACAGTGACATAACTATTGGCTGACCTTCTTTTTCGACTCCAGTTTATGTTAAAATAGCAAGTATCTGCAGCTTCTTTACTTCCCTTAAGGCCATTTTATACAGAGATTCTGCCATTATGTTAGCGCTGGTTGTTTACTCTGAACCAAACCGAGCTGGCATAGAGCAGCCCTAGTGTGTGCTTTTACATAGTGTGTCAGCTTTCCAAAACCAGAGTTGTGATGTCTAACATATCAAAGCGTCTGTGTCTAGGGTGAGATATGAGATTTGATCAAAAACTTCTGGGACTGTTTTTGTAATGACAGAACCGTGATGTGCATGTAGCAAGGGAAAGCAATAACTATGAGTAATGCTACATTATCATTACCAGGCTGAAGTGACTCAATTTTTTTTTTTTTTTTTTTTTGCTTTCACGCCTGATGTTCTCAGAGCTGTGTGGATAAGCACATCTGATCTTTTCAAATCTGACTTGAATCACTTTCATATGGTTCAAAATCAATATGAATGATATAAATATTAATAAGAATAGTCAGTTTGTAATATTTATGGATTTTTTCTTCTAAGCATATGCTTAGTCAGTACTGGAAGCCTATTTTTTTTACTGTCAAAAATTAAACAATTACAATTGACCTAAATATAATTTTGGGTAGCATGGTGGTGGTTAGCACATCTGGATTACAGCAAGAAGACCCGTGTTTGAATCCTGGACATGGCGAGGGCATTTCAGTGCATTGATTGATTGATGAACTGTTGGGTTTTTACACCCAAGCCTAGTGGCTCATCAGGCCGGTGCTTATCCCCAGTTTCCATAGCGTGAAGTGATCAGGAGTTGAACTCCTCCTGGATGGGACGCTAGTCCATCACAGGTTACCTTCCCAGTATATTTTTACTGGTACCCATTTATACTGCTGGGTGAACAGAGGCACACTTGTGGTTGAGACCTTGCCCAGAGGTCTTAGCACAGTGAAGGCCTCAGTGGGATTTGAACTCACAACCTCCCGATCATGAGCCCAGCACTCTAACCACTACACCACCGGCTCCACATTTTCAGTGCATAGTTCACATATTCTCCTCATCCTTGCAAAGGTTTACCCTGGTCACTCTTTTATTTGGTTCAAATTTTTTGGTTTCAAAGTACCTTGATTTGTGTCAGTGTCCAAGTGAATGTTTTATGTATTTGCCCTGCGATAGTCTGGTGAGCTGTTCAGGCTCTACCCCAACTTCTTCAGATTTAGCCGAGATAAGCTTCAGGTAGGAATAAGCAGTTTGGCAAATGGATGAATGAATAAATGAACGAATGAAAGTAGAGAATTTAGAGAACACACTGAACACACATACATTCCCATTTACTACACATGTAGATTTTGTAGGATTGAACTTAAAAATACTTAAAAACTTTCAACTAAAATTTTAAGACTTCATTTGCATTCTGAGGTAAAGACTTAAGATTTAACCAACAGATTCTGTGAAAAAGCCATTGGATCGTTAAAATTATGTATAAAATAGTGGGGTGTTTTGTCTGTTGCGGTGTTCTCCACCTGATTTCCACCTGGTTACTATTTAAGATTCAGGCTTTGTTTCAGTTTTTGGTTGTTTATTAGTCATACTAACCTTACATTTTACTTCGTTACTGAATGTGGGAAGAAGTTCCAGCCTAATAAAAGGATGAGGTGTTTGGGACAAAGTTTCTGAATATTTAAAATGTTCAGTGAATGTAGGAAATGGTTTCTGTTGGAGTTGTAAATAATTAAGAACTTGTTTTTAACAGACACTTTAAGCGTTTCTGTATTTTCTTAGATCAATGTGTAAATTGGAAATAAGTTGAATTTGTAAAAAAGAAAAAAAGAGAAAAAAAAACTATTTTGATACATAATTAAAGAATACATAAGTAAGACTGAGGTTGTACAGAGTATCAGCACAATTGAGAGTGTGATATTGCTTTTCTCCACCAGCTCAGACAAAAGATTAATGTTAAGTAAGTGACATTTTAGACACCGATGTTCTGTTTATTTTTGCTCTGCTTGTGAAGGAGAGATCTCCAAGAAGCCACACTCAAGCAACATTTTACAATTCAGAGGGTGTTGGCTAGCTGGCTAATTATCTCATGTTGTTGGATAATTTTGGTAATGAAGTTTCAAGTAAAAGTGGTGTCCCACCTTCCTTTTCACCTTTACCTTGATGGTGGTGTTGAGGATATGAGACATGCTTTGTTGTAGTAGCCTACATTAATGTAAAATTCTTGAGATAGCCTTGTTTACCCAAAAATTGTATTGCTGTTCAAAATCTGTCTTGCCATTGAAATTATTCTAAAGTAAACAGCAAACTGAAATATATCATTCTAGACACAGATTTACTTTGTTTACAACTTGTAACAAATGGATGACATTGGTATCTGCAGAAATGCATCCAGTTTGAATGCACTGCATTTGAATCAGTGATTGTAGGAAATGGTTTTGCCTGTCATTTGAATTCAAGAACTTACCTGAGTTTGCAGGGTAGTTCCTTGTTAGTATAGTGAACAGTATCTCCGCCTGTCATGCCAAAGACCGGGGTTCGATTCCCCGATGGGGAGTCTGGAGTGTATAACCTTTGCTGTTTAATACAGCCATGAAGGGGGGCACAAGCCAGTGTTCTTTCTCACACCGGTCCCAAGCCAGGATAAATGCAGAGGGTTATGCCAGGGGCATCCAATGTACAACCTGTGCCAAATCTACTATGGGGATCATCAATATGACTTCCAAATCGGATTGGTCGAGGCCCGGGTTACCAACGACTGCCATCAGTGCTGTGAACCAACAGGGTGCTGGTGGAAACTGGACTACTGTTGGTTGAAGAAGGAGGGGCAGGAGGCGTGTCCATAGGCGGAGAGAGAGAAAAGGAAAGGCATGAGTCTCGGACTGAGGGTAGGGACTTTGAATGTTGGAATGATGAAAAGAAAAGCTAGAGATCTGGCTGACATGATGCAGTGGAAGAGGGTGGAAATACCATGTGCTCAGGAGACCAGGTGGAAAGGTATCAAGGCTAGAAGCTTAGGAGCAGGGTTTAAGCTGTTTTATCATGGTGTGGATGGGAAGAGAAATGGAGTAGGAGTCATCTTGAGGGAGGGGTTTGTCAGGAATGTTCTAGAAGTGAAAAGAGTGTTAGACAGCGTGATGAGTCTCAAGTTAGAAATTGAAGGCGTGATGTTCAATGTTGTTAGTGCTTATGCCCCACAGGCAGGATGTGAGCTAGAAGAGAAAGAGAGATTTTGGAGTGAGTTAGATGAAGTGATGCAGAGTACCCCCAGAGGTGAATGAGTGATCATTGGTGCAGACTTCAATGGACATGTTGGTGCAGGCAACAGAGGGCATGAGGAAGTGATGGGCAGGTTTGGTATCCAGGACAGGAACACAGATGGACAAATGTTGATAGATTTTTGCAAAAAGGATGGAAATGGCTGTAGTGAATACTTTCTTCCAGAAGAGAAAGGAGCATAGGGTGGAATGAACCATATTTTGTTCGTTGTGGTGATCTCCACCTGATTTCTACCCGGAGACATGCAGAGTTCTGGCAACTACAGAGGGATAAAGTTGATGAGCCATACGATGAAGTTATGGGAGAGAATAGTGGAAGCTAGACTAAGGGCAGAGGTCAGCATTTGTGAACAACAATTTGGTTTCATGCCAAGAAAGAGCACCACAGATGCAGTGTTTGCTTTGATTATGTTGATGGAGAAGTACAAAGAAGGTCAGAGGGAGCTGCATTGTGCCTTTGTGGATCTGTAGAAAGCATATGACAGGGTGCCGAGAAAGGAACTGTGGGATTGCATGAGGAAGTCTGGAGTGGCAGAGAAGTATGTTAGAGTGGTGCAGGACATGTATGAGCGATGCAAGACAGTGGTAAGGTGTGCTGTCGGCATGACAGAAGAGTTCAAGCTGGAGGTGGGACTGCATCAAGTATCAGCTCTCAGCCCCTTCTTGTTTGCTATGGTGATGGACAGGCTGACGGATGAGGTTAGACAAGAATCTCCATAGACTATGATGTTGGCAGATGACATTGTGATCTGTAGTGAGAGCAGAGAACAAGTGCAGGAAAATCTAGAGAGGTGGAGGCATGCCCTGGAAAGGAGAGAAATGAAGGTTAGCCTCAGTAAGACAGAATACATATGTGTGAACGAGAAGGACCCAAGAGGACTGGTGAGGTTAAAGGGAGCAGAGATAAAGAAGTTGTGAGGATTTTTAAGTAATTAGGCTCAACAATCCAGAGCAATGGAGAGTGTGGGAAAAGAGGTGAAGATGTGTGTGCAGGCTGGTTGGAATGGTTGTAGAAAAGTGTCCGGTGTGATGTGTGATATGAGGGTATTGGCAAGAATGAAAGGAAAAGTGTACAAGATGGTGTTGAGGCCAGAGATGTTGTATGGTTTAGAATCAGTGGCCCTGAGGAAAAGATAGAAGGCAGAGCTGGAGGTAGCAGAGATGAAAATGTTGAGATTCTCTTTGGAAGTAACGAGGATGGATAGGATCAGCAAAGGGTTTTCTATCTATGCTGTTTTCTGTTTATTTTCAGCTTTCATGTAAGTGGTTTGGTTGATACCGAAAAATGAATAACACAAATACCATTAAAACTCTTTTATTATTCTGTTATTATTTATGTTTTCCAACTCGATGGTGGTAAGCACTTACCGTTCCACTCCGCTGGTAACATTTTAATGAGCAATTACCCACTCCAATTTTTTAAGCGCCCTGGGTGCTTATCACGTCGAATACGGTATGTGTATATACATACATACATACACACATGTATACACATATAGCAGTGCTTCTCAAATACTGGGGCGCACGGTATGATGCCGGGGGGAGTGCGTATGACCCAGCGGTACATGCTTTTCTGGAACTGTGCATGAGAATTAAGTGTAATTGCATCTCCACTCCACCAGTTGGCAGTGGTGCTCTCATTGTCACGCTATGGTGTCGTGTTTTTTCCATGAGCAAATGATATGGAGTGCAGTCAACAACCCCTCAAGAAACAACATGGAAAAAATTTCTAACAGGAACAAAGAGAAAGGTGGAGACAGACGGAGATATTGAAACATAGATAAGTTAAATTAAGTTCAAATAAAGATGTATCTCTTTTTTTATTTCAGGCACATTGGTGCAATTTAAAAATGTTCTATTACAGATTAAAAAACAATGTTAATGAAGTTTTTCTTTATTGTAAGTTGAACTATATTTCTTTTTTTTTTTTGTTTGTTTGTTTTTAATGTTAATAAAGATACAATGTTATGCATAGTTGTACTGATAATTTTATAGACAAATAATACTATTTATAGTCACTCATGGGGCAGTGGAGGGGACATGAAATGTTTTTTTTTTTCTTCCTGTGGCCTGTGGGGGGCGCCACAGAAAATAATTGAGAAGCTCATTCATATAGACACATATACATACAGAAGCGCACACACACACACACATATTTTATTCTGAAGAACAGGCCTCAAGGAGGAAGCCATCATGTGGAGCTAGAACTTGACACTCCCTTCTAAGCAAAACTGTTAGCATGCAGAAACATGAACAAAAAAAATGAGATTTTATAACTCATTTTACTTTGTAAAGCATGATAACAATTATGCCACTTGCGCCGAGGGACCACGACAAACTGTGAGTGTCTGTAGTTTAGATTCCACTCAGGACAGAAATTTTGAATCCCAAAATAATCCAATCAGACCATACTGTTCCTATAGCGCAATATTCCCAGTGTTCTATGAGTAATGTCATCTTCAGAGACTCTCTGTTATATTTATGATTTTGTATATCATGTTATGTACAACATGCCTCTGTTTTGATTAAAGTAATTAATGCAAGTTTTTCCTGGAATCACAAATTAGCCATATATGGATTTTATTTGTTGAACAGCCAGCATATTTTAAAGAGTTGATTCCATAAAATAAAACGTCCTTTTTTCATAATTAAAGCACATTTATGTTTTTGCTGTCGTACTTCAACTGGAATGTTACAAACAAGGTGATGAAACACTCTAATAAAGCTCTTCTTGTGTTGTCAGTTCACATGTTCATTAGCAGAAGAAAACGAGAGATGTCATGCGTAATAAGTTAGACAAGAATACAATGTTCTGCACCTCCTGTGCCAAACAGACATGCTAACTTTTTATTTGTACTTTGGAAGCAATCCTCTTTAAGAACACAAAATTGAATTTATTAGAACAAATGAAGAATATTATTTGAAATGGTGCTTGCTGCATTTTATTCATCAATTAATCTCACAGTTCGTAATACATATGCTAATAAATTAGGGTACAGTTAATTAAAGCTATAAGTATTAAATCACTGCAACAGTACAACTCTATTATTTCAATGAAATGACTTCAATTCCAGTATTAAATTCATTCATTTAGTCAATCATTCATTTGCCAAGCTGTTTAATCCTACTAGGGTCATGTGGAGGCTCGAGCCTCTAATCAAAAACAGTGCAATCTTAGTAGATTTTATTGTTTTTTTATTGTTTTTTTTTTTTTTTTATTCATCCTTCCACTTGGATTTGCAATGTTTATTCCCTACATTTAACAAGAAATGCCTTCTGACCTTTTGGTTTATATGCTGACAAAAACATATTTTGTCTCAAATCCTTTTGTTGTGATACAGAACATATTCATATTTCATAAATGTTTGATTGGGTCCAGCACCAAATAAATGGCATAAATAATTAATTGAAGCACATACTTACATAGTTAGTTATCATACTTACTTATCTCCCATTTACAGTGTGCTTAAAAATTTGTGCACGCTTTAAACTGGGGGAAAATACATTGAATGGTGTTGACAGCCCCAGGGTGTAAAACAAATATCACTCAGAGGGAAAGCTGTTACGTATGATAAATGGATTCTATCAGACGAGCCCCCAATTTTGTTACGTATGGAATTTAGAAGTAAATTGCCCCATAAAACCAGTAAAGCACGACAAACCACGACATAAACTATATACATTTTAATAACATGAACAAGGAAAGGCAAAATAATACTTACAGCTTAAAGCTCAACCAAAATTCAAATTAAACAAAGGGTCCCATAGTCACCAAGCACCTGCAGCACAGTAAATTTAGAAGCGGCGCACACGTTGGCGGGGAAAGGCTTGTAATCCCGCGTTAGACAGAAACAAATGATTAAAATCCTTGCGTTGGCTGTAGTAAGTGAATGTGGACAATGGACTTTGGCGATGAAGTCCCGAACGATGAAACTTGGGTGAAATTTCCATGCTCTATCTGCCTTGGATGAGAGGAGCCGCCGCGATGAGTTTCCTTAGAGGATCTGCACGCTGAAGAGACTGGAAAAGGCTGCACGAGACGGGAAAAGCCTGGAGCCAGTCGGCATCAGGTCCTTAATATTGTCTGTCTTCCTTTCGGCTTTTTCCCTTTTACTCGGGAGTCGCCACAGCGAATCATTTAATTCGCACGTTTGATTTGGCAGAGGTTTTTACATTCTGATGCCCTTCCTGTCACAACCCTTTTAGCAAGGGACAGAAACGACTTTGCAGTTACTCTTTACGAGAGTCAGCAATGGTTCTTTTACATGAACCTCTCACCATAGACAGTGAGAGACATGGCCCGCCTTTGATAACCCAGTTAGCTGCACTGGGGGGGACAGTGACAACCTTGTGGAGAGTGGGAATCGAACCCCCAATCTTTGGATCAGCGATCCAGCGCCCTATACCACTAGACCATCACTGCCCCAGCACTAGGTCCTTTAATATAACCTCCCCAAAAGTTCCAGAAAGTTCCATTCTCGAAGTTTCTGAATCACCTGACCCACCACCAGGGCGCATGTGCAACCAGGTCCATCTCGAAGTTTCCAGACCCCCTTACAGCTGAGTCATACCATGTGACACTAGTTACAGCACACTCTGATTCTTATTATGTACACCGTTTACACACTCACATTGATACACATGCCCCTAACAAAGCGCTATTTGCCCCCTTGTACGAATGAACTCACAGACACCTGTTATTGGCTGGCGATTGCTGTCAGTGACAGGGAAGTGAGTGTATGCCATCCTTCCCTCTCATGAGAGCTCAGCTTAGCAATACCTCCCATAGATGGCCACAGATGGCTGTGTGCATTAAACCGGATTAGAACTTGCGATCTCTGGGTTAATCGTCACGAACCTTTTCCATGCGCCACCCGGGAGAAAAGAACAACCAGTTTTATTCAAAATAAACAGTGATCTACCCTTGACCTTAACAAGACATGTTTCTGGAAGAGTATCATGTCACATATTAAGCAGGTGTCGGAGGACCCAATTAAAAGAGTTGTTGATGCACATCAAGTTGAAAAATGTGATGAACTGAACACGAGCAATCTCTGAATAATTTGGACGCCACCAAGCCACGGGAAGACATTTGAAAGAAATTCCAAACCATTATTACTCTCTTCAGGGGTAGTGGATCAACAAATGTGACTCTAACAGCAAAGCATCAAGTAGGCCATGGGGTCACAAATGACGGGTAATGTGGCTCAACAATGTCAAGGCTCTCTCACATTATTTAATGTTCATATTCCCCAGACCATAATCAGGAGAATTCTGGACACTGAATGTTATGCAAGGCACCTCATTGGCAGATGAATGTCATATTGATGACAATGTCTGGTCAATGCACAACAAAGAATCAATATTTAGATCATCCACGGATGTTATTCAGCTGTCAATGCACTGATGCCCTTCTGATAGCTGTGGATGAAGTCAATTTGATGTTGACATGCCTAATAACACTGACATTGGACAAAACTATCCATTGGGCAAAGAATAGCAATGCAATGTCAGCATTATGTCAGTTGTTGACGTCAAATGACTGTCCACAAACCAAGCGTCTCCATCACTGTGCTGACATCAATGGTCAACCAGCATCAAGCAATGAGATCAGATCAATACACTGTGATCCCACACTACTTCGTGCTTCAGGTTCTGCGGCTTCAGTGCATCGCGAGCTTTTCAAAAATATTTATTGAAAAATCAAAAATAAGGAAAAATAGAGAAAACATTAAAGAAAATGCCGCAAAACCAGGCCAATTATGCAAAAAATAAAAAAATAAAAAAATTCAAACAAACAAAAAACAACCCAAAGTCCCTCAACAGAACTACGTACTTACATTTTTATATGAGGCGCGCATCTGTGTGAACACGCTTGTGTTTATGCGTGTATTTATATTTTATTTATATCTTATGCATTATGCATTATTTTGAATGTTTAATTGTTATTGTAAGCATTTATAGCGTTGAATATGCATTGATTGATATTATATACACATATACATATACATATACCTCAGTCGGGGGGGGGGGGTTGATCCTACTGATCCTACTTCGCGGAAATCGGCGGTCGCGGGGGGTCTCGGTCCCCATTAACCGCAGTAAGTATACTATATACACTATATGGACCAATGTTTATGGAAATTTGACAATATCTCTCAAATGTGTTTCTTGATTGTTGGACTCGAGGTTCCACTCCTATTTGTAGTAAGTTTCTCTCTTCTGGAAAGAATTTGAAGTGTCGCTGTGGGGATTTTTGATCATTCACTCACAAGAGATTTATGAGGTTCTGATGAGATACTGCTTTCAGGCCGGGGAACGTGAGGCAGGCGGCATTCTAGTCCCAAGCATGTTCAGTGAGGTTGAGGTCAGGTGCATGCAACTCACCTGTTTCCATTCCAAAAACCAGGCAAAGCATGTTTTCATGGAGCTCACTGTGTACACGAGGAAACTCTCATGCTAGAACGCTTGAGTCTAATGATGTGAAACTGCAACTAAACAGAAGAGGAGAACACACTGCATTTTGTGGCAGCAACTTCAAGAAGACATTACATACAGGTCTGATGGTCAAGTGTAAATAATATTTTTGTCCATGTTGTAAAATTTTACAGTTAATTTGTTCTTGTGTAAATAATTAACCTGAAGCCGTACTTGCTTAGAATATTTGAATAGATAAGTACCAGTATTCTCACTGTTATTTGAGAAAGAACAAAGTTTGCAAGTGAAGGTGTATTCTGACAGTTTTTTGCCTTTTAATTCTACCAATATGCTTGAGCTGTGCTGTGACTGTGCATTGTTAGGAGGCACCGGAGATAACAACCTCTTGTCTGTCATGATGAAGTGACAACACTCAACACCCCATCCTCTTAACACAAGATGACAAGTGGTGTCACCAGCCCTCGGCTAAGCATTGCTTCCGAACTGTATAAAGTCAGCTTTCAAATCAGCTTAGCATCGCTAACATTAATTTTATATAGTCCTACAGGGCACAAGTTGTGAGCCTCAAGTATCTCACACACACACACACACACACACACACACACACACACACACACACACACACACACACACATGACACACAAGACTGTCTAAATAAAATTCTCTTAGTGTGTCTGATTCACCAAGTGTGCTGGTGTAAGATTGCTGCTGTGGGTTTGTTGTGATTAGGAATTTGGATGAACAGAGCTTTGAGTCTAATTTTTTTATATTCAATGCATTTAAGCGATTGTTTGCTATCACTGCTCTTCAGTAATATTAAGAATAATAAGGATAAAAAAATTAATAAAATAATTCAACATACTGGCCCAGGTACTTTGGAAATTAAGAATTTTTAGTGTTCTCGATGTCTATGTTTTTATTTACTTGTTATGTTTTTTTTTTTTTTTTTTTTTTTTTGCTTTTGCCTTGGACAAAAAAACACTCTTAAATATGTCAGAACATTAAACATAAAAAAAAAAAAAAAAAAAAACATTATTTTTTTCCCCCTTTGGTATCCACTAAAGAGCCATTACTGCCAAAAATCTTTTCATTTCATCTATCTATCTATCTATCTATCTATCTATCTATCTATCTATATATACTAGTCCTTCTCAAAAAATTAGCATATTGTGATAAAGTTCATTATTTTCTGTAATGTACTGATAACAATTAAACTTTCATATATTCTAGATTCATTGCACAACCACTGAAATATTTCGGGTCTTTTATTGTTTTAATACTGATGATTTTGGCATACAGCTCATGAAAACCCCAAATTCCTATCTCAAAAAATTAGCATATGATGAAAAGGTAGTATAAACGAGCTATTAACCTAATCATCTGAATCAACCAATTAACTCTAAACACCTGCAAAAGATTCCTGATGCTTTTAAAAACTCCCAGCCTGGTTTATTACTCAAAACCACAATCATGGGTGAGACTGCCGACCTGACTGCTGTCCAGAAGGCCATCATTGATACCCTGAAGCAAGAGAGTAAGACACAGAAAGAAATCTCTGAGCGAATAGGCTGTTCCCAGAGTGCTGTATCAAGGCACCTCAGTGGGACGTCTGTGGGAAGGAAAAGGTGTGGCAGAAAACGCTGCACAACCAGAAGAGGTGACCGAACACTAAGGAAGATTGTGGAGAAGGGCCGATTCCAGACCTTGGGGGACCTGTGGAAGCAGTGGACTGGGCTACACAGGTGCCGCATTCCCCAGGTCAAGCCACTTTTGAACCAGAAACAGCGGCAGAAGCGCCTGACCTGGGCTACAGAGAAGCAGCACCGGACTGTTGCTTTTTTCGGATGAAAGCTAATTTTGCATGTCATTCGGAAATCAAGGTGCCAGAGTCTGGAGGAAGACTGGGGAGAAGGAAATGCCAAAATGCCTGAAGTCCAGTGTCAAGTACCCACAGTCAGTGATGGTCTGAAGTGCCATGTCAGCTGCTGGTGTTGGTCCGCTGTGTTTTATCAAGGGCAGGGTCAATGCAGCTAGCTATCAGGAGATTTTTCAGCACGACCTGGCACCTGCTCACAGTGCCAAAACCACTGGAAAATGGTTTACTGACCATGGTTTTACTGTGGCCAATTGGCCTGCCAGCTCTCCTGACCTTAACCCCATAGAGAATCTGTGGGATATTGTGAAGAGAAAGTTGAGAGACACCAGACCCAACACTGTGGATGAGCTTAAGGCTGCTATCGAAGCATCCTGGGCCTTCATAACACCTCAGCAGTGCCACAGGCTGATTAACTCCATGCCACGCCGCATTGAAGCAGTCATTTCTGCAAAAGGATTCCTGGAATTGAGTGCATAACTGAACATAATTATTTGATGGTTGACTTTTTTGTATAAAAACACTTTTTTTTTTTATTGGTCGTCTGAAATATGCTAATTTTTTTGAGATATGGATTTTGGGTTTTCATGAGCTGTATGCCAAAATCATCAGTATTAAAACAATAAAAGACCTGAAGTATTTCAGTTGGTGTGGAATGAATCTAAAATATATGAAAGTTTAATTTTTATCAGTACATTACAGAAAATAATGAACTTAATCACAATATGATACTTTTTTGAGAAGGACTAGTGTGTGTGTGTATATATATATATATATATATATATATATATATAGAAAGAGAGAATTTTCTGAGTAGATCCTTCCATAAGAGAGTGCTCAATACTTTTTCGTAGAGCAAATATAAGTAAAAATAAAAGGACAGGACAAAGACTTTCTATTGAAACTTCATTTTTCACTATAGATCTGTTTCGAGGGGTGGTGAAAGCATCCTCTCTCTTCAGGTGATTACAAAAGAATCAGAATTACAGAATTGTTCTGTAATCACCTGAAGAGAGAAGATGCTTTCACCACCCCTCGAAACAGATCTGTAGTGAAAAATGAAGTTTCAATAGAAAGTCTTTGTCCTGTCCTTTTATTTTTACTTATATATATATTACCATTACCACTGAGTCAGTACCAGGAAGCAGGTGGAGTCTGCAAGGGCTGGAAGAGCTGTGTGGATGGGCAAGGATGAGGTTTAAGCCGGAGAAATCGCTGTCACTGGTGCTGAAGAGGGGCAAAGTTGTGGACAGGTTCCGCTTCAGCATCGGTGGGGCACCAATCCCAACTGTCTCTGAGAAACCAGTGAAGAGTCTTGGCAAGGTGTTCAACAGCAACCTCAAGGATTCAGTATCCATTCAGGAAACCTGTCAGGAGCTGGAGAGCTGGTTGACAACAGTGGACCGGTCTGGGCTACCCGAGAAGTTAAGGCCTGGATTTATCAACATGGCATCCTGCCCAAAGTGCTGTGGCCTCTACTCATCTACGAGGTTCCAATTTCGATCGTGGAAGGCCTAGAGAGGAAGGTTAGCAGTTTCCTCAGGAGGTGGCTGGGTCTGCCTAGGAGTCTTAGCAGCATCGCTCTCTATGGACGCAGAGTTTAAGGTGACAAAGGCAAGAGAAGTGATGATGTACCGGGACTTCAGCGACCCTAAGGTTGCCCAGGCAGGGGTCAGAGTGAAAACCGGGAGGAAGTGGAGAGCCGATGAAGCTGTCACACACGCTGAATTGCGGATACGACACAGAGCCCTGGTCGGAGCAGTGACCCACGGTAGGGCTGGTCTGGGAACATGTACAATGCCATAGTATGAGAAGGCCAAGGGGAAGGAGAGACGGCGATTGGTGCAGGAGGAGGTGAGGGCAGAAGGAGAGGAGGAGCAGCAGAGTGGTCGGCCTAAGGCAGCAGGGTGCTTGGACAAGGTGGGAGCAGGCCATGGAACGAAAAGTCACATGGGCAGAGCTCTGGCGGGCAGAGCCGTACCGAATAAAGTTCCTTGTCCAAGCGGTCTATGACATTCTGCCCAGTCCATCAAACCTCTCCATTTGGGGTAGAATAGAGTCTCCCAACTGCCTGCAGTGCCCAGGCAGAGGCACGTTGGAGCACATTCTGAGCTGCTGTCCAGTAGCCCTTGGGCAGGGGCGGTACACCTGGCGCCACAACCAGGTTCTGAAACCTATTGCGGAAGTCATCAGCATGGGAATCAGCAAAAGCAGCAGACGGTCCTGCCCCACCACTCAGTTGATCACCTTTGTGAAGGCGGGTGAGAAGTTGGGAAAAAAACGCAGGAACCAGGAACCCATCAGGGCTACTGGCAACCGCAAAAGACTGGCAGCTGTCTGTTGACCTGGAGAAACAACTCAAGTTCCCCCAGTGTATTGTCTCAACCACCCTCAGGCCAGACATCATGCTGGTGTCAAAGGAGACAAAAAGCATCATCTTGATGGAGCTCACCGTGCCATTGGAGGACCGACTGGATGAGGCCCATGAGAGAAAGAAGACCAAATAAGAAGATCTGGTCGTAGGCTGCCGTAAGCAGGGCTGGAAGGCACAGGGTATGCCCATCGAGGTTGGCTGCAGAGGGTTCGCAGGCCAATCACTCTATAAAACCTTGAGTGTGCTGGGCATTACGGGGATGGAGAGGAGAAGAGCCATCAAGAGGATCACTGAGGAAGCAGGGAAAGCCTCGAGATGGCTGTGGATTAGGAGAGGAGATCCATGGGATAACAAAAGCCACCTGAACACAAGCCGGGTCTGATCAACCATGGCTGGGTCGCCTGGGCGAGGGTGTCTGATGTTGAAAGACCCGAAACATCCGAGGACCTCACAGATGATGTGTTCAGGAGCATCCTAGAGATGTATCATATATACATACATACTATATATATATATATATAGTGATCCCTCACTTTTCACGGTTAACGGGGACTGAGACCCCCCCCCCCTCCCGCGACCCCTGAATTTCCACAAAGTAGGATCGACCCTGCTGACTGATGTATACGTACATGTATATGTGTATACAATATCAATAAATATATATTCAATGCTATAAATGCTTATAATAACAATTAAACATTCAAAAATAATGCATAAGATGTAAATAAAGTATAAAAACACACACATACAGATGCGTGCCTCACTTAAAAATGTAAGTAGTTTTGTTGGGGGGGTTTGGGTTGTTTTTTGTTTTTGCTTTTTTTTTTTTGCATAATTGGCTTTGTTTTGTGGCATTTTCCTTAACCTTTCCCCTATTTTCCCTTAATTTCCTTTTTTAAATTTTTTGATGAATATGTTTGAAAAACCTGCGATACACTGAAGTCACAGGAACTGAAGCGCGAAGTAGCGAGGGATCACTGTATTTAGTTACGAGTGAAAAACCTTAGATTTTTCTTTTAGAAATGTTCTTTTCTTTTCTGTATACAATTCTTCTACCAAACATTTTATTTTATTTGCATTAGTGAAAATATATTTCATAATACAAGACAATTTTAGCATCTTGGTGAAATGTCTCGCCTATTTAAGAAATCTTTGCAGGTCATACTTTGAATATTACTGCTCGTTTATATCAGTAAATGTCTGGATGCTGGATTTTAATATATCACTTAAAATGTAAAAATGGCAGATTTTAAATTTGTTAGCATATATTTAAGCTATGTGATGGCAGCAGATAAAGAAACAAAAGAAAAAAAAGTATTGTACAGGTGGGTAGCATTTGACATCGTAAAGTAATCAAGTTCACACTTAGTCATAAATCACATAAATACATATGTATACATTATCCTTGCAATCTAATAAAAACTTTGACTTTCAACCTGCTCTCAGCATAACACACTTGTCATCCAATGTCAATTAGGATTGGGTCTAACCCCCCCCACCCACCCACACACAAACACACACACACACACACACACACACACACACACACACACACACACACACACACATACACACACAATAACAATTAACAGGCAGTAAGCATTTCAATAGACTTTTGAATAGTTCACAAGAGCTTGAAACTGCAGCTGGTCAAGACACAAAAAGAAAAATCCCACGCACTACTCAAGTTCATTTGAGCTGTGCGTTTTTAAGGGACTCATTTAAAAAAAAAATCCTTAAAGTGACAGCTTGTGCAGTATGCAACTCACATTTTGTTTTGGTATTAAACTCCCTCTGTTTCTGCAATGTGATTTTTGAAAAAACACAAAAACATGATAAGATAAACCAGAGCTGCACATCATGATGCATGCAGTGAGATAACAGTGTGACTAGCTTTTAAATGATGTGAGCACTCAGAGATTTAATTAGGAAATGACATACTGTGGAAATAAAATAAATTTTGTTTGCATTCTCGTTTGGTATTTTATTGTAACAGCATCAGGTAGGTTTATCTGTCAGTGCTGATCCTAAAAAAAAAAATGTCACAAGTGGCCAGATTACCCAAAAATTATTTTTAAAAAAAAATCTGAATTAATGCTGCTTTGTCCAAGCACGAGAACGGATTAGTCAGTCAAACATAGTATTAAATCTAAAAAGTGCATGAGCAATAAATACAATCCAATAGTGTTAGTAAACTGTAATATCTTCAGAAAATGTATGTCGACTGAACATTGCAAAAAGAACAGGACACTGAAGTAATAAGTTCTCACTGCAAGCATGAACAGATGGACATATGTAGTACCTAATTGGACTCATAGAGGGCAGATATATATATATATATATATATATATATATATATATATATATATATATATATAATATATGGTCTTTGTAGCCAGAGAAAGCCAATGAACTGACTTCTGTAGGGAGTCACAGAATAGAACTTTGTTTCAGGTGATCGGATCTCCAGAAAGCGATATCATAAATACAGCTCCTCAAGGCAGTACGACTTGAGTAACCAGCCAATGAGACAGCTATGGGAAAATATCGTGGTCCAGGTTCTTGGTCAGATATAGAAGAAAGGAAATATGTTGCTGGTGGGGTTGAGAATGGAACCTTAAATAGAATTGACAGTGGAAGTTTAAAGGAGACCATTGGGCAAAATGGTTTTGAAAGAATTTTAATAGAACAAACCATACAGCTGCTTCAGACATAAAAGACTCTAAGCTTGAGATACACCACTGCATATCTTGAAAGAACAATATCCACTTTTTATCCATTAGGTCATCATGAGGACATCCCTGAAATTGTAATTTGAAAGCTAACATACAATACTGTTCAAATTATTATTCTTCGCCAAATACTTCTTCAAGGTGATATTTTGTATGCTGCATTTTTATTTTTTGCTTTTCTGAAAACCTCTGGTTTCTTTTTGAAGGATGTTATAAACACACAAAAGCTCGTTAATTAATAAATTGTCTGTCTGAGTACATTATATGTTCATCGATTTTATAGCGAAATATTTTGTTAAAACAGTAACTTCATACAAATGACAACGAAGATGAGATCATGACTGCCATCAAAGATCATTCCTATCTTCTTCTGCTTTTGGCTGTTCCCTTATTTTTTTCAGGGGTCGCCACAGTGAATCATCGTATGTTTGATTTGGCATAGTTTTTTTTTTATTTATTTATTTTTTTTTACGTCGGATGCCCTTCCTGACACAACCTTTTTAGCGCAGGGCAGAAACACACTGACGGCTTTGCAGCTACTCTTTGTGAAAGTCAGCAATGGTTCTTTTACATGCCTCTCGCCATAGACAGTGAGAGACATGGCCGGCCTTTGATAACCCAGTTAGCTGCACTGGGGGGGACAATGACAACGTTGTGTAGAGTGGGACTTGAACCCTCAACCTTAGGATCAGCAATCCAGCATCTTTTTCCACCAGGCCACCACTGCCTGTATCTAAGATCAGTCATTTCGTTCTCATGGAAATTAATGTGTTGTTTTACAGCAGAAGCTTCTACTCATTCAGCAGTAATTTAATTCTGAAAACAAGCGATTGTTGGACTTTGATGGGTGCTAATTCTGGCGAGAGGGTGACATAGTGGTGTAATGGTTTGCAGATAAACCTGACACCAAAGAGTCCTGGTTTGGAGTTCAGAAAAAAGGTGCTTCTTAGTGGAGTTTGCATATTCTCCCCATGCTTGCACGCATTTCTTCCATGTCCGGTTTCCTCTCATAGTCAGATGACACACATATTAGAATAGGTGGCAGCTCCAAATTGCCCCAATGTGTGCGTGTTGGGACTGTGGTGGATTGAAGAGTTGTCTCGGGTATATCCTATCTTTGCCCAGGTTCAGCAGAGTTTGAAAAGTTAAAGTCTCCTCACAACTCTAATAAAGGATAAAGCAGTTTGACATATGAATGAATGTATTCCTGTGTGTATTGCACTTTTTACAGTTCACACTACAATTGCCAATACAAAGTAAAAAAAAAAAAAAGTTTAAAAATCTAAATTTATGATGCTAAGCATTTCTTTATAAATCCTATACATCTTTAATGAAGAAACTTGTGGTTTCAGGTAATTGTTTAACATGAATTCTAATTGGTTATCTTACAATTATAATGGTATTTGTAGACCTAAGTCATTTTAGCAAAAGTGTTTATATCACCAGCAGTATAAAGTCATCTTTATGGTTTCTGAGTGTGTATTTAGGCCCATATGGATCATAATCATTAGCAGTTAGGGGCTTCTATCATGAGAATTCAAACCAGCAGTGGCACATCAGGATGAATCCCAAGGTACAGACAACAGTAGGATCAGGGACATTGGCATCTCAGAAATAGCATGTGTACCTCAACAAAAACAAAGAGGGGGGGGGAGTCAGAGAGAGAGAGAGAGAGAGAGAGAGAGAGAGAGAGAGAGAGAGAGAGAGAGAGAGAGAGAGAGAGAGAAGAGGAGGGTCACTAGACATTCTCACAGTAATGTAATGTTTAAGAAAATAATTTATCAGTGCTGAATGTAAGCAGGGAATCTGGCCAGACAGACCAACTAAAGCGTAACTAAAAAGAAGAAAGACAGACAGGAAGGCAACATGTGATGTAATGCAATCAGCCCCATCCACTGACATTTTCAAACAATTAATATAATTTATATACCATTAAAAACCGTACCATAAAAAAGATCAGCACATGCGTGTCAATATATTTTTATTTATTGTGAAGAAGGACACAATCATACCATTTTCAGGCTATTTATTCAGAAAGACAAAAGCCTGACAGGCAATTATGTTTCACAAACATCTCTTTTAAATTAGTAAATGAATACACTAAGATGAACATAAAGACCATTCTATTCACAGTCCTATTAGCTGCATTCAAAAAGGACTTAATCAGTTTTTCATCTGGCAAGTCATCAACCGAGAATTAACAAGGTCTATCTGCCATTTCAATGAGACGGCAGACAGACCTTGTTAATTCTCTGTTGATGACATGTCCAAGATTGGTAGTAATCAAGAGAGCATTCAATATGATTATGCATAAAACATAGTTGGTCATTCATCTCTGGTAACACATATGTTTGATATTTCCCCTCCGATATCTATAATAAAAAGAAACCTGGGATAAAATGAAGAACTAACTTTGCATCATCCCTTAGCAAGCAGGTACATTATGAACACTTTTTTCGTGATTTCCTGCTGGGATAATGGATAAAATCTAGCACAGGCATGTTAGAATCACCTAAATGAATCTTGGTAACAGCCTCAGTAATTGCTATTCACTGCTAGCACATTAGCATTTTTCATCCAGTGCTCTTTTTCACCACCAAATTGATGACTAACAGTGGAGCAAGATTGGGAATGGTTGCTTTTTAAATGGTTTTAGGATGAAACAGAGTTGTCAGGCAAGAAATTGACAGATCATCATTAATTCTGATTTAGAGGTGTTGGATTCAAGAGGCTTGACAAGGGCCAAAGATAATTGCTGGACCCCAGCTATCTCTGTAGCCAGAAATGAGTAATGGTCTTCAACCTAAATGTGACTTCAGAAACAGGCACAACTGAGAGCTTTAGTGTAACAGCCATTACATTTCAAATTCAATTATAAGCTTGAAGACACAAGTATAACCACTATTAATAATATATCTGCTTGTTTGCTTTACAGAACATGCTTTATGATTCATGTGTACACTGTAAAAAATGTCAGTCAGAAAACATAAAATCACTCTGTGTACTTAAATGTATCTGACAACACATACCAATACAACTGTGTGTTATTTGTACTTAAAATCAAACATAATAGAAATTAGCAACATATAGTAAGCAAGGTATATCTTCAAGAGTTGACTCTATAGGCAGTAAAGGTTAGAGTTGTGCTGTCCAGACTCGCATGTTAGCATGACTGAACCTTCATAGTTGTGCATCCCATCCCCTTCCAAATGAAAAAATAAAAATAAAAATGGTTGATGAGATGCTGCTGTACAGCCATTACAGCTCTGTGGGAATCAGCATCACTGAGTGACTCTGAAGAGTTCTCCAGAGTCAGGAGCTACTCTCTTCAGTACAAGACATGACAGCTTGACATGACAGACTAGAATAGCTTCAGCTATTGTAACAGGCTTTAAAAATAACATTACGAAGCACATACAGCTGACAACGACAGTGTTTCAAACAGCATAGTATGCATACTACTGATGCTGAGCCCTCGGCATAAAGAAGCAAGTACACTGCTCAAAAAATAAAGGGAACACTCCAACAACATCTCCTAGATCTCAATGGATGACATATTGTGGATGAAAAACTTTATTCATTAGCTAGAGGAATGCATTGAGAACAAAACAACATAAGAATGGTTAATGGAAATCAAAATCTTCATCTTATGAAGGTCTGGATTCAGAATCATACTCAAAATCAAAGTGGAAAATCAGATCTCAAGCTGATCCAACTTCTCTGGAAATTCTGCAAGCACTTCAGTGGTCTGTGTGGCCTCCACTTGCCTGTATGCACTCATACAATGCCTGGGCATGCTTCTGATGAGACAACGGGAACTCTCCTGGCAAATTTCTTCCCTGACCTGGATCAGAGCATCAGCCAACTCCTGGACAGTATGTGGTGCTGGTGGATGGAAAGAGACATGGATGTGCTCAACTGGATTTAGGTCTGGGGAACAGGCAGGCCGGTCCATAACATCAATGCCTTATTTATGCAAGAACTGCTGACACACTCTACCACATGAAGCCTAGCATCGTCATGCATCAGAAGGAACCAAGGGCCCATTGCACCAACATATGGTCTCACTATGGGTCTCAGGATCTCATTCCAGTACCAAATGGCAGTCAGAGTACCCTTGTTTAGCACAAGGAGGGCTATGCGGCACTCCTAAGAAATGCCTCTCCAGATCATCACTGCCTCACTGCCAAACTAGTCATGCTGGAGGATGTTGCAGGCAGCAGAACATTCCCCACAGGGTCAGCAGACTCTGTCACTTCTTTCACATGTACTCAGTGTGAATGTGCTCGGTGAAGACTACAAGGTACCAAAGGGATCGGATTCTGACTGTTTGAACAGAAACATGTACATTAGAGGCTTGCTGAAGGTCACTTTTTTAGGGCTCTGGCAGTGCTTCTCCTGTTCCTCAGTGCACAAAGAAGCAGACAATGCTGCTGCTGAGTTGTTGTCCTCCTTCTGCCCTCTGCACGTCTCTTGGTGTACTGGCATGTCTCCTGGTATCTCCTCCATGCTCTTGACACTGTGCAAACCTACTTGCCACAGTGCTCATTGATGTGAAATCCTGAATGAGCTGTATCACCTGGGCAACTTCTGTGGATTGTAGACAAAGCC
Source organism: Plotosus lineatus (assembly GCA_024760905.1). Lineage (NCBI taxonomy): Eukaryota > Metazoa > Chordata > Actinopteri > Siluriformes > Plotosidae > Plotosus > Plotosus lineatus. The sequence continues at coordinate 18,098,774 of CM045747.1, read as the reverse complement.
TCATGATACCTCAAGTGGTGGGAGTACTACCAAATTTCAAAAGTGACAAAAATTCTGCCAGAGATAATAAGGACAGTGAAATGGTCTGTAGTCACCACCGACAGAACAATTCCTTTATACCTCCATTTCACTGCACTAACTGCACTACGGCATGCAAGGATCGTGTAGCGGAACACAGTCGACAGAAGAGCTTCGGCAATTTTACACGGAAAATGGGGGAAAATCTGACAGAAAAGTGGAAATTCTTACACTCTTGGAACGTTCACAGCATGTGCGGAACAGGTACGGCAAAGTACACCAAAGTGACCACACGGAACACTCACAATTTTTTTTTCCATGAATGTGCCTTTGAACATGTACAAATTTAAGAAAAGATACAACCCAGATACCTGGATCCTTTTCCTACACAGCCATGATGTTGTAATTAATGCTGCATGTGGTCTGGCATGATCATGTTGAAAAATGCAAAGTCTTCTCTGAAAGAGACGAGTTCTGGATGGGAGCATATCTTGTTATAGAGCCTGAATATACCTTTCTGCATTGATCGTGCTTTTCCAGATGTTCAAGCTGCCCAGGCCACACACACTCATGCAACCCCATACCATCACAGATGCAGGCTTCTGAACTGAGTGCTAATAACAACTTGGTTGTCCTTGCCCTTTTTAGTCCCAGTTTTCCATAAAGAACTTCGAATTTGTCTTGACCACAGAAGAGTTTTCCACTTTGCCACACTCAATTTTAAATGACTCCTGGCCCAGAGAAAACACCTGCGCTTCTGGGTCATGTTTAGAAATGGCTTCTTCTTTGTACTATAGAGTTTCAGCTGGCAACGGCGGATTGCACGGTGGATTGTGTTCACCAACAATGGTTTCTAAAAGTATTGCTGAGCCCATTCTGTGATTTCTCTTACAGTAGCATTCCTGTTTGAGGTGCAGTGTCGTTTAAGGGCCCGAAGATCACAGGCATCCAGCATGGTTGTTCGGCCTTCACCCTTATGCACAGAGATTGCTCCAGATTCTCTGAATCTTTGAATAATGTTATGCACTGTAGATGATGATAACTTCAAACTCTTTGTGATTTTTTGCTGTGAAACACCTTTCTGATATTGCTCCACTATATTTCTGTGCAACATTGGGGGAATTGGTGATCTTTTACCCATCTTCGCTTCTGAGAGACACTGCCACTCTGAGAAGCTCTTTTTATACTCCGTCATGTTGCCAATGGACCTCATTAGTGGTAATTTGTCTCTCAGCTGTACATTGTAAGTGCAATTGACTTTTCCAGCCTTTTATTTCTACCTGTCACAACTTTTTTGAGATTTGTTGACACCATGAAATTTAAAATCAACATATTTTTCCCTTAAAATGATACATTTTCTCAGTTTAAACTTTCAACTCTGTCATCTATGTTCTATTCAGAATAAAATATTGAAATTTGGTACTTCCACATCATTTCATTCAGTTTTTATTCACAATTCGTGTAGTGTGCCAACTTTTTTGGAGTCGAGTTTGTAAGTCAGTAAGATTTAGGACAAGGACTTGAATAAAGAATAAAACACCAGTGAGCACTTTTTTTTAAATTCTTTTGTAATAGGACAGAATTAGTATTTTGGAATGAGGGGTGCAGTCTGATGCAGAGCAGAGTTCCTCTTACAACACTAAAGTGAATTATTTTTGTGTAAACATGCAAAACCTTTTATTAAAATCAATTACAAAGATTTATTAAATCACAATATAGTTTACAAACAGAAATGACTATGATAATTTATTTACCCCCCACCCCTCGAATCATTCCTTTACTAGCCTTTAGGTTTTTTCTTGAAAGAAGACATGAAAAAAATAAACTTGACACATTTCAAAGAAACTGCAAAGCTCTCAGCTCTGAAGACTTAATGCCTCCCCTGACAGGAGATTCCTTCCAAAAATACCCCAAAAAAAAAAAAAAAAAAAAAAAACCTTCAAAGACAGCTTTGCTATATCAGACATTACACATATGTTTTATGGAGCATCCAGCATACAAGCCACTGTATAAAGTTTTCATAATACAATGTTTTGCAACAAATAACAACTTTCTTGATGCAGAGGAAAATTATTCATTCATTTTCTGAACCGCTTAATTCTAATTATGGTTGCAGGGAGGCTGGGGCCCATCTCAGCCGACTCTGGGCAAGGGCAAGGTACACCCTGGATAGCTCACCAGGCCATCACAGCGCCAACACTCACACATAGGGGTGATTTAGAACAGCCAATCATCCTACTGTTCATGTTTTTGGACTGTCAGACGAAACCAGAGTACCCGGAGGACACCCATGCAAGCATGAGGAGAACATGCAAACTCCACACAGAAAAACCCAAAACTGGGGATCAAATGTTCTTCTTGCCGTGAGGCGGACGTGCTAACCACTACGCCACCATGCCGCCAAGAGGCAAATTAGTTGTGTTATTATTTTAAACATCTAATGTGGTAACATTTTCTGCTGCATCTGTACCACATTACTATTGTCTCTAAATATAATACAAAAAAGTAATACACATTTGCAAATAACTACCACTTTCTAACAGTTTTTGCCATAGTATAGTGTACTGCATATTATGAGATTTGCATGTCAGTCATCTTGAACACATCTTTGATTTTTGTACTGAAATAGAGACATAATACGTGACTGAGGCAGGAGACGGTGTGGATGCCTTAACAGGTGAAAGTGTTCAGTGATGTAAACCAGAAAACACAGTTCAAGTTCATAGGCACGGGACAGGCAGAGGTCATCAGACAGCCTTGACTAGGCAGGAAATCAGCAATGGAGGAATAAACAAGGTTATGAACAGAAAACATAATCTACTATGGTTTGGCAACAAGTGGCATAGATTCTATTACCGCTCCCCCAGTACAGTTAACTGGGTTATCAAAGGCCAGCCATGCCTCTGACTGTCTATGGTGAGAGGCATGTAAAAGAACCATTGATGATTTTTCTTGAGTAGACTGCGTAATGTATAATGTTTTTGCTCCGCGATGACCTGGCAAGTGTTCCAGGGAGTACTCTGAGATGGGCCCCAGCCTCCCCGTGACCCTAATTAGGATGAGGCAAGTCATAATCAATGCATTATTTTGAACAGTATTCATTCATTCATTTTCTGACCTGCCTCATCCTAATTTTTCTGTGTGTGTGTGTGTGTGTGTGTGTGTGTGTGTGTGTGTGTGTGTATACAGTGGTACTTTGACTTACGAGTGTCTTTTATAATGAATTTTCCATGACACGAGCTTTAATCCCACCAAAAATCTGCCCCATCCAACGAGTAAAATTTTAATTTACAAGCTCTGCTGGGGAAATGGCTTTTCCGAGATGATTAACCTTGTATTCCTCTGCGTGTATTCCGTACATGTGGGGCCAACTGATCAGTACAAGTTCTTCTCCATGAACATGGACTACTCCAAACTTAAGAATAATCGTCCAGACTTCTAAATCCGTGTACTCCGAGAACGCCTTGTGCAGTGCTTCTCAATTATTTTCTGTAATGCCCCCTAGAGGAAGATAAAAAACATTTAATGCCACAATTATTAGCACCCCTGATGTTAATATTTTGTATAACTCACTTTTGCCAACAAACAGTCCTTAATCATCTCCTATAATATTTCACATGAAGGGAGAAAACAGAAGGAGTGCTCTTGGACTATTTCCTCTCTGTTCAAGCTCTCTAAATCATCCGGGGACCAGGGCCCACTCCTGAGCAGCTTCCTCTTTAGCTCACTCCACAGATTTTCAATGGGGTTAGATCTGGGGACTGAGATGGCCATGGGGGAGCTTGATTCTGTGTCTGGTGATCCATTTCTAGGTAGATTTGACCACATGCTTAAGGTCATTATCTTCTTGAAAGACCCAGTGATAACCTATCTTCAGCTTTCTGGCTGAGGCTACAGGATTTTGATTTAAACTGTTGTGGTATTTCAAAGCATTCATGATGTGATGCACCCTTACAAAGTTCCCAGGGCCTCTTGAAGAGAAACAGGCCCACAGCATCACCGAGCCTCCCCCATACTTCACAGGTGCTTTTCTGCATACTCATCTTTTGTGTTCTGCCAGACTCACTTAGAGTTTGTTGCCAAAAAAACCTCTATTTTTGGTCTCATCTGACCAAACTCACCAAAGCACACAGTGCCACTTGAAGTCCGAGTACCATTTAGTGAGCTCCAGATGTTTGCGTTTACGATTATGAGTGAGAAAAAGTTTTTTCTGTGCATGCCTCCCAAACAGCTTGTTGGCATGTAGATTCCACTAATGGTTGTTTTGGAGACTTTGTGACTCCAAGATGCTACCATTTGTTGCAATTCTTTAACAGTGAGCTTTGGGGAACTTTTTATTTCTCTTACCATCCTCCTCACCGTGTGTGGTGGCAAAATAAACTTGTGTCCTCATCCAGGCTCATTTACCACTGTTCCAGTTGTTTTAAACTTCTTAATGATTCCCTTGACAGTAGGTATCGGCAGGTGTAGGCGAAGGGAGATTTTCTTGTCATCATTGCCTGACTTGTGAAGGTTGACATACAGCTGAATTGTGTGCTCCTTAGTCTTTCCCATGTTGAAGAGTCCAAATCACCCAGACGTGTGCGTGTAAGTATGAATGGTTGTGTGAGTGTTGGCTCTGCGATGGCATGGCGAGCTGTCCACAGTGTACCCAACCTCCCTTTAGAGTTGGCTGAGATGGGTGCCAGGCTCCCTGCAACCCTAATTAAGAATTAAGCGGCTTACAAAAATGAATGAATAAATGAAAGTAGTAGAACTCTTCAGAGTTACATACGTATGCAAATGTCGTAAACCCATCAGCACGATTTTATTTGGCGCATCAGTGTTCACATACTCACACACCCAACCCATTAGCACGGAGAGCACTTGCACCACACATAAAATTTTCTGGTTTAGTCGATGTTTTTTCTTCTTGAGAAATAAGTGGTCAACTACAACTGAAAAGACAGTATATTATATTACAGCTTTTGCTTTACTGAAAATAAATGCAGCCATGTTTAGAGCCCTGCTTTTAAACAGTGCCTAAATATTTTAATTAACTTTCTTTTCCATATTTTATGTTTAACTCCATCTTGGTGGCCCTGAATTTCGATCTAGACCTTCTGATTTTGTCTCACGCATCACTAGGAAGAACAGAACGCATGATGGTGTACAGGGATCCCTCGCTACTTTGCGCTTCAATTCATGCGGCCTCAGTGCATCGCATGTTTTTTTCGAATTAAAAGAAAAGGAAATTAAGGAAGAATAGGGGAAAAAGTTAAGGAAAATGCCATAAAAAGAAGGCCAATTATGCAAAAAAAAACAACAAAAACAAACAAACAAACAAAAACAAAAACAAAAAACAACCAAAACCCCCCATCAAAACTACTTACATTTTTATGTGAGGTGCGCATCTGTGTGTATTTATATTTTATTTACATCTTACATCTTATTTTTGAATGTTTAATTGTTATTATAAGCATTTATAGCATTGAATATGTATTTATTGACATTATATACACATATCGTCGGCAGCTGTACGTCTCGAGAGACGATGGTGTAGCTCTATGGTAGGCATTTGCGGTAGCGACTGTAAAGGCCCACCCTAGAGTGACAGTTTCTTAAACAATTATTGCATACGAAAGGGCTTTGAGGAGCCATGGGGGATTCCCTTTCTTTCCCCTTTGCTCTTTTCTCAGCTAGCTTGTTTATTCTGTTAGTTTCAGCTTTGTTGATACCCTCGTTGACAGTGGTCTTCCAGAGCTGGCATGTTTCAGCGGTGCCTTTCCAGGTGTTTATGTCGATGCCAGATAATTTCATGTCCCGCTTGCACACGTCCTTGTACCCTTGTATATACACATATACATGTACATATACATCAGTCAGGGGGGTCGATCCTACTTCGCGGAATTCGGCGGTCGCGGGGGGGTGGGGATCTCTGTCCCAATTAAACACAGAGAGTGAGGGATCCCTGTATATTGCTTGGTTCGTGAGGGTCTTTATGTAATGTTGATCAAGAAAAGAGGAAGAAATATTTGAGTGCATGACATGAGTCAAGTGACAAGGGTGTCCAAAATCATGTGACTGCGATGAGTGCAAGGGAAAGAGCAGTGAGTCCAGAAGGCTTCAGAAGTGTTTTTTTTTAGAATAAGGTTGTGGCATTTTTATTTGACCAAGTGCTTCTTTCGTCCCTGTGTGTGTGTGTGTGTGTGTGTGTGTGTGTGTGTGTGTGTGTGTGTGTGTGTGTGTGTGTGTGTGTGTGTGTGTGTGTGTGTGTGTGTGTGTGTGTGTGTGTGTACATGTGTGTGTTTGTGTAATTAAATCTGTGAGGTATAGTTTGTGAGAGTGAGTGGGCATGAAAAGAAAGCAGATTTAAAGAGGTCATTACTAACTATGGTTTCCATCATTAACTTCACATTTATTTTATGTTAATTACAGTAAAAGATTTTTCCCCAAATTAAAAATGTCTACTTTCACTGATGGTTTTTAAATCAATAGTTACCATAAGATCTGATATTAACATTAAAAGGTGGGAATGGGGTCTTGATTTCATACCGAGCATATTTCATTTTCAATCCTACACAGCAGAATATATTATCCTAATGTTTGAATATTTTTTATGTTTCCCTAGTTGAAAAAATAAAAAGATGATCAACAGAAAGAGAGATTGATATATGAGACCTATCTATATTAGAAGATCAATCAATATCCTGTAAAAGCATGTCATTTCATGGCCAAGACTATAAATTACACTAATCTAACTTGAACTCACATTGATTTATATAATCATCATGGCACGGGCTGTTTTGTAATACACTGTAAACTTGATATTAGATTTCATTTTTCAATATGCCTCATACCACGTTACTGTGACTGTTGCCCTTGTACGAACATGTGTTCAGTGAAATTACAATCACCCTTGACAAAGCTGCCAGTTCTGCTGAGGTGTAGCTGGTTTAATACAACCGAAAGACTGCTGCCGATTCTGATCTACAGGGTCACTCATGGGCTAATAGCAGTGTCCTGATATTTTCTAATTATGGTTAATAACTGGGGTTAACCTCTGGTCCTTGCGCAAAGTGCATTGCAGGGATCCCTCACTTTGCACAGTTAATTGGGACTGAAATCCACCCCCATGACCACCGATTTCCACGTAGTATAATCATCCCCTCCCCCGACTGACGTATATGTACATGTATATGTGTACTGTATACTATATCAATAAATACATATTCAATGCTATAAATGCTTATAAGAACAATTAAACATTCAAAAATAATGTTCAGTTCTGTAACCGCTTAATCCTAATTAGGTTCGCGGGGAGGCTGGCGCCCATCCCAGCCAACTCCAGGCGAGAGCAGAGTACACCCTGGACAGCTCGCCAGGTCATCACAGGGCGGAAACACGTCGACGGCTTTGCAGCTACACTTGTCGAAAGTCAGCAATGGTTCTTTTACATGCCGCTCACCATAAATAGTGAGAGACCTGGTCGGCCTTTGATAACCCAGTTAGCTGCACTGGGGGGGACAATGACAACGTTGTGGAGAGTGGGACTCGAACCCTCAACCTTTGGATCAGCCATCCAGCACCCTATACCACTAGACCACCACTGCCCAACTCAAAAGTAATGTATAAGATGTAAATAAAATATAAATACACACACACACATACAGACGCACGCACGCACGCACATGCGCACCTCATAAAAATGTAAATAGTTTTGATGGGAGGTTTTGGGTTGTTTTGTGTTTTGTGTTTGTTTAGTTTTTTTTTTTTTTTTTTTTTTTTTTTTACATAATCGGCCTTGTTTTTGTGGCATTTTCCTTAACTTTTTCCCCTATTCTTCATTAATTTCCTTATTTTTTAATTCGATCAATATTAAAAAAAAACAAAAAAAAAAACACGATGCATTGAAGCTGCATGAATTGAAGCGCGAAGTCGCGAGGGATCCCTGTATATACAGTATGACCAGGGACAGCTTTTATAAATCCATAAGTTTTTTGTCAAACACATATCAAATCATCTGTGAAATAATGAAGTGTAATTGGAAAGAGTTATGCATTTTTTGTTTTAAGCATCAACTGACATTAAGGCTATCGCATAAATGTAGAATAAAATGTGCTAATTTTTTTTTTTTTTTTTGATTTCCTAAAAAAAAACACTGAAAGGGCATACATAACTTCAGGCGTATTTCCATAAAATGTGTGCTCTGTTTCATTTCATCTGTTCTTTACAGGTCAGAGTTGTTCTCATGTCATTTAAAAAAGGTGTTTACATTAAATAAATGCAACTTTAGAAGTAGAGAGAGTGTGTTCAGCCATGGACGCAGCTGATTTCCGTAACAAGACCACATGAGCCTGCCAGCAATCCATGTAAACTTGTCAAAATCTCCAAAGAGGATGCCAAACAAGGCTTTCCCTGGAGGACTCACTGATGTGCTGCTGGAGTTAAGATTCTGACAAGGGCAATGAGTAGGGCAAGCACAGGCATAAATATTAAAACCAAGCCCTGGCCATGTGCACATGAGTGTGTCTGACTTACAGCAGATAATCCGTTTATACTCACACAGGATTGCAATAGAGCAACAAAATTAGAATTCAATGTTGCTTATCAGTCATTGAGTTATTTATCAAGAAAGAGGAATCTATGGTGGCCCGCAAAGTAAAACTATCAGAGCAAATCAGAAAGAATCTGTCACTACGCTTAAAACTCAACAGTAAATTCAAAAGCATCACAATAAAATCACATCAACATTATCTTCTCATGTAAAGAGGAGCTTCTGACTCAACAACACAACATACACAATTAATTACAGCGCATGTCAGTCTGACAGCACACACAAATGAAGAGCTTGAAGAAAATTCTCCTAAGAGGTAACGTGAACCTGAGTGCATATACTCATGATTTTATTCTAACGTTTTAATCAGGGGGCGTTTCATTCATTCATTCATTTCTGAATCATTCAATACTAATAGGTTTGTTGAATTTCAGCCGAATCAAGGCAAAGGTGGGGTACACCCTGAATAACTTGTCTGTCCATTCCAGAGCCAACACGCACACAACCCTTCATATTCATAGGTAAAGGTAAAGTCTTTGGGCTTTTTATGCCCGAGCCATAGTGGCTCATCAGGCTGGTACTTATCCCCGGTTTCTGTTGCGTGAAGCGACTAGGAGTTGAACTCCTCCTGGATGGCACGCTTAGTCCATCGCAGATTACCTTCCAAGTATATTTTTACTGGTACCCATTTATACTGCTGGGTGAACAGAGGCACACTTGTGGTTGAGACCTTGCCCAGGGGACTTAGCACAGCGGGGGTCTCACTGGGATTTGAACACACAACCTCCTGATCATGAGGCCCAAACCTGTACGCCACCGGCCCCACCGTCTTTATTGGAGCAACCAATTAGCCTAATGTGCAAGTCTTTAGCTAGTGGGAGGAAACTGGAGTACATAGATGAAGCACATACAAGCACAGGCAGAACATGCAAACTCCAAACAGAAACCTACTTGAACCCAGGATTTTCTTGTTGTGAGGTGAACATGTGAATCACTGCCCACATGCCCCCAAGGGTGTGATTTATTTTTTTTATTTTTTTTAATCTGCTGCCAGTTTGTTATGGGCTTATTATGACACACACACACACACACACACACACACACACACACACACACACACACACACACACACACACACACACACACATACACTCCTGAAGTATACTACATTATTCATATGACTGTAATAATTTACATAATAAATAAACAGTCGGCCCTCTACTTACGAAAACCTCTGAATACGAAAAATCCAGATTATGAAAAACATTTTCCTAAATTTTCGCCTACTGTATACGAAAAGTGCAAAAAGCGGCATTCAAAAATTCAAACAATGCGCGAGTTGCTCTCTCATTGGCTGTCTCCCAACATCCCGGCTTCTTCAGACCAGCAACCCCCAGACTTTAAAGCGTCTCATGAGTGGTTCAAGAGATTTAAAAAAGGTAAATAATTTTCTTTTACTTTTAACACGTATTTCATACATATTTCGTACAAAATTGGTGTACTTCTATAATTTTTAAAGGGTTTATGGGATAGTATTGGGAGCCTTGGAATGAATCACACATTTTACATGTAAAATGCATCTCTACTTACGAAAACCTCGGGTTATGAAAAAGGGCTCTGGAATGGGTTAATTTCATAAGTAGAGGGCCGACTGTAATAACAATAACAATAATAATAATAATAATAATAATAATAATAATAATAATAATAATAATAATAATATACATAAAATGACTTTTGCTAAACTAACTGAATTACAGGCCGAAAAAATGTAGGATTGTGACAGGTCCAATCAGCTAAGAGTATGCGATGCTTAATAAAGATCAACCCAATCTGTTTTAAATCCATGTGTCAATTTTTCAATTCTGATTTCCTATTGTATACAGTCGGCCCCCAACTTACGAAATTAATCCGTTCCAGAACCCTTTTCGTATTGCGGGGATTTCGTAAGTAGGGGTCGCATCTTACATGTTAAACGTCTAATTCGTTCCAAGGCTCCAGTCTTTGGGCTGGATAAACCCCATAAACCCTTTAAAAATGATAAAAGTACACCAATTTTGTATGAAATATGTGTTAAAAGTAAAAGAAAATTATTTATTAAACAATTTAAACATTTTATTCACATATTTATTAATGAAACATTTTTTATTAACACACACACACACACACACACACACACACACTCTCTCTCTCTCTCCCTATATATATATATATATATATATATATATATCGCACGTGCTGTGGGCCACGCCCACAAGACGTGGAATTCAAAGCACATTCCGTGCTTGACAAACTCAACTTTAATTTGATTCCTTGAGGTATTGGGATGCCAGATGAGCTCAAATTCACCCACATTTATTAAACATTTACTGAATTAAAACAACTTAAAAAACTAAACTAAAAACTAAAGAGTGAAGCTTCCTTCTGTCTCTATCTGGGAGGACAGCGGGGCGGGATGTTGACAGACAGCCAATGAAAGAGCAAGTTGCGCGTGTGAAATTTTGATTGGCGTGTATGAATTTTTGAATTTCTTTTCGTAAGAGGGGGTTGTTTCGTATCTTGGGGACGGAAACTCAGGAAACTGTTTTTCGTAACCCGGGGATTTCATACACAGGGGTCTTCGTAAGTTGGGGCCGACTATATTTGGATTACCCTGATGGTCTGGCGAGCTGTTCAGGGTATAAACCTTGTCCTTGCCCAGAGTCGGCTGAGATGGGTGCCAACCTCCCCAGGACCCTGATTTCAATTAAGCGGTTCAGAAAATGAATGAATGATAATAATAAATATTTTCAGTGAAGTAAAATTAAAAAAGTAAATTCCAGCTTATAACTGCATCATATTGTATTCTTTAGTACGTTGCAAGAAGATCGTGGCTTCAATTACAGAGACAATGCTGATTCGAGTTTGTACGCTTTATCCGCGCTTGTGTGGGTTTCCTTCGGCTGCTCTGGTAATTTGTTTATTATATTAGTATTTGGATTGTGACCTTTTACTGCACCTGCCATCACCATAGAAAACTAATAAAGTCTAAACTCCATGTGTTCCAAACCACTGACTGGAAGTTTATATATTTTTATATACTTTATTTATATTTATATATTTAATAATTTATATATTTTTGCATGTTCTCTCCATGCTTGTGTCGTTTCATCTGGGTACTTCGGTTTCATCCGGCAGTCCAAAGACATACACCGTATGGCTGTTCCAAATTGCCTTTAGGTGTGATTGTGAAGAGTTGTGTTTGTTCGCCCTGTGACGGCCTGGCGAGTTGTTCAGGCTATACTCAGTGATACCTTAGTGTTGATTCAGATAGGCCCCATCCTTCCCATAACCCTAGTCGGGGTAAGTGGTTTAGCAAATGAGTAAAAGCATTTGAATATGCACAAAATTTTAATTTCTGTTCTAACTGACCCATCTGATTGGTTTGGTGCTGGAGGCTCACATGTAAACATGTTATACTCAGTAGTAAAAACAGAAATTTTCAGTAAAGACCCAATTAGCAGAGTTGCCAAGGGTGAGAGTCAATAAGGTGCTATTCTTGTTACAACTGTTTCCTTGCATCACTGTCTCCATGACAACGTCACTGACCTGGCAACATCATGTGATCTATATGAGGGCCACGATTCTCTCCATGCTCCACTCTTTCTTCTACTGTTTTGTTGGCCATCTTTCTCTTCTTCCTGTCTCTAGCTCTTCAATTCCTACTTTAACACAAAGCTCTGCATCACTGAGCAGCCAGGAAAGGTTTCCATGATTTGAGCTGTTGGCAGTGCAGATTCATTTTTCTCTCTCTGCTTTAGTTACTGCTCAACATAATAAGTTCACAAGTTCCACCTCTACATTCTGCTTGGTTAAGCAAACCTGTTGTCGTCTTCTTATTTTTCCATCTGTCTTTTATTGAACGCATGCCCGACTGGCTCTCACAGGATAAACAACACTTATCTGACTACATTAATAGCTTTCTCTGTTTTTCTGGTTACAAAAAAAAAAAAAAAAAAAATCAAAGAAATTGGGTTATCCAATTATTAGTCCTGGACGTGTATGTTTTACATTGATCATAATGTTGAATTTTGGTTCATGTGGATTTGACCTCCGACTTTAGCTGCTACTCTAATTATGCACATAGATTAAAATGGATTCATATTACAGACTTTTGCTCTGTCTCAAGTACATTGTGTTCTCATGTGTATAGTGTATGTACAGCGATTCCATTAGAAAATACTGCCCATCCATCCATTTGCTGAACTGTTTAATTTTATGAGGGTTGCAGGGAGGCTCAGTTCACCAGTCCATCACAGAGCCATCACACACATAACTATTCACATTTACACTTAACCCTATAGGCAATTTAGAACTGCCAATCAGTCCACTGAACATGCCTTTGAACTTTGGGAGGAAACCAGAATATCAAGAGGAAACCCACACAAGCATGGTGAGAACATGGGTACAAGGCTTGGGTGTTGAACGACATTTGCTGAAGCCATGGTGCAGCTTCTTCTTTTTTCTTTCTGTTCTAAAAAATTAATTTCTAATGATTATTACAACATTAATATTATATGGTTTTACCTCATATTTTAAAAATTATCACATGAATGTCACATCATTAGTGGATACTTTATTGTCCACATTGTTAATTCTTCAAGTTTTACCCTGATGAATCAACATCTATCTTTCTGTATACAGTGATCCCTCGCTACTTCATGCTTCAGTTTTTCTGCGGCTTCAGTGCATCGCGGGTTTTTCAAAAATATTCAGCGAAAAATAAAAAAAGAGGAAATTAAGGAAAAATAGGGCAAAAGTTCAGGAAAATGCCACAGAATAAGGGCAATTATGTAAAAAAAAAAAAAAAAAAAAAAAAATCCAAACAAACAAACCCAAACATCTCAACAAAACTACCTGCATTTTTAGGTGAGGTGTGCGTCTGCATGTGTGTATTTTATTTACTATTTTATTTACATCCTATGCATTATTTTTTAATGTTTAATTGTTATTATAAGGCTTGAATATGTATTTATTGATGTTATATACACATATACATGTACATATACGTCAGTCGGGGGGGGTGTGTGTCAATCCTACTTTGCGGAAATCAGCGGTCACACACACGCACGCTTGGGGGGGGGGGGGGGGGGCTTGGTCCCCATTAACCGTATAAAGTGAGGGATCCCTGTATAGGAACAAATTTAAAGGTTCCATCTTGTGAGTTGCAGAAAAAGTAAATTTCATCTGGAAATGATCTGCATATGATTGGTGAGAATAAAAATAGAACAAAAAATATATAATAAAATAAAAACTATGTGCACTTGTCGCACATGTCTATTTTAATTGCTGTTTTTATCATGTAAACATTCTGCCACTTTAGAAATTATGCAGTATTGAGTGAAAACCAATAGTGTGGCTGGCAACATCAGACAAGTAAACAAAATAGCGCTTCTTAAATTGAAATATGTTCTGTTGTATACGCAGGCGGATAATATACATAATTCTTCACTGATGCTGTAGTTAGCTCGCTAACTGCTAAAATATAACTCTGAATGCATTAATGTTTCCCCCCACTGCACTGGATGAGATTGTAAATGATGTCATTTGGCTTTGCATTTTGGAACTTGTAACGGAAGAAGAATTACTGCAAGCAACTATCTTGAATCTACAGTACAGTATTTAATTTTAATACGTATATTGTAATTTCATTGTTGCATGTTCTCCTTGGGCTTGTGTGGGTTTCCCCCCTCACGGTCCAAAAACAAGCACGGTAGGCTGATTATCAGTTCCAAATTGCCCTCAGGTATAAGTATGAGCGGTTGTATGTGTTGGCTCTGTGATGGCCTGGCGAGCAGTTCGGGGTGGACCCCACCTTTGCCCAGAGTTAGCTGAGATGGGTGCCAGGCTCACTGCAACTCTAATTAGGATTAAACAGTTGAAAAAAAATAATGAATTAATAAATAATTTAACTGTTACATGATTACATTGATATTTCTCTTACTTACTCTTTCACTCATTTGCTGATGCACTTAATCCTATTAGCAGGGGGGCTGGAGATGTGCTTAGCTGACCGGAGTACACCCTGAACAGCTTGCCAAACAATCGCATGACCAACACACACACACACACACACACACACACACACACACACACACATGCACACACACGCACACATACACATACACACACACACACACACACACACACACACACACACACACACACACACACACACACACACACACACATGCACACACACACACACACACACACACACACACACACACACACACACACACACACACGACGATCCACACTCTTAGCCAGAGGTAAGGCCAATTTGGAACTGCCAGTCACCATAACGTGGATGCATCCCCACACAGAAACACCTGAGCCCATCACTCAAACCCAGGACTTTGTTGCTGTAAGGCAAACGTGCAAATCATTCCTACATCATGCCATCCTCTTTTATATTTTTCATGGTTTATTACAATAATTAGTGATTTTAATTAGAGATTAGAATGTTATATTAAAGGGATTAATTAATTTCACTATTGCTCATTCAAAATCAAATATTGACTGAAGAAACCATATTTGTTCTTACAAAATTATGAAGCTATATCTGTAAACAGCCCTGATTAAAAATGTTTCAATTATACAAACAATTTAATATTGCAAATAGAAGTATGTTTAGCTTTTCAGCTACAATATTGTTCAAAGTACTGCTTTGGGCACATGCAAAGAAATGCTGTAAAGCAAAGATGCCTTATATTTACACACATATAAATTAAAATAAATGTTTCTATCAAATTGATACAGGGATCCCTCGCTACTTCGTGCTTCAATCCATGTGGCTTCAGTGCATTGCGTTTTATTTATTTATTTTTAAATATTCATCGAATTAAAAAAATAAGGACATTAAGGAAGAATATGGGGAAAAAGTTAAGGAAAATGCTATAAAAAAACAAGGCCAATTATGCAACACCCAACCCCCCCCCCAAAAAAACCCCCCAAATATCCTAAACAAACACAAAACAAAAAACAACCCAAAACCTCCCATCAAAACTATTTACACTTTTGTGAGGTGCGCATCTGTGTGCATGTGCGCCTGTATGTGTGTATTTATATTTTATTTACATCTTATGCGTTATTTTTGAATGTTTGTTATTATAAGCATTTATAGAGTCGAATATGTATTTACAGTATTGATATTATATACACATATACATGTACTGATATGTCAGTCGGGGGGTTGATCTGACTTCGCGAATTTTGATGGTCGGGGGGGATCGCGGCCCCAATTAACCGAGGCAAGTGAGGGATCCCTGTATTTGGTGAGATGATGCTTCACTTTCAGAATACAGTCTAGCAGTTTTAGGTCCATTTATACAGTTTGTTAGCTGTACAGAGCGAATAAGGCGGAGAAAACTTGGAGAAAAAAGGTTTTAACTTAAATTATTTCTTCGGTCATATCAGACAATTGCGGACAGACGATGCTTGTAGATGGTTTACTGTACTGAAAATATCAGTTCAGTTCATTTTCTGTAACCGCTTAATCCTAATTTGGGTCGCGGGGAGGCTGGTGCCTATCCCAGCCAACTTCGGGCGAGGGCAGAGTACACCCTGGACAGCTCGCCAGGCCATCGCAGGGCAGAAACACGCCGACAGCTTTGCAGCTACTCTTTACGAAAGTCAGCAATGGTTCTTTTACATGCCTCACACCATAGACCAGTGGTTCTTAACCTTGTTGTCGGTATTGAACCCCACCAGTTTTATATGCTTATTCACTGAAACCTCCTTTATTGAAAAATAAAATATGATTTTTTCAAATTCAGGACATAGGTATATGTTTTTACTGGGGCACCAAAATGAACCGGGCAGTAACATCACTGTATTCAAAGAACTAAACCAATATGATGCATGAACTCCCCCATCACAGCTACTTACATTTTTATGTGAGGTGCGCGTCTGAGTGCGTGCACGTGCATCTGTGTGTGTGTGTGTGTGTGTGTGTATTTGTTTTATTTACATCTGATGCATTCTTTTACATTAAGAAAGAAATCACACGACGCACCATCACAACAGTCACAAATCGACTACTGAGCACACCAAATTTCCTGCAGCACAGATTGGCCAAGCAATGTAGTGTGATCACCAGCAGCTAATGATGGCCAAGCAGGGCGTGTCGTCATGAATATGAGTCGGGTGTGTGTCTTGACCTCCGCTGAACCCCTGAGACTGATTTACCGAACCCCTAGGGTTTGATCGAACCCAGGTTAAGAACCACTGCCATAGACAGTGACAGACACGGCTGGCCTTTGATAACCCAGTTAGCTGCACTGGGAGGCAGTGACAACCTTGTGGAGAGTGGGACTCGAACCCCCAACCTTTGGATTGGCGATCCAGCGCCCTATACCACTAGACCACCACTGCCCGTACTGAAAATATATAAAAATGAAAGTATTTCCAGCATACACATTATTATCAGCATTTAATTTGATTGACAGACAGCATTAGTTATACCTGAACATCGAAAGCCGATGGAGAAAATTCATAATATTCGGTCCAGCCTACATTCTGCTGCAGTTTGAAAAGCTCAGGTAATACGTATGCTGATTTTTTTTTATTGACAAACAAGAATTTTATCTATACCATTTCATTTTGTGCTGGAAAACTAATTTCTTATGGAACACACTTTTGTACTGACTCACTAATACACAAGACATAAAATTAAAAAAAAAATCTACTGACAATTTTATACTAAAAAAAAAAATGGATGTGAGAATGTTGCTGGAATGTTTACACAGTGTACTGTATGTAAAGTTTTATTTCAGAGGTTCCCAACCTTGGTCCAAACGTGCTTCTAACACACCAGATTCGCCTAATAGGCTAATTATCGTCCCCTCCTGAGCTGAAGTGGGTGTTTAAAGCAGGGAAATTACTAAATTATGCAGGAAAGGATCAGTGTGGGACCCACTGCTTTAGGTTACATTACCAAATACAGAAATACTGCTTTAATCATTAGGAATTGATTAAGTGAGGGGTCATGCCACAAGACACTGTTGTTGTTTTTGAATTAAAATTATCTTCATGACTTGGGAACATCTGGACTGTTGGTCTGTAATGGCCATTGAATGAAAATTGGTAAAGAGAACAGACCAATCACAATAATTTCCTTTTGTTACATAGAACATCCTCTCATTATTATTATGTACCGTCTCCAATAACATATAGTTAACTGTGGCCTGGTGAGCAGTGGTGTCCTGGTGGTAAAGGGCATTGGATTGCTGATCCTAAGGTTGGGGGTTCGAGTCCCACTCTCCACAAGGTTGTCACTGCCCCCCCCCCCCCCCCCAGTGCAGCTAACTGGGTTAGCAAATACCGGCCATGTCTCTCACTGTCTATGGTGAGAAGTTCATGTAAAAGAACCATTGTTGACTTTCGACAAGACTAGCTGCAAAGCCATTGGGATGTTCCTGTCCCTTGCTAAAGGGTTGTGTCAGAAACGGCAGCCGATGTAAAAAAAAAAAAAAAAAAAACCCAAAAAACCCTATGCTAAATCAAACTTGTGAATCAAATGATTCGCTGTGGCGACCCCTGAAAAATAAAAAAAAAAAGCCGAAAAAAAACAAGAAGAAGTCAAAAAGATGGAGCCAT